>JAVFHJ010000013.1:4505872-4827814 GCA_037158775.1 Hetaerina titia | reverse complement strand
GCCCAACATTCTCCCTGCACCTAGTAAATATATATAAAAATATCTTGGGCCTTTCCTTTGAAGTTTACAGAAGGTAATATAATTGTGATGTTGAAAATTTTGTCAGAACATTAATCGTTTACTTTTGATACTTCATTGACCTGATCGATTTGCACTAGTAATTTTGTATGAGCATATTTAGGAAAGGTTCAGTGCGATAAATATGGGATGAGAATCAATATTAATAAAATAAAGGTTATGCGATTTTCCAGAAAGAAAAAGGCTAAGCTAAATATCAAAATAGGCGGGGAAAAATAGAGCAGGTAGAACAGTTTACATATCTCGGAAGTGTTTTGGACCAACACGGTCAAAGTGGTATTGGGGACGTAAGGAGAAGAATTGCAATGCTAGGCAAGGAGGCTTTCTCAAGGAGGAGGGAGTTGATGACGGGGACGTTGAGTAGGGATGTTAAGACAAGACTCGTAAAAACTCTGATATCGAGCATAGCTATGTACGGTGCGGAAACGTGGTCGCTGAAGCAGGAGGATAGAGGTAGATAGGAGGCTATTGAAATGTGGGTGTGGAGAAGAATGGAGAAGGTGAAATGGACCGAAAGAAGGAAAACAAATGAGGAAGTACTGGAGATGGTGGGTTAGGAGAGGGGTTTATTGAGAGAAATCCAATGGAGGCTGATGAAAAATGGATGAAAGGCGTATTGTGCGGTAGTGGAATGTTGAAGAGGGTAATAGAGGGGAGAATGTTGGGCAAAAGAGGAAAGGGTAGGAACAGGATAGGGATGTTGGACGGGATGAAGGGAGGAAAGAAGTACACCAAGATGAAGAGGGACCTGATGTCGAGTAGGTTGCTGGATTGGGTTTTGTTTGAAGTTACAAATTGTTTATTTGATAGTTGTGCCCATTCCAAAAAACCTGCCTTAACCTGTAGATTACCTAATAATAATAATATATTTAGGAAGTAATTACGTGTACGTTTCTTACCTCGTCATTGTTGCAATACTACCTCGATCAAAAAGTTCCCGGAATTTATTCAGAAAATTAAAAATACAAGTTTATTCATCTAAATCTATATTGTCCCCTTCAAAGTAATCCCCATCGACTGCAACACACTTATGCCAGCGCTTGATCAAATCCTCGAAACATTTTTTATATTCGGTTTTCGGTATGTCCATCAGTGCTTCCTGCGATTTTTCCATTACTTCCTCTCGGCTGCTAAAACGCGTTCCCCGTAATGGTTTTTTAACTCGATTGAACAGAAAGAAGTCACAGGGAGCCAAATCAGGTGAATTCGGTGGCTGTTGGATGGTATTTGTTGCATTTTTCGTCAAAAAATTACGAATAATGATAGCACTGTGCGACGGTCTCGACGCACTGTGCGACGGTCTCGACGCACTGTGCGACGATTTCTGGTCTCTTTCGGCGAATTGCTTCACGCAAACGTCTCATAACGCCCAAATAATACTCTTTGTTTACTGTCTGGCCTTCTGGCAAAAATTGATGATGCACTACACCGTTGTAATCCATGAAAACCGTCAGCATTGCCTTCTTTTTTGACTGAAAACGACGTGGTTTTTTTGGTCTCGGCTCATTTGGTGAACGCCATTCACTTGCCTGACGTCTGGATTGCGTGTCGTACTCATAAACCCACGTCTCGTCTCCAGTAATGATCCTTTTGATGAATGTGGGATCGGATTCAGCCTCGCAAATCATGTCTTTTGCGACGTCAACACGGTCTCTTTTTTGCATGAAATTGAGGTCTTTTGGCACCAACTTTGCTGCTACACGACGGAAACCCAAATCATTAACCACAATGTCTTGGGCGGATCCATAGGCAATGTTCAAGTCCTCCGCTATTTCTCTGATGGTTAATTTGCGGTTATTGACCAACATTTCTTTTACTTTATCAATTTTTTCACCGACTTTCGATGTCGATGGTCTGCCACTGCGTTCATCATCTTCGATTGACTCACGACCACTTCTGAACCGCTCGTGCCACTGGTAAACGACCGTTTTTTTTAGAGAATCGTTGCCGAAACACTTTTCCAACATTTCCAACGTCCGTGCGCCACTAAATCCGTTTTTTACGCAAAATTTAATACAAGTTCGTTGTTGCAAATTTAAATCCATTTCTGCAATTGTAAAAAATCGCCAACACACACAGAGATAGATGTACTCTTGGCTACGTGACTTTTGCAAATGTCAAGTTATGACACTAAGATTTAAAGGGAATATCAACAACAGATGTACCAATTTAACAAAAAAAACAGAACTCAAATCGGAACGATGGGAGCGCCACACAGTGGTTATTCCGGGAACCTTTTGTTCAAGGTAGTATTACAGTCAATGTTACAGTAATAATATTTGTTTTCCTCCTGCAGATATTTACCCAAGGATGAAGAGTTGAAGAGAGCAAGCCAAGCTATATTACGGTTTCTCGTGGGCCGTTCCACAGGATTTAACGACCCCATCGAGAAACTCTCCAGAGCCTGGAAGAAGTTCCACAATTTACGAGGCAAACAACTTCCAGGGAACGGAAATGAATCTTGGGAAGGTATTAATCTTTGAAGAATTCTAAAAGGTATTTCGCTCATTAACCCATTGCGCTCGAGGCCGTTCCGTGCGGACCAACCAGTTACTCAAGACTTTTCATAGGGTTTTGTCATTTTAGAAAGTAAATACGAATGTATTGAGCAAATTTCAAGCCCGCAAAAAAACACTTTATGCCACAATTTCGAGGATTTTCGTAAGAAACGGTACGTTGCGGCTGATTGATCTGCATGATCGACACCACTCATGTGTTTTATATAATTTATTACGACATTAGGCTTCTTGACATTAACTTCAAACACCACCTCGTAACATTCTTCTCACAGAAGTCATTCCTGCATTGTTCCAATTCGTCAAGAAAGTGAGAACCCTCTTTGTCTTTCCATGATAAAAAAACTAATGCATTTCCCTTGGGGAATGATACTCTCGATTTCCTGCCGAATTTTAGTTTCATGTTGTGGTTTTGCAAATGCTTCCTATTTGTTAATATTGTTCCTGACAAGTGGCATTTCAATTTCAATAACTCTTCAGCAATGGATAAAGCTGGTTGTAGTACTGATCGGTGAACATGTGGTGTCCTTGACCTGTACTGATTCCGTGACCAGTACTCTTGTAAATTCGTGAGTGGCATTGTCCCCTTATTTATTATAATGCCAATAAATGCCCACATTTCTTCGGTAGTCACACTGTGCCAAGTTCGCCATATCGAGAACCGTGATAGCATCTTGTTCTCTAACTTTCTTCTAGCGAAATTATTTGTTTCTGTAACCACTTCATTTATGAGTTCATCAGTACAAAATAGTTTTTAAAAATCTAACGGTTCTTTCGTGTCTCCGAATGTGTGCACATCTCCATACTTCCTATTCTCAAAATACACGGGATGAATGTAACAACTTCATACCAGTGCATGTATGCTAAGGGGGAATGTTACCTCCACATGTCACCAGTAATACTTCATAGTCATTTTGTTTGTGGTCTAGAAGCATCTGTTTGCATTAGTATTCAGCCTACCCTTGTACCCTAACCAGTAGGTTGCCTGCAATAATAATCCCAGGGACAGGGGAATGTTACTTCCACATGTCACCGGTAATACTTAATAAGGTCATTTTATTAGTAGTCTACAAGCATGTCTGAGGCTTAGTTTACAGCTTACCCTCGTACCTTAACCAGTAGATTACCTACATTAAAAATGCTATAGACAGGGGAATGTTACTTCCACATGTCACCAGTGATATTCCTTAGTCATTTTGTTTGTGGTCTAGAAGCATCTGTTTGCATTAGTATTCAGCCTACTCTTATACCCTAACCAGTAGGTTGTCTGCAATAATAATCCCAGGGACAGGGGAATGTTACTTCCACATGTCACCGGTAATACTTAATAAGGTCATTTTATTAGTAGCCTACAAGTATGTGTGTGGCTTAGTTTACAGCTTATCCTCGTACCTTAACCAGTAGATTACCTACATTAAAAATGCTATAGACAGGGGAATGTTACTTCCACATGTCACCGGTAATACTTCTTAAAGTCTCTTTGTTTGTGGTCTAGAAGCATCTGTTTGCATTAGTATTCAGCCTACTCTTGTACCCTAACCAGTAGATTACCTGCATTAATATTCCCAGGGACAGGGGAATGTTACTTCCACATGTCACCGGTAATACTTAATACGGTCATTTTATTAGTAGTCCACAAGCATGTGTATGGCTTAGTTTACAGCATACCCTCGTACCTTAACCAGTAGATTACCTACATTAAAAATGCTATAGACAGGGGAATGTTACTTCCACATGTCACCAGTGATACTCCTTAGTCATTTTGTTTGTGGTCTAGAAGCATCTGTTTGCATTAGTATTCAGCCTACCCTTGTACCCTAACCAGTAGGTTGCCTGCAATAATAATCCCAGGGACAGGGGAATGTTACTTCCACATTTCACCGGTAATACTTAATAAGGTCATTTTATTAGTAGTCTACAAGCATGTCTGAGGCTTAGTTTACAGCTTACCCTCGTACCTTAACCAGTAGATTACCTACATTAAAAATGCTATAGACAGGGGAATGTTACTTCCACATGTCACCAGTGATATTCCTTAGTCATTTTGTTTGTGGTCTAGAAGCATCTGTTTGCATTAGTATTCAGCCTACTCTTATACCCTAACCAGTAGGTTGTCTGCAATAATAATCCCAGGGACAGGGGAATGTTACTTCCACATGTCACCGGTAATACTTAATAAGGTCATTTTATTAGTAGCCTACAAGTATGTGTGTGGCTTAGTTTACAGCTTACCCTCGTACCTTAACCAGTAGATTACCTACATTAAAAATGCTATAGACAGGGGAATGTTACCTCCAAATGTCACCGGTAATACTTCTTAAAGTCTCTTTGTTTGTGGTCTAGAAGCATCTGTTTGCATTAGTATTCAGCCTACTCTTGTACCCTAACCAGTAGATTACCTGCATTAATATTCCCAGGGACAGGGGAATGTTACTTCCACATGTCACCGGTAATACTTAATACGGTCATTTTATTAGTAGTCCACAAGCATGTGTATGGCTTAGTTTACAGCATACCCTCGTACCTTAACCAGTAGATTACCTACATTAAAAATGCTATAGACAGGGGAATGTTACTTCCACATGTCACCAGTGATACTCCTTAGTCATTTTGTTTGTGGTCTAGAAGCATCTGTTTGCATTAGTATTCAGCCTACTCTTATACCCTAACCAGTAGGTTGTCTGCAATAATAATCCCAGGGACAGGGGAATGTTACTTCCACATGTCACCGGTAATACTTAATACGGTCATTTTTTAGTAGTCTACAAGTATGTGTGTGGCTTAGTTTACAGCTTACCCTCGTACCTTAACCAGTAGATTACCTACATTAAAAATGCTATAGACAGGGGAATGTTACTTCCACATGTCACCAGTGATACTCCTTAGTCATTTTGTTTGTGGTCTAGAAGCATCTGTTCGCATTAGTATTCAGCCTACTCTTGTACCCTAACCAGTAGGTTGCCTGCATTAATAATCCCAGGGACAGGGGAATGTTACTTCCATATGTCACCAGTAATACTTCACAGTCATTTTGTTTGTGGTCTAGAAGCATCTTTTTGCATTAGTATTCAGCCTACTCTTATACCCTAACCAGTAGGTTGCCTGCAATAATAATCCCAGGGACAGGGGAATTTTTCAGCCCACCCTTGTATAATCTAGTGTCTATTTCTGTTGCGTAATAATTTTAATACCGTTCAAGGTATGCCAAACTTCAGGTCTGGTACAGACTCAACCTTAAACTTTCTTTAAATCTATAAGGAAGATGTTTAAAGTTGTCTTTTACAACTAATTAATAGTTTCATTAAAATTTTATGCCTAATTACGTTGTGATAAATGTTAACGTCAATTGATTCCAGGTGTTCCACGTCTCTTTGCCGTTAAAGTTGATGTTGAGGATGCTTATGGAAGTGTAATCCATAAAAAAATGGATGGAATACTCTGTGAACGGTTGCGGGAAGCCGGATTGAAGATTGGATCCAAGGTTTTGGTGAAGAAAATGATTTGTTCGAAACTTCTGTCCAATGGAACGACTCTGTCAAAGGAAAGGTGAATGATTCTCTTTGGTTAGAATTGCTTTTATTTTCACCCACAGACTTTATTTAAACACTTGATGATATCCTCTTGCTTATTTGTACGTACAAAGGTGTGGATATTTGCACAACATTAATGTAAATGTGTCAAAGTGGTAGGGACGTAAGGAGAAGAATTGCATGGCCAGGCAAGGAGGCTTTCTCAAGGAGGAGGGAGTTGATGATGGAGACGTTGAGTAGGGATGTTAAGACAAGACTCGTAAAAACTCTCATATGGAGCGTAGCTATGTACGGCGCGGAAACGTGGTCCCTGAAGCAGGAGGACAGACAAAGATTGGAGGCTTTTGCAGATATATGTGGGTGTGTTGTGAAGAATGGAGAAGGTGAAATGGACCGAAAGAAGGAAAACAAATGAGGAAGTACTGAAGATGGTGGGTGAGGAGATGGGTTTGTTGAGAGAAATCCTATGGAGGCAGGAAAAATGGATGAAAGGTATATTGAGCGGTAGTGGAATGTTGAAGAGGGTAATAGAGGGGAGGATGTTGGGCAAGCGAGGTAAGGGTAGGAACAGGATAGGGATGTTGGATGGGATGAAGGGAGGAAGGAGGTATACGGAGATGAAGAGGGACCTGTTGTATAGATTATTTTGCTAGGTGGGGAGTCACAAAATGTTTATTTGATAGTTGTGTCCATCCAAAAACCTACCTTAACCGGTAGATTACCTAATAATAATAAATGTAAATTAACTACATGGATTGTCCATCAAATGATGAACACAGTGTATGTTTCCTATATATTTCTTTTTCATTTATTGAACATGTACTTCCACAAAATTGAGCATGAAACAATTGAGTACATGAATTGTATTAAAAGTATTGAGAAACGTTAAGGAAAAATGTACTAGGTTGCGGGAAAAGAAATCCATTATTTTCTCGTTAGATGGCTGTAGTGATCGATATCTCGTAAAGTATCGTTCAAACAATTTCAAGTTTATGCTCGTTGTCATGGTGACATTTGACACCAAAAAAATTCGTTTGCTGTTTTTTGTCTGTTCCATTCAGTTTGCAGTCACAGGGTGTTAACAATGGAACTCAGCAAAGAGAAAATTCAGTACATTTTACAGTTTTCCTTTGATAAAGGCGAAAATGCAAGCCAGGCCGCTGAAATTGTGAATGGTATTTATGGTGCCGATACTGTAACAGCTAAATATGTGCAATATTGGTTTCATCGATTCCGTTCCGGCGTTTTTTATGTTAAAGATGCACCTCGCACAGGCAGGCCCGTCATCGAAAATGTCAGTAAAATCACAGAAATAATCAAAGTTGACCAGCACGTTAGTAGTCATAGCCCAGGAGCTAAAGATCGAACATAAAACAGTTTTAAACCATTTGCCCAAAGCTGGATTCGAAAAGAAGCTCCATGTTTGGGCGCCACACCAATTAACGCCAAGAAACACGATGAATCGAATTTCCACCTGCAAAGCCTTGGCCAAACGGAATGAACTTGACCCATTTCTTAAACAGATGGTGACTGGGGATGAGAAACGGGTCACATACGACAATGTTGTGCAAAAACGATCGTGGTGAAAGCGTGGTGAAGCAGCTCAAACGGTGGCCAAACCAGGACTAACGGCTAGGAAGGTTCTACTGTGTATTTGGTGGGAATTCAAAGGAATCAATCATTATGAGTTGCTTCCGTATGGTCAAACACTAAATTCAGATCTCTACTGTCAATAACTGGCCCGTTTGAAGCTAGCGATTGACCAGAAACGGCCAGCGATGGCTAACAGAAGAGGTGTTGTGTTTCATCAGGCCAACACAAGGCCACACATGTCTGTGGTGACTCGCCAGAAACTCCGGGAGCTTGGTTGGGAGGTTTTAATGCATCCACATTATAGTCCGGACCTGGCACCAAGCGATTACCACCTTTTTCTCGCAATGCAAAACTTCCCGAGTGATAAGAAATTGCGATCAAGAGAAGATAGTGAAAATAGATTACTGTAGTTTTTCACCAATAAGGACATAGACTTCTATGAGAGGGGCATCATGAAGCTACCTTTAAAATGGCAACAAATTATACAACAAAACTGTGCATATCTGACCCAAATGGGACAGTCCGAAACATCTTAAATAAAGTTTTGGATTTCATAATAATATACTACCTTGATCAAAAAGTTCCCGGAATTTATTCAGAAAATTAAAAATACAAGTTTATTCATCTAAATCTATATTGTCCCCTTCAAAGTAATCCCCATCGACTGCAACACACTTATGCCAGCGCTTGATCCAATCCTCGAAACATTTTTTATATTCGGTTTTCGGTATGTCCATCAGTGCTTCCTGCGATTTTTCCATTACTTCCTCTCAGCTGCTAAAACGCGTTCCCCGTAATGGTTTTTTAACTCGATTGAACAGAAAGAAGTCACAGGGAGCCAAATCAGGTGAATTCGGTGGCTTTTGGATGGTATTTGTTGCATTTTTCGTCAAAAAATTACAAATAATGATAGCACTGTGCGACGGTCTCGACGCACTGTGTGACGATTTCTGGTCTCTTTCGGTGAATTGCTTCACGCAAACATCTCATAACGCCCAAATAATACTCTTTGTTTATTGTCTGGCCTTCTGGCAAAAATTCATGATGCACTACACCGTTGTAATCCATGAAAACCGTCAGCATTGCCTTCTTGTTTGACTGAAAATGTTTTTTTGGTCTCGGCTCATTTGGTGAACGCCATTCACTTGCCTGATGTCTGGATTGCGTGTCGTACTCATAAACCCACGTCTCGTCTCCAGTAATGATCCTTTTGATGAATGTGGGATCGGATGCAGCCTCGCAAATCATGTCTTTTGCAACGTCAACACGGTCTCTTTTTTGCATGAAATTGAGGTCTTTTGGCACCAACTTTGCTGCTACACGACAGAAACCCAAATCTTTAACCACAATGTCTTGGGCGGATCCATAGGCAATGTTCAAGTCCTCCGCTATTTCTCTGATGATTAATTTGCGGTTATTGACCAACATTTCTTTTACTTTATCAATTTTTTCACCGACTTTCGATGTCGATGGTCGGCCACTGCGTTCATCATCTTCGATTGACTCACGACCACTTCTGAACTGCTCGTGCCACTGGTAAACGTCCGTTTTTTTTTAGAGAATTGTTGCCAAAATACTTTTCCAATATTTCCAACGTCCGTGCGCCACTAAATCCGTTTTTTACGCAAAATTTAATACAAGTTCGTTGTTGCAAATTTAAATCCATTTCTGCAATTGTAAAAAATCGCCAACACACACAGAGATAGATGTACTCTTGGCTACGTAACTTTTGCAAATGTCAAGCTATGACACTAAGATTTAAAGGGAATATCAACAACAGATGTACCAATTTAACAAAAAAAACAGAACTCAAATTGGAACGATGGGAGCGCCACACGGTGGTTATTCCGGGAACGTTTTGATCAAGGTAGTATATGTGCGTTACGGAAGTAATGCAATTGAAATTTTCACACCCCTCCTATTAGTCAGAATGGGATCGAACTACTTTAAGGTTTGTGGAATGCTAAGCTTTGCTTCAAAACCAGTCTCAGTGCTCTCCAAGCTGCTGAAGCAGCAGCACATCAGTTATTGTAAACCTCTGTGAGTGCTGAGCATGTCAAAAAAGATTAACTGGGCGGAGATTTCAAAGTGAACATTTGCAATATATTGAGAGGCCACCTTATTATTTGGACAACCTCATCACTTGTAATGAACCCTGGGTTTTTGAATATGATCAAGAAACAAAAGATTGCAACAATTTTAGAGTGTAAAAATCATTCGCCTTGAGCGGGATTCGACCCCGGATCCCTCGGATGTCCACCCGAGAGCTTTTAGCCAGTTAAGCTATCTAGGCGTCCTCTTGAACTCTGAAATTTTTGGGCTTTTTAAAGGAACGAGATGTTCTGAGGAAATACCGTACATATACAATGTCACGGGCATTCTTAGTCGTGGTTGACGTGCCGCAGTCCACGAGGTTAAAGCCAATTGGAAACACTTAGGCTATTTATACCCGAGACAAATTTCAAGAAGCTGCAGGAGATGCCACAACAGTAAGTTTTAACGGAATCATCCACTAATATCCATTTCAATGCAACAATTTCAATGTGTTCAAATCATTCGGTTTGACCAGGAACCGAACCCAATGAAACCAAATGAAATGCTTGTAAGCGGATGACTCTGTTAAAAGTTACTTCTGTGGCATCTTCTGCAGTTTCTTGAAAAGAAACAAAACGCCAAAGCTCTCTTTGTGGCACTCCGACCAGTATCCTAAGCCCAAAAAGGCAAGAATGAGCAAATAAAAAGTGAAAACAATGCTCATTGTCTTTTTTTACAGTTAAGGAGTGGTCTATAAGGAGTTTGTTCCTTGAGGACAGGCAGTTAACACTGCCTACTACATGTGGATGTGCTGGAAAGACTCCAAAAAAGGGTCATCAGGATGAGAAAAGACTTCTCTACTACATGGCAACTCCATCACTACAACGGATTACATGGCAACTCCATCACTACCGCCCACTACATGGCAACTCCATCACTACAACCCACTACATGGCAACTCCATCACTACAACCCACTACATGGCAACTCCATCACTACAACCCACTACATGGCAACTCCATCACTACCACCCACTACATGGCCACTCCATCACTACCGCCCACTTCATGGCAACTCCATCATTATAACACGCTATAAGTCTGTGTGTTCCTGGCCAAATACCAGGTGCCTCGCCAGAAGACCTTCCAAGAGGCTCCCAAAGACAGCTTCAAGGGCTCGTACCGGTCATGGTAGTCACTGGGAAAAATGTGTAGAGGCCCAAGGAGAGTACTTTGAAGAACCCAAAGTGTTTGTGCAAACCTGTTCAATGCATTTAATAAAAAAAAATGATTGCATTACTTTGAGAACGCAACTTGTAGATTTTTATTTGCTAAGATTTCGTCAGAAAATGTGCCAAATTGAAATGACGAGTTAATTGTTAACATTCCTTTCCATTAAGGTTATAAAACTGATTTTTTCTGCGGTCCTATAGAAATGTTTTCCAAAGGAAAGGCATTTTTTGAAGAATAATATGACATTTCTTATCTTTTAAGGTATGAACTTGAAGTAGGGGAAAGGACGTCAGACAACAGGCAAAGCACAGCGCATTCAAAATGGCGCATGAAATGGAAAAAGGTACATTTGAAATTTTTCGCCAATTCTTCCCCCTGTCCGAAACTACAATGGCCGCCCTGATAGTAACAAATACCGTTACTTGTTAAATGTGTTCCGCTCTCTGTTCTTGTTCTTTGGCGTATCTGTTACTTGTGGTACCAGTTTTGGGATATAGCCCTTCATCTGTTATTCTTGTACCCATACCTTTTCTATTTACTTGTTTATATGTGTTCCACCCTCTGTTCCTATTCCTATAAATACCTGTTACCATGGGTACCAGTAAACGTAATGTACCTTCATCTGTTATTTCTCTAGCCATACCTAGAACTTGTAATATTTGATCCGCTCCTTGTTCCTGATGCTTTTCATATGTGTTGCCAGGGTATATGTGTATTAGTTACGTTGTATCTGTTATGTATGTACCCAATACTTGTTATATCTGTTACTGAGCATGCTACTTCAGATGTCTGTTAACTTGTGACCCCGACAACTGATATAGCTGTTCCTCCATTGCGTGCCTAATACGAGGGGGGCTGTCCAGAAAATAACTTAAGTTAGCGTGTTATCTGGTACTAGTTCTCTATCAGTTCCCGTTTCTGTCATCAAGTTACATCTTCAAATACTGTTACTTGTTTTATATGTGTGCCGCCGTCTGCTCCTTTATGTATCTGTTACTTGGGGGTACATTTACGGGATATATCCCTTCATCTGTTATTTCTGTATCCAATACTTGTTATATCTGTTACTAAATATGTTACTATACGTGTCTGTTGCCTCGCTAATGTAACTTACGTGTGCGTGTTTTCTGTTACTAGTTCTTACCGCTCCCGCTTCGTTTATTAGTCACATCTTCAAGTACCAGTATTTGTTGTGTGTGTGGCGCCTTCTGCTACTTATGTATCTGTTACTATGGGTAACATTTACGGGATTTATCCCGTTATCTGTTATTTCTGTACTCAATACTTGGTATATCTGTTACTCAACATGTTACTCCACATGTCTGTTACCTCGTGGTCCCAATAACTGTTATAAATGTTCCTCAATTTGTTACCTAATTCAAGGGAAGTTACGTTTGCGTTTAGTGAGCGAAGTAGTTGGGGGAGAAATGAATGTTTGCTGCATTGACACACAAACAAACTGACTAGGGCAGTATTGTTTGAGCTGTAATGTTTTGGAAGGCTGTGTCATGGACGCCAATTTGCACCAGTTCTCGCATTTGTTGCACAGACTATGTACAATATATTTCTGAGTGCAAACGTTTGCATTTGTTTTAAGTCATATTTTGGATCTGAAATGCAAATCCAGGCATTGGTAATTTATATACACAGAGAGTACTGCATATAAAACCCAACAAACATATGTTTCTAGTGGTATCTGTCAAGAGTAGAATTACTCAATCTAATTACCCCCTTCCAGCTGCAATGAACGCCTCCGATCTTGTCCTGAATCGATCGTACTCACTCTTTAAAACAGTGCTGTCCATATTCGTGAATGCTGCTATGATAGCAGTGTGTAGAGAGGTGACATTAGGGTGCCTTTTTGCCTTATTGCCAATTCTTTTGACTTCACTGCAAACATAATAGTCAAGGGGGTTCAAGTCCAAGGCTATTCGGGGGCCAAAACTCCTTTGACCAGAACATGTCAATGTTATGTATCTGACAGCCAGTTTTGGAATAAATGACTCATATAAGCTGGTACACTGTCCTGTTGAAAGACATATTGTTTCCCTGACACCACAGTTATCCATCCACGGCTTCCCAACATTCTTCAAAATTTGCAAATCCACAAAAATTCACGAAATTCCTCTGATATCAGGGCGTGAGCCTTCCCACGAATGAGATTTACTCACCAGGTCTTCAAAAACCCTTCCCCTAGACTTCTCCGAAGCTTTACACTTAACCACAATACCGTACAGAGTTGATCTGGGGTACCAGAGAGAAGAATCGAACTATTTCGAAATATAACGCCCAGAGCAAACACTTTGGATAATTGTGGTGGCCCTTCGATTGTACTCCTACCTTGTGCTTAACATCTCAGCAATTTGGAGTTTATGACTGTTGACTAGATGCCTATAGCTTTCAAGAACGCCAAATGCAGTCTCCAGTGGAACTACAATATGGTGAACAGTTTGGTTAATAGCAGCTCTTTGATTGTACTCTGCAGTTTTAAGTAACATCTTGGCCATTTTGAGGACATGACTGTTTACTAGATGCATATGAGGATATGGCAGAATATTTAAATTGAAAGTCGTCCGGATTTAAGTCCGGCATTCGTGACAGATGTTTCCTTGAATGAAGTTTCCTTGCCGGGTCAGCAAAACCTTCCCCCAGACTTCTCCAAAGCTTTATACTTAACCACAACATTGTCAACAGTTGATCTGGGGTACCAGAAGAAGAATCGAACTACGAGGCATATTCTTAAAGTAAGTACCGTTTGCTTATATTTAAATATTGGCGCTCTAGTTTTGCTCTTGCAGCGCCATCTACTGATTCATTGAGAAGCTATAGCAGCATTTGTTTTGTTTCAGAAGTCGTTTGCTTGTCCGTGCATGCAAACAACAATGTCTGCGACAATCGTTGATCCCGCCAGCTGTGAAGTGCGTTCTGTCATACGATTCTTGTATTTGCAAAAGGATTGTCGGCTGCTGAAATTCATCAGGAATTATGCATAGTTTTTAAACCTACAGTTACGAGTGAAGGAAAGGTTAGACAATGGTGCCGTGATTTTAAAAATGGACGAACAAATGTCCATGACGAAGAGTGAAGTGGTAGGCCCAGTACTATTCTGACCGATGAAATTGTTTCGCAAGTGGAACAAAAACTGCGATGTGATCGTCGATTGACGATTAATGGCCTGGTTGAACAATTTCCTCAACTTGGACGCACTACTGTCCACAATATTGTTACGGAAAACCTCGGATACCACACATTGCGTGCAAGGTGGGTACCGAAAATGCTCACCGACCACCACAAAGAGCAAAGAATGTCCAGTGGCCGAGAGTTTTTGGGTCGTTGGGAACTCTTTAAACCACCCACCGTACAGTCCTGACCTTACACCCAGCGACTACTTCCTCTTCTTGCACTTGAAACAGTGGTTCGGTGGACAACATTTCGAAACCGAAGAGGAACTCAAGAATGGAATTGTCGATTGGTTCAACCCTCAGGCTGAGAGTTTCTATGCAGAGGGGTTAAAGAAGCTGGTGCAGCGGTACGAAGAATGCTTAGAAGTGAACGGCGATTATGTAGATAAGTGAAGTAGGTTTGTAGCTAACTAAAAGTGTCAATAAAATGTGATTCATATGAGTATATTTTTTCCTGTGACCAAACGGGCCTTACTTTATGAACACGCCTCGTATTTCGAAATATAATGCCCAGTGTGAAGACTTTCAATAATAGCAGCTCGTTAGTTGTACTCCCCACTTGTCCTTAACATCTTGGACATTTTAAAGGTTTTGACTCTTTGTTATGACTGGGTGTAATATTTCCAAGTGGTTCGATTCTTCTTCTGGGACCCCAGATCAACTGTTTACGATATTGTGGTCAAGTATAATGCTTTGGAGAAGTCTGGGGAAGGTTTCACTAACCTTTAAACTAAGCTGTTTTGATGCCCACTTTGCACAAAATTTGTGATACAGGGTTCGTCTGGGAAATAAGTGTATGAGCTCAGGAAAAAAAATTTATTACACTTTTACATATCTTAAGCTAATATTCCTCAAAATAGGACCCTTGTGAGTCGATACACTTGTTCCAGCGGCGTTCCCATTCCTGGAACGCTCCCGCGAAAGGCACCATCGGGAACCTCTCGAAGACACGTCGTCACGGCCTCTTTGACGGCGTCCAACGCCCCGTATCGCGTTCCTTTCGAACTCCTCTTTATCTTCGGGAACAGAAAGAAGTCCGGTGGAGCCAAGTCCGGGCTGTAGGGCAGGTGCGGCAGCGTTGCCACGCCGTGCTTGGCCAAGAAGTCCGACACGACAAGCGCGGTGTGAGACGGCGCATTGCCGTGATGCAGCCGCCAGATGTTTTTGATAGCTGGCCGGACGCGGGTGACTCGTTTTCGAAGCCTGTCGAGCACTTGGACGTAAAATGCAGCATTTACAGTTTGTCGTTCAGGTACAAATTCGTAGTGGACGACTCCCCTTTTGTCAAAAAAGACAATGAGCTTATTACACTTATTTTCCGGACGAACCCTGTATGTGAGCTTTTCCTTAACAGTTGTGCAAATAGTGGCTTGTATAGCGAGAGGAAATTTATCAACCAGAGCACTAATATATAATCAATGATCAGATTACAGTTCTTTGCCCACTTTTTGAATGAACTGGTATCATTGAAGTCCAAATGCATGGCCTGCCAGTCTGTATTCTTCATCATGCACTGTTGTGTGGCCATTTTTGAAGCCTTGACACTGTCGTTTAACCTTTCCTTCACTCATTACTGGAGGTTTATAAACTAGGTACAACTCCCGGACAGCTGATGAACCTTCTATTCATCAGCTGACTATTCACTGCCGGGAAAATGACTACTGGATCATAATAATAACTTCAGGGACTTTGAAACAATCACTGTAATGCTCAGGAGGAATGGCTCAGGCACTGATTTCAGAGGGATGTTGCAAATTTTTGCAAATTTGCACATTTTGAAGAATGCCGTGAAACTGTCGATGGATAACTGTGGTGCCAGGGAGACGATACGTCTTTGAAACAGGACAGTGGACCAGGTCATATGAGTCACTCAGTCCAAGACTGGCTCTCAAATAACATTATTTGACATGTTCTGGTCAAAGGAGTTTTGGCCCCCAAATAGCCCAGAATTGAACCCCCTCGACTGTTATGTTTCCATCATAGTCGAAAGAGTTTATATATTATTATTATGAGGTAGTCTACCGGTTAAGGTAGGTTTTTGGATGGACACAACTATCAAATAAAAAACTCCAAACTAAACCCAATCCAGCAATCTACTCCACTTCAGGTCCCTCTTCATCTCTGTGTACTTCCTTCCTCCCTTCATCCCATCTTGAATTGACAGACACATTAGTGGCCTGTGGGACTTCTTTCTCCACAGATGAGGTTCTTGATTTACTGTGCTCTCTCTCCGATCTGCTAACTGGCACGTCGTTTTCAGCAACCTCTTCTGAAGAGCTGGATGGAGTCTCTAGCCTGGGCAACTTTGCTGTTCTCTCTGTTAAGGACTGGAAATCAAAAGGATGCTTTGTCTAATTGAAAATGTAATGAAATAGGATCATGATAAGGTGAAGAGTAATCAAGACATATTTTTTTAGGCAATCTACCAGTTAAGTTTGGTTTTTTGGATGGACACAACTATCAAATAAACATTTTGTAATTCCAAACAAAACCCAATCCAGCAACCTACTCTATACATCAGGTCCCTCTTCATCTCTGTGTACTTCCTTCCTCCCTTCATCCCGTCCAACATCCCTATCCTGTTCCTGCCCTTTCCTCCTTTGCCTAACATCCTCCCCTCTGTTACTGTCTTCTTCAACATCCCACTATTGCCGCTCAATACGCCCTTCATCCATCTTTCATCTGCCTCCATAGGATTTCTCTTAACAATCTCCTCTCCTCACCCACCATCTCCAGTACTTCCTCATTTGTTTTCCTTTCGATCCATTTCACCTTCTCCTTTCTTCACAACACACCCACATCCTATATATATATATATATATATATATATATATATATATATATAAACCCCCCGGATATATATATATATATATATCCTTTAAACCCCCCGGGCTGAACCAAGCCCACTGATTTTATCCAATGCTGCCTACATTTCGCCTCCCCCACCTTGTCCGCTTCCTATTGGCCCCTTAATTCTCCTCCTCCTTGTATGTATGTAGAAGAGTGTGTGTATGTATATATATATATATGTATATGTGTATATGTATGCATATATATGCATTTGTATATATATATATAAGGATTTTATCCAAAGCTGCCTAGAACCGCTTCACTCTTCTGAGCGAATCGGTCACCAAGTCCCCCGCTAAAGGCCCGGCCGCTTCACGACCGGGACCTTCCAGCTCTTCCCCTACCGCGGCAACTCTACCGCCCCCTGCCATTTCCCCCTCCCCCACCTTGTCCGCTTCCCATTGGCCCCTTACCTCTCCTCCCGTCACCCTCCTCTTGCACATGTCCTCTCCGCTCTTCCCCGACAACGGCATTCTGATGACGACGGCCGTGCCGTCGAAACGTAAATATCCAATGTAAGTGTCCTTCTTTTATGTTTCTATGTGTGTAGTGTTTTTTGTGTTAGTGTTTGAGTGTTTGTGCGTCGCCGGAGAGCGTCTTTTCCAAGTTTATGTATATATATATATATATATATATATATATATATATATATATATATATATATATATATATATATATATATATATATATATATATATATATATATATATATTCACTTTCTTGGAAAATCCACGAACGTGCACAATAAAATTCCAGTTCTGTTCCTAATTCCTCTCGAGAAAGGTGGTTGCACCACCGAAAATTCGAGAACTAGTGAGTCCCTCTTTAATATGTTTTAGTTTCTGTGTTTGCTATGACTATTTAGTGAAATTTATATATATATATATATAATATTATTATATTATAATATAATTATATATATATATTATATATATATATATATATATATATATATATATATACACTTTTTTGGAAAACCCACAAACGTGTAATGTAAATTCACTGATAGTCATAACAAACGCAGAAACCAAAACACAAAAGAGGAAAAACTCACTGGTTCTCGAATTTTCGGTGGTCCAACCACCTTTCTCAAGAGGAATTAGGAACAGAACTGAGGCAGAGGAGGGCCCGAAAGCAGTGGTAGGAAGGAGAGCCCTTCTCCTTCCTACCACTGCTTTGGGGCCCTCCTCTGCCTCAGTTCTGTTCCTAATTCCTCTTGAGAAAGGTGGTTGGACCACCGAAAATTCGAGAACCAGTGAGTTTTTCCTCTTTTGTGTTTTGGTTTCTGTGTTTGTTATGACTATCAGTGAATTTATATATATATATATATATATATATATATATATATATATATATATATATATATATATATATATATATATATATATATATATATATATATATATATATATAGACGTAGATTGGAGGCTTTTGAAATGTGGGTGTGGAGAAGAATGGAGAAGGTGAAATGGACCGAAAGGAAAACAAATGAGGAAGTACTAGAAATGGTGGGTGAGGAGAGGGGTTTTTTGAGAGAAATCCTATGGAGGCAGATGAAAGATGGATGAAAGGCATATTGAGCGGTAGTGGAATGTTGAAGAGGGTAATAGAGGGGAGAATGTTGGGCAAGCGAGGTAAGGGTAGGAACAGGATAGGGATGTTGGACGGGATGAAGGGAGGAAAGAAGTACACCGAGATGAAGAGGGACCTGATATAGATTAGTTTGCTAGGTGGGGAGTCACAAAATGTTTATTTGATAGTTGTGTCCATCCAAAAACCTACCTTAACCGGTAGATTACCTAAAAAAAAATATATATATATATATATATATATATATATTGGCCTAGAATTAAATTAACAATCCCTAGGCTTCCTTTAACTCTCGCAAGACTTGAATTTATCTCTTCGTTTTAGCAAGTCCCTCCACAAGAGTTCATGGCTTATTTTATCTTAAATTATTCCTAGAAAGATGTGGAGAAGAAATGGAATTAATTCATCTGAAAAACAAGAAAAGCAAAGTTTTGGCTAAAATACTAATTGTTATATATCTCTCAGTTTTTCCAGGTTGGAAATTTGCTTTCGTTCATAAGGAAATGTGTCGGTAAGCAGTTCGTACGATACGGAACACGATTGTATCGTCTATCGAGAGGCTTGGCCCAGGGAGGCATTTTCTCCCCGCAACTCTGGGATATTTACGCAAGCGATTTGGTGTCGAAGCACCTCATACCACATCTATCGGACGATACGACGGAAATGATTGTTGGAGTGGACGACGTCCTGTTGCTGACCAACTCGGAGGAGAAGGCTAAATGGTAGTATTGTGTGCACACTAGAGAACACAGAAAATGATATCATATAAATCGCTTTGGGATATTTAACCAAACAATGTTTTAGTAATACATTTTAAAAGGCATTTTTTATTATTAGGTAGTCTATCGGTTAAGGTAGGTTCTTGGATGGACACAACTATCAAATAAATAACTTGCGACTCCAAACAAAACCCAATCCAGCAACCTAATCTCCCTCCAAACATCAGGTCCCTCTTCATCTCTGTGTACTTCTTTCCTCCATTCATCCCGTCCAACATCCTCATCCTGTTCCTGCCCTTTCCTGTTCTTGGTGGAAGACGATGGACACAAGATGTTAATCTTAACACTGCAGTCACCCATGTCCAAAGTACCCAAAAGGGCACTGAAAGAGGAGTATAAATTGCGTCAATTGATTGGGGAGGAACAATCTCAAATGGTTACAAGCGAGGACGGTATCCAGAACATATGATTCTATTTTGAAGTATGGGAACGTAACACAGACAAAAGTTCATTAATACTGAGAACATATGCATAATGATATGATTTATAAGATTTACGTAGGAGACAGCAACTCATATCAAATGTTTAAACCCAAGTTTAAATTGTTTCTTTTATCAATAATTGTTTTTAGGAACTAAATGAGTACTTTCCATCAAGGTACAACAAGCTGTAATAGTTTATTTTATATGTTAACAATTTCTCAATATCTATGAATACATTATTTGTTTTCATACGACACCTTGTCCGTTATTATTTTATTATTAATAGGTAATCTACCGTTTAAGGTAGGTTTTTGGATGGACACAACTATCAAATAAACAACTCCAAACAAAACCCAATCCAGCAACCTACTCTATACATGAGGTCCCTCTTCATCTCTAAGTGTACTTCTTTCCTCCCTTCATCTCGTCCAACATCCCTATCCTATTCCTACCATTTCCTCGCTTGCCCAACATTCTCCCCTCTATTACCTTCGTCAACATCCCACTATTGCCGATCAATACGCCTTTCATCCATTTTTCATCTGCCTCCATTGGATTTCTCTCAACAAACCCCTCTCCTCCCCCACCATCTCCAGTACTTCCTCATTTGTTTTCCTTCTTCCGGTCCATTTCACCTTCTCCATTCTTCTCCACACCCACATTTCAAAAGCCTCCAATCTACGTCTATCCTCCTGCTTCAGCGACCACGTTTCCGCGCCGTACATAGCTACGCTCCATATCAGAGTTTTTACGAGTCTTGTCTTAACATCCCTACTCAACGTCCCCGTCATCAACTCCCTCCTCCTTAAGAATCAAAAGGCATTACAATGATTGAATGTAAAATATAACCTTTTCTTTTGTGTAGATCATAATGTTCTTTCAATAATTATAAATATTTAAATAAAGGTACTGTATATTTTTAATAATCATTTTAAATTTCAAGAAACTGGGGGAGATGCCGCAACAGTAACTTTTAATGGATTCATCCACTAGTATGCATTTCATGGCAACAATTTCAGAGCGTAAAAATCAATGAATCAATCAATGTATGTTCGGCATTTCATTACAGCATCTTGTTCCTTTAAAAGCCCAAAAATTTCAGAGTTTAACTTTTTGCACTCGGATGTCGAGTGTGACTCGAGACGGTTAGCAGAAGCGGCAGCAGCTAGTATGTCCAGCCACACTCGACACGGAGTTTCATCGTGAGGGGAATTGGGATTAATGTCCATATTCCCCAATAACTTCACTTGTAATCATCTGCATGAAAGGACAAGTAAAGTAAGGCTTAATTAATAGCATGGCTTGTTTTATAAATTAATAGTATCGACCCATAATGTCGTCGTCGACATAAATGCCGTCTCCAAAAGATGTCACCACCTACACAGATATTTGTTGTTATCTCTTTTCTGTGTTGTAAGTTCTTTTTGCCCTTCGTTACTCTTGGAAGTCGGCTAAATGTAAAGCAATGCCTTTGAGAGATGATCTGTTTCTGTAAAAAAGATCGCCAGAATGTGAAGAAAGTTACCTTGGTGTCAGGTATTCCGTAGTTCATTGCTGTCTAGTTTGGACTCTTTCGTTTCCTTTTCTTCCTAGTGTCAGCTGTCTCGTCAAACGTTCTTTTTCTATCTGTTGCATAATCAGGAATCTTGAGGAGGAGGGTGTAAATTCATATATATTGCACAAAGAATGCCAACAAAGAAAAAATGAAAAACCGATCTCGCATTTGAAATTTATTAAGAAACCAGTACACGATCTCGTTGGAGAATTCCGAGATGTGTCACAAACTTCCAGGGTTAGATCATTACCATCCACAAACATAGAGCAACGTTTAGATGGGAAACTCCATACAATCACACCTCACCATAACAAAAAAACATGAAGATTGTGCCGTTTGCTCTAACGGAATAGTCAAAGGTGGAAGAAGAGAGACGATATATATATATCTGTGAGACATGTGAAGGTAACCCAGGTCTTCATGTTAGGTAAATGCTTCCAAAAATGTCAGACCATGAAAAATAATAGTTTAAATTATGGCTTATCAATATATTCATCAATAATTATATAAAAACAATCCAATTAAATTAGATTGTTTGAAAAGAAATTCAAGGGTTTTCATTCTAGTGCCACGCTTAGTATATAATCTGGGGTATTTCAAAAATTTAAACCCGAGTAGACTAAGGAAATTGAGGAAAAAGGCTCCCGAGTGCAAAGGGGTTAATACCTACCCTTCCATTTCAACCACATCCTAACAACCACGTTTCAAAAAATATTTGCAATTAAAAATTAAATATCACTCGGGCATACCATGGATCTGTTTCTTTGGGGTATAAGTACATTATGGCACAATTTATGTCTCCTGGCATTCTGTAGCCCTTAATTATTAAATTAATCCTAAGGTACTGAGTCTAACTTCCTGGATAATAGTGTCATAATTAAAATTATACCAAAAGTTAATTAAATCTATCACAACTTAACGTGTAAATTAATGATATCTGCCTCTTTCTAGAGAAGGATCTGGTAATGTTTTTCCGCAGAATGGAAAACCTCTAGGCCCTATTTTAGAGTGTCAAACAAAGTAGAAAATATATTATATTGTCCAAGTTCTTAAGATCAAAATCTCAGGTAAAGTTAAGAGGACTTAGAGGATAGCTAAATTGGCTAAAGCACTCGGCTGGACATCAAGAGATCCGGGTTTGAATCTCGGTCAAGGCGAATGGTTTTTACGCTCTGAAATTGTTGCAATGCAATGTTATGATTTTAAGGTTTGTTTGAAAAGTTGATTTCAATTTGGGAGGAAACTGATTTGAAAAAACTGGACTCAAGTTAATTGTTATATTAATTAATCTCTGTTGTTAACTAAATTGATAAAAGAGATTGTTTGTAGCAGGGAAGTTAAGAATGTAGTTCTGTTAACAATAAATTAATTCACGTACAATTAAGTGTTAACTTTTAAAATTTTCATTAGTTTTGTATGTCTTTTTTAAAGTTTAATTCGATAAATTTTTTTGTTTAACTGCTACACTAGCACGTTTTATTGGTTTTTAATTCGTTTTAAATAACTTGTGGCCGTCATCGTGAGTATTTGTACATATGAGTGTTAATTTCTTCCAGGTTTCTGGACCGAATGTTACGGGGATTTGAAGAATACAACGTTTACGTGAACCCTCTGAAAATTCAGACAAATTTGATGGGCTGCGCTGTGGCCGGAATGGATTTTGTAACGTTTTGGGGCTATTCCATGGATCCTGAGAGTTTCCGAATAGTTGCTAATTACAGAGGGTACCCTGGGAGGAAGGAGATCATTAATACGTTAAACGTACGAGTCTTGAGGAATCCTTGGAGGCAAGTGTCATTAATTTATGCTTGTAGTCACATTATTTCCTAACAGACTTAACACACTAACGTATTTCCTAGCGTATAAGATCCATTCGGATGTTTTTCAACTCAGAGTTTTGAGATAAATACTTGGATTAGACTGAAAAGATTAGGTATTTAGATGTTAATACTTAATTATGAAAACAATTGAATGGAACCTTTTAAAAATCTAGGATCTACACTTGTATACAGAGGTTTGTATTAAAAGTTTCCAACAATTACAAGGTGTCTTCTAAATATGTGAACTGAGGCCATTAAAAGCTTTATTTTGGTTTAAATTTAGTTAGTCCACATCTTAGATAGTCTCCCCATCTTCAAAGCAGTCTCCATTCATTCATTCGTAGGCCATGCCTTATTATTCCGTCTTCTTTTTTCCATTTCTGTTTAGTAAAGCACCCTTAGAAGAAGTCCTCCTTTCTACAATTCTATTGATTAACCAACAATTGAATCAATTAACCTTCAATTGAATCAATTAACCAACAAGTGTATCAATTAACCAACAATTCTTTTGATTAACCAACAATTGCATCAGTTGACCAACAATTTTATCAATTAACCAACAGTTCTATTGATTAACCAACAAATCTATTGTTAACCAACCCTTGAATATGTTAACCGAAAATTGTATACCTTAATCAACAATTCACCGTGGCTTACCGTGATCAAACTATTCAATGCAACGCAAGCAAACAGTTGTAATTTATAGCATGAATCCTGCAAGGATTGATTAATATGTGATGTAAATTTCATTCTGTTATCCCTCCGTTATTTTGTGCGATAATTACTGAAAACTATATCCCTTTGTCGTATTAATTTATGTGGTCTGTTCAATAAAAGGCAAACTGAGGCCATAAAAACTTTATTATGGTTTAAATTTAGTCGGTCTACAGCTTAGATTTAGTTTCCCCTTCTTGTTCAAAGTACTCTCTATCCATTCGTTTGTAATTGGGCTATGCCTTCTCATTATTCCATCTTCTTCTCCTTCTTCCATTCCACTGTTCAGTGAAGCACCCTTAGAAGAAGTCCTCCTTTAAGGCAGTAGTTATAGGCTCTCTTTTTATATAATATTCTATCGTCTCTCATTTCTTGCTCTATTATTATTATTGTGTCTTCCACACATCTAATGTACACACAGTGAAATATATGCGAGTTCATTCTGTTTGGCCAAGGCTTAGCAGGTGGAAATTCGATCTATCATGTTTCTTGGTGTTATTTGGTGTGGCACCCAAACATCGAGCTTCTTTTCGAATCCAGCTTTGCGCAAATGGTTTTAAACTGTTTTATGGTCGATCTTTACCTCCTGGGCGATGCTACAACTCGTGCAAGTCAACTTTGATTATTTCTGTGATTTTATTGACATTTTCGACGACGGGCCTGCCTGTGTGAGGTGCATCTATTGACATCAAGAAATGCCTGAACGGAATCTTTAAATCAAAGTGAACTCTATAAACTACATATATAACTAGCAAGAGAAAAGCCTCTTGTACAGCAAGATGGCAGCAAGAGAAGGTTTGACTGCCCAAGGGTCGAAATGTTTATTAGACCTAATCAACGGACGGTCAACTGAATGTCAACATTCAGTTGACAAAATTACTGCTTATGAAAAAGTCTACCGTATAACCTTAGCACGTACATCAGAATAAAAAAACAAACGATACATGAATATGTCCGAATTAACACGTTTGTTTGCCCAAGGGTCATAATTTTCCGACGGACGGTCTAACCGAATACCATCTTTTCATTAAAAAAAAAGATGTTCTACTCTCAGAACACAATCAAAATGAGAAAAATTTAAATTGAAATTTGAAATTGTCGTTAAAAGCAGGACTTCACGCCTAAAGGTCAACATATTTTAACGGACGGTCGACTGATTTCAAAAAATGCATATGGCGTAAAAAACATAGGATATTGCACTCTCAAGAGACGCCTCAACACGGCGAGGCTTTTATTCACAATTAGCGGGCGGAGTTTTTGTATTCGTCATTGGTCCTACCACGCTGAATAAAGCGGTTCTCGTCCGATCACCGAAGTTAAGCAGCGTCGGGCATACTGAGATACTACCCGGATAGTACTTGGATGGGTGACCGCCTGGGAACACCGGGTGTCGTTGGCCATTAAGATTTCATTGAGTGCATTTTGAGCATTCGAGGAGTGAGGACGTGCTTGACTTATCGTAACCGTGTGTGTGCTCTCCCCGGTGTTCGAGTCTTCGATCGCCGGGAAGCGAAACCTTTCGTTTCCCGTGCCTCTGATTGTGGACGTGGCTCAGTTGAATTTTGGTGATTACGTTCACACTGGAGACGTTTTAGACGGCCCGCAACTTTGTGGTCATTTTTCTTTTTTGTGATGTAAGCAACGGAGCGGGGCAGAGTTGGTTGAGAAATTGCTAAAATCGAAAAAGGGAGGCCCACTCGACTTCCCAACAGCAAGGCGACAAGCGGGGCAGTGCGACCTTTGGCTCAAGCAGGGCCGCTTTCGTGAAGATGGTGGCCCTTCCCCCTGTGGTGCCCAGATTCGAGGTGGAGACGGAACTTGGTAAGTACGGAAAGGTGGTGGTGTCGTACTCGGTGAATAAGTGGATAGGGCCCCGGGCTATACACCCAATTAATACCGGAACACGGACTGTTAAGGTGTACCTTAAAATCCGCGATTCCATCTTATATTCCGATCGCGGCTGACCGAGCCGTCATTCATTACGAAGAGCAACAACAAAACACGCTCGCGATGCGCAGTGTCGAAAACCTACGAATGAAATGCACGATGCCCAGACATCGAACACGTCGTACTCCGACAGGGAGAGGGGGGAAAAGATGAGTGTGAGGGAGGGGGATGCCATGGCGACGGCAAAGAGAGTGTAGGAGGAGATCCCGGAGTTAAAATGAGGTGGCTAACACTGGAGGAGATGGCAGTCAAGTAGGCGTGTTCGAAGGAATGGAAGGAAGTCGGGATAGTGGACGAGGAACAAATGAAGTCCGACGCGCCCGAACGGTAGGAATTATTGGAATAAAAAAATTAGGGAAACATTCAATCATGTCAGGCATCCCATTAACTCGAATGGGCACTTTGACCGTTTGCGGGGTAATTGAAGAATAAGGCGAGCATTCGAAATATAAATAAATAAGGAACACCTGGACATATTACATTCTTGGGTTTATTTAGTAATTCGTAGGAATTCTTTAATTATTATTACTGGTTTATCTTTTTATTTATTTGTTTTTGGTGGGGTTACTCTGTTTTCGTCTGGATTGGGGGCTAATCTTGAGGTCATTTGAAACAAATTATTGCTCTTTCAACTTTGAGACAACTTGGCTCAATGATAAGTACTGTGCCCATCCGATTATCTTATTCACGCTCTATTTAAGACTCTATTATTTATATGTTCCGGTGGTAAATTGGTAATCTTCGGGATTGTCATGATATTCGTTTCATTGGTCCCTTCTCTAATCTTAAGCCTTCGACTTCTCCTTGTTTCTGTGTTTCTAATTTAGCATTTAACAAAGGATAATTAAAAGACCGGAATGTACCATAAAATTGAGTTTAGCGAGGAGTTTCGTTCATTTCGAAGGAAATGGCCCCCTGGGTGGACACTTTGGCACGTATGGAGATATTGGAAAGAGCAAATTCTTACTGTAATATTGTGAACGACGAGCTATGCTATTCCCGGTCACGCCTCTTCAACCTAAAACTCCCAAACTCATTGTCCTATCTCCACTAACCCAAGGCGGACCCCCCCCAGGCAACCCTTTCCCTACCGTGCTTCCTTAACCCTCCCCCCCGGAGGTTCTGAGAAGAGAGGACCTAACCTTGACTTCTTCACAGTAATACCCCAACCCCCGCTCTTTCCCTCACCCACCATCTCCTCCTCCTTTTGTACATCCATACACCCACCCCACCTCCCCATTCCTTCTAGTATACAGGGTTCGTCCGGAAAACAAATGCACTGAGCTCAGGAAAAAAAATTATTACACTTTTACATATCTTAAGCTAATATTCCTCAAAATAGGACCCTTGTGAGTCGATACACTTGTTCCAGCGGCGTTCTGGAACGTCCTGGAACGCTCCCGCGAAGGCATCGTCGGGAACCTCTCGAAGACACGTCGTCACGGCCTCTTTAACGGCGTCCAATGTCCCGTATCGCGTTCCTTTCAAACTCCTCTTTATCTTCGGGAACAGAAAGAAGTCCGGTGGTGCCAAGTCCGGGCTGTAGGGCGGGTGCGGCAGCGTTGCCACGCCGAGCTTGGCCAAGAAGTCCGACACGACAAGCGCGGTGTGAGACTGCCGTGCCGAGAGTGAGATTACCGTGATGCAGCCGCCAGGTGTTTTTGATCGTTGGCCAGGACGCGGGCGACTCGTTTTCGAAGCCTGTCGAGCACTTGGACGTAAAATGCAGCATTTACAGTTTGTCGTTCAGGTACAAATTCGTAGTGGACGACTCCCCTTTTGTCAAAAAAAGACAATGAGCACCATAAACTTATTTTCCGGACGAACCCTGTCTAAAGAAAGATTTTGGCTTGTATTTCACCTGATGATGACGATGAGCATTGAAACCTAGGTAGTGACTAAAAAAAATTTTATGTTGGAAAAACCAAGTGTTTCATTTGCAAATATGTAACGTTTCAACAAAGTGACGCCTGAAGTTATCACCTTTAAAACCTCGCAGTGGAGAGGAGGACCTTTCAGCAAATATATTCAAGTACGTCCAGCATAATATATTCTCGGTAATGCTCTCTCTAATGTCAATTTATAAAGTACAGTCTGTGTTTGTTTACCATGTTGCTATGGTACGAACAACTCGTTGCAATCGAATTTAGATGTTGTTAAATATTCACTAATATATCATTAATAAAGGCATTGCTAAGAATATCAAATCAATTCGGGAACATTAATAACCCCAAGAGTATTATTGACGGTGCAGTATTATTCTGGAAGCAATCCTTATTAAACGATAAATCAAATTCAATGTCCAATCTATAAACAAAGTGTGTAAAGCTTTGTAAATTACCAGACATAATTTCCTTTAGAGACATTTCCCCGTACTTCATGGCTTCTCAATCAAAACGAAATGAGACAATATCACCTGTGACTTCGAACAAGAGTTTACAGAGCATTTTATAAAAAAGTGAAAACAGAAGAAATAACTAGCGCAAATTAGACGAAGGTGAAGTATTGTGGACAATATAAATGAATTCTACATCACCTGTTTGAATTTGCCAATGTCCATAGCATGAACAGGGAGAGGGGTTGAAGGACAAAGGAATACGCTATCCTTATTACTTTGAGGTTTTCGAAAGAAAGACTGAGACAGAAGGGGAAGAGAGAACGGAGGGGTTTCTCTGGAAAGGAGGATCTTCGAGTGGGAAGAGGCAACAAGTGAACTCAAAACGTGTCAAAAAACCAAAACGGGCATTTCCGGAAGAGAAGGCGTCCGTGTTTTTATTCTGGGGAATAATGTGAAAGGGCGCGTGGACAGAATTCTCAGGAGGGGAAGAAGGGACGGGAGGAGGATACTGGAAGGGGCTAGAGCTAAAGGAGTACTAGTGGGGGGGAGGATATGGAATGAATGCTTCCATATAGGATGCTTCCATATCGTCCCCACCTTTTCTTAAAGTTCTGATTGGTATTCTTCCCTGACTCGCGGTGGCTTTACGTACGACGACTGATTGCTCTGCCCCTTCCGGAGTATTTTAGAACCCCGTGCAAAGTGGCTTCGTGTTGAGTGCTTGGTTGCCATTGCGACGAATGCACTTCGCCGTGTAATGACGTCACATTATAATTCCTCGTCTTCTTCTGTCCATGTAAAGCTCAATATAACTTCGAAAAAAATGGGCGCACAATGTTCAACTATGAAATATGAATATAAAGCTATTATATTCAGTGGGTATTTTGCATGAAACACATACGGTGTTACACCAATAAAAACACTTTACTTTCCCTAATTACATCATAATTGATTTCAAAATGAAGATTAATTTGATTAAAAGATTGGTATATATGTATGCACATCAATTTCAGGGACGTGTGCCATTCGTCGAAGCGCCCTCCTCCTTACATACGCCCGGGTCAACTTCCCCCTTCCCTGCGTAAATTCCTCTCGGGTCCTCCACCGGGTTACATCGCCCATCTCGGCAGACGTTTCGATGTCCGACTCGGTCATCGTCATCAGGGCTTCTGATTGCCGTTGCCAGTTTTCAGTTTTAAATGTGTTTTATTTCCGTAAAGACATAGGAATACAAGAATATGGAGAATGGTAAAATAGAAGGAACAAGAACAGTACGGAAACCCCGTCATAGGAACAGTTCCTCTTCGGGGTGGAAAATAACAAGTAGAAGGTCTTACAGTAAGCGGTAACGCGGTAAATAACTCTTTTCTTTTCAACGGGAGCGGTAACGGCCCGGCGTTTGCCCGCGGGCGGAGGGAAACCCGTAAAAACCCCCGCCAGACCACTGCTGTCTTGATTCTTCTTCTGCTACGGGGGCGGATGAGCGGAAGGTCTGGGTCCGGGAGCATGCATGCGGGAAAAGGAAGAACAGATCGGACCTGATGAGGAGGTAGGGTAACATTCGGGTGGTGCACAGGTGGAAGAGTCGCGACGACACGTGCTGGAGATAGTAGCTTAAGGGGCAGGGCGGCGTCGTAGATAGCCCCCCATGGTGCCCATGATGTTGGTCAACAGCTCCCAGTTGTAGTTCGCGAGGCGGGCAGCCGTCCTGCTGCGTGTGCGGCCGTATTTAGGATGGGCTCCATGGTTTGGCGGTGTCCTGGGGCAGCGTTGGCGTACACCAAGGAGATGAATCGCAGAAGGTCTCCCTTGGTGACGGGCTCTTTGGCCGGCGGCGCATCTTCCTTGGCCGCTTCTGCAATAGAAGGATCGGGGAGAATTGGGGCAGTGGCGGCAAATGAGGAGGGGGCGGTGGGGCGTTTAGGACAGGCCCAGTTCCCGGCGTGGTGGTCCCTTCCACAATTGGGGCAGCGGTAGGTGGTGGCTGCGCACTCGGTCGCCCGATGTGAGCCCCCACATCTGGCGCATTTCGCATGTACCCTACACTCCCCCGCGGAGTGCTCGAAGCTCTGGCACCGGAAACACCCGAGGGGCTGGGGTCGTGGGGGGTGCGACGGCTGGCGGCGATACACGCGGCCGAAGTAATACAGCCCGTTGGTTATCACTGATGAGGCTGCATCAGCTTCCTCCACCAAGCAACGGATGATGGTGGTCTCCTGGTTTGTGGCCCTCGAGGTGACTCTCCACAGGGTTGTCACCTTCACTCCGGCGTCGTTCAAGGCCATCCTTATGTCGTCCTTTTCCATGTGGAGATCGACGCCTTTCACTACAAATGAAAACAAAGGTTTCTTATTAGGTGGGGACGGGGGACGAGTCGGGCCGGGTGCGCCCACCGCAGTCATGGTGCATGTAGCCCCAAGCAAACGGTCCAACTTCTTCTTCCCCTCTGCTCGCAAGTAAGCTACATGCTGCCTGGGCAGGCGAACCCTGGCTGACCTGTCCCCTGGATAGACTATAATTTGGGCAGTGGTGAGGAGGGGATTGACAGACCCTTCTTTTTCTCTCGTACTTATACGCTTTTCCGCCCACTGTCGCTGTCGTGTGATTGGTCCGTGGGGTGGCGTGTATCGAAAACATTATTTCAACAGAGACTCGGGTTTCCAACTCAGCAACACATGGAAACCAATCCTCAGAGCGATTGGTGAAACCAGGTCCGACGGGCGGCCAATGGGAAGGCGCCCCGATACACGCCACCCCACGGACCAATCACACGACACCTGAGTGGGCGGAAAAGCTTATAAATACGAGAGAAAAAGTGGCAACGGAGTTCAGAAGCCCTGATGACGATGACCTAGTCGGACATCGAACCGTCGGCCGAGATGGACGACATAACCCGGTGGAGGACCCGAGAAGAATTTACGCAGCTGATACGCCGGGAAAACACCAAATCTTTTCCCCCTTCCCCTTCCGCTCAACCCTCTCCTGATCACCCTCCCTCAGCGGGAAACGTGTCACTTTTTCGTCTTCCTGGTATTCCGGAAATGACTCGCTAACATGATGAACTCCCCTCCCCTCAGACCGCAAAGCGCTCGTTATTCTCTCCTTAATCTTGTCTCGTGTTTTCATAGCCATGGAGTAATAACCCTCTCCGGGTACCCCTGCCTCTTCTCCCAGTAAAATGTCCTCTCATGTCTCACGCCCCCCTTGTTCCCGTCTCGGTTATTCCCATGCACTATACCAAGGTCACTCGTTCCCTCCCCTTTCATCGCGGGGGTCCTCTGAGTTTCCCTTTCTCGGTCAGCATCCGTTGTCGTTCTTTTCCCCCTCCCTCTCCCGTTCGAACCCCTCATCCGCTTCCTCCCGCTTGCCCTCCACTCACTCATTACCTCCTTTCCTATGTCATCGTCTTCGCTCGACGTATCTGTGAGGACTAACGCCCTCTCGCTACCTCCATTTTCCTCAAGCACCATCCCTAGGTTGACCTCATTTGACTTCGGGATCTCCTCCAACCCCCTATTTGCCTAAACTCTCTTTGCCGTCACCATGGCATTCTCCTCCCTCACACTCGTGTGTTTGCCCCTCACCCCTTCGGAGTACGACCTGTTCGATGTCGGGGCATCGTGTATTTCATATGCAGGTGTTCGACACCGCGCATCGCGAGCGTGTTTTGTTGATGCCGTTCGTAATGAACGACGGCTCGGTGACCCGCGATCGGAATATAATATGGAATCGCGGATTTTAAGGTATATCTTAACAGTCCGTGTTCCGGTATTAATTGGGTACTTAGCCCGGGGCCTATCCACTTATTCACCGAGTACGACACCACCACCTTTCCGTATTTGTCAAGTTCCGTCTCCACCTCGAATCTGGGCACGTTAGGGAGAAGGGCCACCACCTTCAAAAACACAAGGCCCTGCTTGAGTCAAAGGTCGCATTACATCGCTTGTCGCCTGCTGTTGGGAAGTCGAGTGGGCCTCCCCATTTCGATTTTAGCAATTAATCAACCAACTCTTCATCGAACAACTTCACATAAACAAAACGCCTCGTCGGACCAAACTGAATCGCGCTTATAATCCTCCATTTTCAGACCGAGCTCAACACCGATGAATCGGGTGGCCTCGAGGGCAATTGTGGCCCATTTCAGGTCATTTAGACTTGTCACCAAAGTGGCCTTCCTCTCGTAGAGCATGCTTCTCGCTGACATCACAAAAAAGAAAAATAACCACAAAGTTGCAGCCGTCTTAAACGGCTCCAGTGTGAACGCAATCAACAAAATTAAATTGGGCCCCGTCAAAATTCCACCTATATCGACTCAACCTCTATCTTCAACCGTTGTCAACCGTCTATCCACCTTTATCGACGTCAAAAAAATTGTGAAATCCCTGGTGGTAGGGAACAGCATTTAGTCCATAAAAAGGAGGGACATGTCCGAGGAAAAAAGTTCTTCCAAAGGTACCCTGTTTTTCCCAGGAGGTCAACCATCCAAGTAACATACAGGGCCCGTTTAATTTTGGTGATCGGACGAGAACCGGTGCATTCGGCGTTTTTTTATAAATATCTTCATTTCGCGGCACCAGGCCCATTTCTTTTCAAATACATTCTGTTGCATTTACTGTCATAATTTGTTAAATGTAACATACACCTTTTGAAACGTGCATAAAACAACAGATTTACACAATAACAAACAAACGGATATATTGGCATGAAACACAAATAACCGTAAACATCGGGGTAATGTTCACAGTGAAATCACGTTCGTGAACAGTTAAAGCACTCAAATGCAAAATACCTTGTCTTATATGATAAATCCCTCCCATGGACTACAACCTTGTCGTGGTGGAAGGGCTTGTATGTTCCGATGACCCCTAGAGCTGTGCTGGCGGGATTAATAATAATAACTCCTTGAAGGGTCACCAATGCCGCATAGGTCTAAGGTTAGGAGCCAGACGAAACGTAGTCCACGCAGCGTCTGTTCCTCAGTGAGGCGGCTGCAAAAGCTTCTGACACCAGTGCGGGCGGCCATTAAGTGATCGTGTCACGTTAAAAACACCATTGAGGGAAGCAACGGGAAACCACCTCAATTATCATTTTACACTATAGATAATATGAGTCCTGGCAACTATGGGACTCGGCCCAAGAGGGCGTGTGTCGTGCCCGGCAGCGGGAGAGGCAAGGCTTCCGCGGTCGTCATCCCACGAAACCCTTGCAGGTGAAAAATAACAGCAGCAGGAAAATGGATTAAAGGCGTATTGAGCGGTAGTAAAATGTTGAAGAGGGTAATAGAGGGGAGAATGATGGGCAAGAGAGGAAACGGCAGGAACAGGATAGGGCTGTCTTAGATAGGGGATGAAGGGAGGAAGGAAGTACACTTAGAGATGAAGAGGGACCTGATATAGATTAGTTTGCTAGGTGGGGAGTCACAAAATGTTTATTTGATAGTTGTGTCCATCCAAAAACCTAACTTAACCGGTAGATTACCTATATATATATATATATATATATATATATATATATATATATATATATATATATATATAGTATAAATATGGGATGAGAATCAATATTAATAAAACAAAGGTTATGCGATTTTCCAGAAAGAAAAAGGCTAAGCTAAATATTAAAATAGGCGGGGAAAAAATAGAACAGGTAGAACAGTTTACATATCTCGGAAGTGTTTTGGACCAATACGGTCAAAGTGGTAGGGACGTAAGGAGAAGAATTGCGCTAGGCAAGGAGGCTTTCTCAAGGAGGAGGGAGTTGATGACGGGGACGTTGAGTAGGGATGTTAAGACAAGACTCGTAAAAACTCTGATATGGAGCGTAACTATGTACGGCGCGGAAACGTTGTCGCTGAAGCAGGAGGATAGACGTAGATTGGAGGCTTTTGAAATGTGGGTGTGGAGAAGAATGGAGAAGGTGAAATGGACCGAAAGGAAAACAAATGAGGATGTACTAGAAATGGTGGGGGAGGAGAGGGGTTTGTTGAGAGAAATCCTATGGAGGCAGATGAAAAATGGATGAAAGGCGTATTGAGCGGTAGTGGAATGTTGAAGAGGGTAATAGAGGGGAGAATGTTGGGTAAGCGAGGTAAGGGTAGGAACAGGATAGGGATGTTGGACGGGATGAAGGGAGGAAAGAAGTACACCGAGATGAAGAGGGACCTGATATAGATTAGTTTGCTAGGTGGGGAGTCACAAAATGTTTATTTGATAGTTGTGTCCATCCAAAAACCTACCTTGACCGGTAGATTACCTAATAATATAATACACTTATCCTTAATTATGTGCAATTATGTCCTTATTACACACAAAAGTCGAACCTGACTTCAAGGGTCCAGTGAAATATCTTTCGTTGGTCAAAATTCCGAATGTATACTCTTATTTATTTGTTGGGATTTAATTGAACCTTAGTTACATTGTTTTGGCTCTAAGATAAGTTTCTCGTGTATTTTTTAGTTAAAGCTTTTGTAAGGCCAAAACAATGAAATGTGAAAGGCTATATGCTTTATCAGCCACTACAAATATAGGCATTATGTTCCAAGTCATCAACCAACACCTTTCTTTCACTGGATACTATGAACTTATTTTATAGATACAGGGTTTTTTGCATGAATGTGCAGGATCACACCCAAAAGTGGCAAAACTGATTTTCTCTGGCGCGAACTGAGCGGTGGAGGTGGGTCTGCCTGGCAAAGTAAGGTGGATGTGGCTCTGAGCAACAGACCGACACCGACCTCAGTCGCCTGCGGGCTGTCGTTGAGTGAGGACACCGTTTTTAGTGAAGCAAGTTTTTTGTCCGCGTCGGAAAAGAAAATGAATCTGAATTTAGAGCAACGTCATTCCGTGAAGTTTTGTGCCAAACTCGGGAAGACGGCAACTGAGAGCCTCGACATGATCAAGCAGGCTTATGGAGACACTGCCTTAAGCCGTTCCACAGTATTTGAGAGGCACAAGTTGTTTAAAGAGGGTAGGGAGCTCGTTGAAGACGACCATCGCTCCGGACCGCCGTCGACGGCAGGAACCGACACGAATGTGGAGAGAGTGAGGACACTGCTGAACACAGACCGACGCTTAACCAGTAAAGATATTGCAGACCAGTTGGGTCTGTCTGCATCCAACGTCCAACGCATTATTTCACAGGATTTGGCCATGCGCAAGGTGTGGGCCAAGTTGGTGCCGAAAATTCGGAATTGGAGTGCTCGTCTTCAGAGCGCTCCTGGTCAAATACGGCGTAGCCACGTGGCCGCACCCGCCCTATTCTCCCGATCTGGGACCACCGGACTTCTTCTTCTTCCCCCTGATGAAAAGACAGTTCAGGGGACGACGTTTTGACTCGATAAAGGCCGTTCAAGAGACTTCGACGAGGGTCATCAACGGCATCCCCAAAGGAAATTTCCAGCGGGCGTACGGGGAATGGGAGCAACGTTATACTAAGTGTGTAGATGCTCAAAGAGCATACTTTGAAGATTATTACGTCGATGTAAGTATTTCGTCAATAAAATTATTGTGAAAAATCAGTCCTACCACTTTTGGGTACGGCCCTGTATTTATTTCCCATGCCTGCGTTTTTGAAGACACCTTACTCACTGTAGCCTCCATAATTGTATCCGGAGGGTTCCAAACTGATGGGAAGGGACCTAAACATTTTGTTTGCACAATCAAACTCTACAGGTAGCACTGTAAGAATTCTTAAAAACATTATTCCGAATATATCAGAAGTGAAGGACTTCTGAATAAATGGATTAAAAGAATGTATGTAATATAATGGTAATACGCAGAACTCACAATCACTTCCTGATGTACTTCTGATGCTATCAGTCATAATTTTAGGAAAAGTAATTCTCAGCCCAGCTAAAGTTATTCTCAGGATCATCAACAAGAGGATAGAGAGTAGGGCAAATGATTACTTAGGGGATGATCAGTTTGGGTTTAAGAAGGGAAGAGGTACGCGTGATGCCATTGCAGTAATGAGATCACTAATCGAGAGGAATATAGAATACAACCAGGACGTTTTGCCTGTTTTGTAGATTTCGAAAAAGCGTTTCATAGAGTGAATTAGGAAAAATTAATGCGTGTATTGTAGAAAATAGGAATGGATTGGAGGGACAGGAGACTGATCTGCAACCTGTACATGTCTCAGACTGCTCAGGTGCGAGTGGGGAACGGAGAGTCTGGATGGGCAGTGTTAGGAAGAGGTGCAAGGCAGGGTTGCCCATTGTCACCGGTGCTGTTCAACGTATATGTAGAGGAAATGATTAAATAGGTATTATGGGAAGAACTGGAGGTAGGAATGAAAGTCGGAGGGGAATTCGTAAAATCGGTTAGGTTTGCTGATGACCAAGCATTATTTGCTCAGTCAGCCGAGGGGTTGCAAGAATTGTTGAGTGAATTGGAGGTTCAGTGCGATAAATATGGGATGAGAATCAATATTAATAAAACAAAGGTTATGCGATTTTCCAGAAGAAAAAGGCTAAGCTAAATATTAAAATAGGAGGGGAAAAAATAGAGCAGGTAGAAAAGCTTACATATCCCGGAAGTGTTTTGGACCAATACGGTCAAAGTGGTAGGGACGTAAGGAGAAGAATTGCATGGCTAGGTAAGGAGGCTTTCTCAAGGAGGAGGGAGTTGATGACGGGGACGTTGAGTAGGGATGTTAAGACAAGACTCGTAAAAACTCTGATATGGAGCGGCGCGGAAACGTGGTCGCTGAAGCAGGAGGATAGACGTAGATTGGAGGCTTTTGAAATGTGGGTTTGGAGAAGAATGGAGAAGGTGAAATGGACCGAAAGGAAAACAAATGAGGAAGTACTAGAAATGGTGGGGGAGGAGAGGGGTTTGTTGAGAGAAATCCTATGGAGGCAGGAAAAATGGATGAAAGGCGTATTGAGCGGTAGTGGAATGTTGAAGAGGGTAATAGAGGGGAGAATGTTGGGCAAGCGAGGTAAGGGTAGGAACAGGATAGGGATGTTGGACGGGATGAAGGGAGGAGGAAGTACACAGAGATGAAGAGGGACCTGATAAAGAGTAGGTTGCTGGATTGGGTTTTGCTTGGGTTGCAGAATATTTGTTTGATAATTGTCTCCATCCAAAAACCTACCATAACCGGTAGATTACCTACTAAAAAAATATATATATGTAACCATAAAAATAGTAATCAACCCCCTAATAGGGTCGGTTTAGTAGGTGATGGTAGAGTTCACCCATGTACCAAGCCCGACGGCGTGTGAATATTCACGCATCAGGGTGTTAAGGGGGGTCAATATCCTCTTCTGTGGCGGTTATGGTTTCCCAGGAAGATCTGGTACCAGAAAAATCAACTAACTTGGGTGAAGCTGCAGATGCACAGAGTGCCTTGACCGGGAATCGAACCCGGGACCCTCAGTAGTCCAACCCTCTACCCACTAGAACACCGCGACCCGCTCAACATTTATTTAAATATGATATAAATATGTACATATATATATATATATATATATATATATATATTTAGATGATTTCTTCGAATTAACACGAAAGTGTTGAATAAAAAACTTAGACAGTAACACACAGCACGAGAACACATAAAAAGAACACTCACAATAATATCTTGATAGTTCCGACGGACTCGAGCTCCGTCTTCTTCGGAAGATAAGATATGACTCACATCTTACCTTTCGAAGAAGACGGAGCAATATCTATACACATATATATATGTATATATATATATATATATATATATATATATATATGTATATATATATATATATATATATATATATATATATATATATACCCCGAATCACACCCACTCCGTGCTTGCGAGCAAGATGCAAAACTTGTCCTATTTTCACCACTCCACCCCTCTCCATCCCACCTTTTAACTCTCTCCCGCCCTTCCCCCACTCCTCATGCACATCTCAGAATGTAATCTATCTTCTAGCTTGCAAACTCCGCCCGGCATTTCATATACGCCAGTGCTCTACACCCCTGAACCTCAGGGTGAACAATCATCGCGCCTCATGTAATCCCTCCTCCCCCTCCGCGGGTCTTCCCATCCGAATACATGCCTCCCACCACAACACCCCCTTCAACCACTGTTACAATGTTTCCGTGCTAGCATCCCTTCCCCCATCCAATAATCCTATAAAATTAAAAACAATGGAATTGGCATTTATATGGCTGTGTAAAGCCTATCAACATCCGGGACTCAATGTCGTTCACTAAATGGGGGGGTGGGGCTGAGATGGATGGAGGTGGATTTGTTTCTTGCGAGGTGGTGGGACAATTTATTCATCCGCATACACTTTGTCATCCTTGTCCTGTGTTTTGACTTGTCATGCCCTTATGATGACTTGGTGAGTTGATGCCTAGGTCATGGGTGTTGTGGGATCTGTGGATGAATTGTTAGTTTTCTGTGTCGCTTGTTACTATTTCCGCATCCTCCTTATTCCATATCCGCTCCCCTCTGGCCTCCCTTTCCCCCTCCATAACCTCCTCCTTCAACCCTCTCCCACCACCTGTTCCCCGCTCCGCTTTCTCCCCCTCCATATACCCCTCCTTCACCCCTCCCCCACTACCTGTTTTTTCCCCTCTCCCTCGTCCCATACTCTCTCTGCACCGCGTACCCTTTTCCTTAGTCATATCTTATCTTCCGAAGAAGACGGCGCTCAAGTCCGTCGAAATTATCAAGATATTATTGTGAGTGTTCTTTTTATGTGTTCTCGTGCTGTGTGTTACTGTCTAAGTTTTATATATATATTTTTATTAGGTAATCTACCGGTTAAGGTAGGTTTTTGGATGGACACAACTATCAAATAAACATTTTGTGACTCCCCACCTAGCAAACTAATCTATATCAGGTCCCTCTTCATCTCGGTGTACTTCTTTCCTCCATTCATCCCGTCCAACATCCCTATCCTGTTCCTACCCTTACCTCGCTTGCCCAACATTCTCCCCTCTATTACCCTCTTCAACATTCCACTACCGCTCAATACGCCTTTCATCCATTTTTCCTGCCTCCATAGGATTTCTCTCAACAAACCCCTCTCCTCACCCGCCATTTCCAGTACTTCCTCATTTGTTTTCCTTTCTGTCCATTTCACCTTTTCCATTCTTCTCCACACCCACATTTCAAAAGCCTCCAATCTACGTCTATCCTCCTGCTTCAGCGACCACGTTTCCGCGCCGTACATAGCTACGCTCCATATCAGAGTTTTTACGAGTCTTGTCTTAACATCCCTACTCAACGTCCCCGTCATCAACTCCCTCCTCCTTGAGAAAGCCTCCTTGCCTAGCGCAATTCTTCTCCTTACGTCCCTACCACTTTGACCGTATTGGTCCAAAACACTTCCGAGATATGTAAACTGCTCTACCTGCTCTATTCTTTCCCCGCCTATTTTAATATTTAGCTTAGCCTTTTTCTTTCTGGAAAATCGCATAACCTTTGTTTTATTAATATTGATTCTCATCCCATATTTATCGCACTGAACCTCCAATTCACTCAACAATGCTTGCAACCCCTTGGCTGACTGAGCAACTAATGCTTGGTCATCAGCAAACCTAACCGATTTTACGAGTTCCCCTCCGACTTTCATTCCTACCTCCAGTTCTTCCCATGCCTCTTTAATCATTTCCTCTACATATACGTTGAACAGTACCGGTGACAATGGGCAACCCTGCCTTACACCTCTTCCTAACACTGCCCATCCAGACTCTCCGTTCCCCACTCGCACCTGAGCAGTCTGAGACATGTACAGGTTGCGGATCAGTCTCCTGTCCCTCCAATCCATTCCTATTTTCTGCAATACACGCATTAATTTTTCCCAATTCACTCTATCAAACGCTTTTTCGAAATCTACAAAACAGGCAAAAACGTCCTGATTGTATTCTATATTCCTCTCGATTAGTGATCTCATTACTGCAATGGCATCACGCGTACCTCTTCCTTTCCTGAACCCAAACTGATCATCCCCTAAGTAATCATTTGCCTTACTCTCTATCCTTTTGTTGATGATCCTGAGAATAACTTTAGCTGCGTGGGATATCAAACTTATTGTTCTGTAATCCTCACATGACGAAGCCTTAGCCTTTTTTGGAATAGGAACTAACACCGATCTCACAAAATCTTCCGGCCAGATTCCTTCCTCATAGATACTACGAATCAGTCCATATATGGCCTTTTTCCCACCTTTCCCTAACCATTTCAACATTTCTACAGGAATATTGTCCACCCCCACAGCCTTATTTGCTTTCATCTCCTTTAATGCCCTTTCTATTTCATCGTCGAGTATGCCTGGACCTAAGCTATCTTCTTCTACGTCATGTTCCTTTTCTATGTCTAACCTTGTCGGCCTAAGTTCTTTACCATACAGTGTTTCTATATATTCCTTCCATCTCTCTTGGATTTTTCCTGGTTCAACTTAGCACAGCTCTTGCCTTCTTACTTCCGGATAATAACTTAACCTTGCTGTACAGAGCACCAATTTCACCCTACTTCTGTAAACTTTCCATATCCTCGCATTGCGTTTTCCACCATTCTTCTTTTGCTTTATTTGTGGCCCTTCTCAATTTATTGTTTAACTCTTTGTACTTCATTTTGCCTAACTCTGTGTTTACATTTTTCCATCTCCTTCTTTCATCCATCTTCGCAATTATCTCATCCGTTACCCATGGTTTCCTTATCCTTTTCCTTTTAGGTTTGCTGATGACCAAGCATTAGTTGCTCAGTCAGCCAAGGGGTTGCAAGCATTGTTGAGTGAATTGGAGGTTCAGTGCGATAAATAGGGGATGAGAATCAACATTAATAAAACAAAGGTTATGCGATTTTCCAGAAAGAAAAAGGGTAGGCTAAATATTACAATAGGAGGGGAAAAAATAGAGCAGGTAGAACAGCTTACATATCTCGGAAGTGTTTTGGACCAATACGGTCAAAGTGGTAGGGACGAAAGGAGAAGAATTGCGCTAGGCAAGGAGGCTTTCTCAAGGTGGAGGGAGTTTTTGACGGGGACGTTGAGTAGGGATGTTGAGACAAGACTCGTCAAAACTCTTACATGGAGCGTAGCTATGTACGGAGCGGAAACGTGGTCGCTGAAGCAGGAGGATGGACGTAGATTGGAGGCTTTTGAAATGTGGGTGTGGAGAAGAATGGAGAAGGTGAAATGGACCGAAAGGAAAACAAATGAGGAAGTTCTAGAGATGGTGGGGGAGGAGAGGGGTTTGTTGAGAGAAATCCTATGGAGGCAGATGAAAAATGGATGAAAGGCGTATTGAGCGGTAGTGGAATGTTGAAGAGGGTAATAGGGGGGAGAATGTTGGGCAAGCGAGGTAAGGGTAGGAACAGGATAGGGATGTTGGACGGGATGAAGGGAGGAAAGAAGTACACCGAGATGAAGAGGGACCTGATATAGATTAGTTTGCTAGGTGGGGAGTCACAAAATGTTTATTTGATAGTTGTGTCCATCCAAAAACCTACCTTAACCGGTAGATGACCTAATAATAATTTCTGTAAGTAAACTTCGTATTGGTGTGTTCCATTAGCAGTGGTTGGCAGGAGAAGGGGGGAAAGGTATGCGAGGGGAGGGGTTTGGAGGGGAAGCGTTTAGTGCGGGATTTTTAAAAAAGGTGGGGATGATATGGAAGCTGTTGTGGACAATATAAAGTCTATAAAGTGGGCAATTAGTGTCTGATATTAATACCTGGGTGATTCCAGGAATGCAAGAGCCAGATGGAAGCTTCTTTTTAAATTCCTGCACCTAACGCTTCCCCTCCAAACCCCTCCCCTAGCATACCTTTCCCCCCCCTTCTCCTCCAACCACTGCTTCCTGGCCCTCCTCCGCCTCAATTCTGTTCCTAAAACCTCTTGAGAAAGGCGGTTGCAGCACCTATTTATGACAAAAATTGCAACATTGCGTTGGTTAATACTATTCGATAAGAAAATAATATTACAGCAGTTATTAAATTAATTTGTCAAAAATTTCATTCCCCAAACAAGTCCAACACACGGTTAATTCCAAAGATGTAATCATCTTAATCCCTCTTACGATTTGATATACTGTAATTCTAAAGTCAATTATACATTGACAATTATTACGTGAAATTAAGCCATTTGGGGGATAAAACGTAATTTCTAAGAATTCACAAAATTGAACGAAAAAAAATTAACTACTTCTGTTAAACAAAATAAGAAAAGGAATATAAATCCATAACTATCTCGTTATATTAAGCGAGTGAATTCAAAATGCATTGCATATCCAATCATATCTTCAATCAAAAATTTGTTTATCAACAGACTAAATCCTTGGTAACGGTTTCCTTCTTAGATAGATCAATTGAGAGATATTTGAGAGACGCCAATGCCTTTTGATGTCCAAAGTATGTAATTTTGAAGCGTGATATTCACGTAATAATTATTCACTTCGAGCAGGAATGATACTCAGCGCATAATATAAATATTACCATATACAGAGAAATATGTTAAGGCCATGCAAAAAAACCAATAATGCCAATGTTCACCATAAACAAGATGGACGTTATGACGAGCAAACGGACGAAATCCACATTTCCTGTGCACCTGTACCAGTTTATAAACAGCAGTTGACGAAGTGAAAGCAGGAAATTAACTGGTAAAAGGAAAAGTAAGGCAAAGGATATGTTTTGGGCAATATAAAACTAACGTACATCTCCATATTAATTTGCCATTGACCATAACTGGCAGGAGTATGACTGTCCATATCAGGGACGCTCAGGGACATGGTCGGGAGTCGAATAGGAGGGGGCGGAAAGGGGGGAAGGGTCTGTAACTAATCGCGGTGGACCTCGAAAAAGCTTTCGAAAGAGTGAATACGGATTATGTTGAGGGCATATTATTCCCGGGATTTTAAAAAATTAAAATTAAAGACGTTAGCCAGCCATTCACAGAATACCAGGAAGGCGTGAAAGTGACACGTGACCCGCGGAGGGGGAGAGATGATCAGGAGAGAGAGAGAGAGAGAGAGGCGGATCCCGATGAGAGGAGGGGAAAGTGGACCCGGGCGAAGGGAAGGAGGAGGGCCCTTGGAGGGACGGACATGCCTGGAGGAACGCAGAGAGAAGGAAGAGTGGGCCGAGAGAGGGGAGGTGGACAGCGGCAGCAAGGTTTCGGGCGGCAGGTACGAGGGGGAGGGAAAACATTGATATAAAAACTGCAAAAAATCAAATAAAGCTAAAGGGAAGGAGGAGGGCACTTCCAGGAATGGAACAGGTATGAACAGGAACCATTTTGAGATCAAACCAATCATTTAATTTTAAATCAATAATCATTATTCAATATTTTTCCTGTATTGTTTATTTTTTTTCATTACACGTACCTAGAAGATGCTCACAAGACGTACGTTCCTAACTTAAAGAGCATTGCGAGGAACTGCTTTGTGGGGACACGGCAATATTGAGATAGTTTATAATATTTTTGGTCTCGAAACTATTGGTGCAACCATAAAAATCATTACACTTCTTAGCTTCTGCACGCAGAACATAATTGAAATCAATGCAATGGTGATAAATGTATGCTAAAAACAAATAAATATATCTTCAAATGTTTTTTTTAGTTCCCATCCCCATAAGAACGCCTTAAAATCATACACTAATTCACCTGACGTCACGTTACGCAAAGCTATCATTACTCGCGCAATTATTGATGCAACCAATATATCAGAATTCCGTGCTGCAAAAAAGCGAAGAGCAAGGAGCGAATACATGGATTTATTGGCGATGGTGAATCTTTTAAAGCAACTTGTGTGGAAGGTAAGATTGAACCATCTTCTGTTGTACCAACTAGCTTTAGGAAGCAATCCCAGCAAACATCGGTAGATAGTAAAAATAAAGAAACCATTATTTAAAGCAAGACGACAGACATATTTTCTATCTATAAAGTATTATAATAAATATGCAATGATTTAGGTAAAATTACGACTAGAGCCTCGCCTTATAATTAAATACCTCGTATTATATTATTATTAGGTAATCTACCGGTTAAGGTAGGTTTTTGGATGGACACAACTATCAAATAAATATTTTGTAACTCCAAACAAAACCCAATCCAGCATCCTAAACTACATCTGATCCCTCTTCATCTGTGTACTTCTTTCCTCCCTTCATCCCGTCCAAACTCCCTATCCTGTTCCTACCCTTTCCTCGCTTGCCCAACATTCTCCCCTCTATTACCCTCTTCAACATTCCACTACCGCTCAATACGCCTTTCATCCATTTTTCATCTGCCTCCATACGATTTCTCTCAACAAACCCCTCTCCTACCCCACCATCTCCAGTACTTCCTCATTTGTTTTCCTTTCGGTCCATTTCACCTTCTTCAATCTTCTCTACACCCACATTTCAAAAGCCTCCAATCTACGTCTATCCTCCTGCTTCAGTGAACACGTTTCTGCACCATACATAGCTACGCTCCATATCACAGTTTTTACGAGTCTTGTCTTAACATCCCTACTCAACGTCCCCGTCATCAACTCCCTCCTCCTTGAGAAAGCCTCCTTGCCTAGCGCAATTCTTCTCCTTACGTCCCTACCACTTTGACCGTATTGGTCCAAAACACTTCCGAGATATGTAAACTGTTCTACCTGCTCTATTTTTTCCCCGCCTATTTTAATATTTAGCTTAGCCTTTTTCTTTCTGGAAAATCGCATAACCTCTTTTTTATTAATATAGATTCTCATCCCATATCTATCCCACTGAACCTCCAATTCACTCAGCAATGCTTGCAACCCCTTGGCTGACTTAGCAACTAATGCTTACCTCGTATTATATATACCTCAAAGTAAGTGTTGTGGCTTATATTTTAGCTGAAGCAATTATCAAGCCATCATAAAATTTCAAAATAATGGCTCGAAATTCATATGATTACGTACTAGTTGTATACATATTACATACTAGTTGGGTGTGTATACTTACGCGATTCGGAGACAACTAATTAAATTTTGGCTTAACTTGACTAAATTAAAAGTGGGTTTCATGCAAATATCAGTCTCAGGTCAACATATTTCTATTGGCAATTCTTTGCGAGACTTTGTAACGAAGTCGTCCCAGGCAGAAATTAGCAGAAAAGTACTTTTCCACTACAGTGAGTGCAAACGTGCATTTCTCGAAACAAGGATTCCGACCGGTTTATTTCACAAAATTGCAACAAAAGAATGATGAATTACAGCGTACTTGTGACATAAATTGCAGCATTGCGTTGGTTAATAATATTATATAACAATAATATTTCAACAGCTATTAAAATAATTTTTCTAAATTTCATTTCTCATAATATGTCCACTAAACTGTTAAATCTGCAGATGTAACCATCTTAATCCGCACTATTACTAATAGAATTAGTTACTGTAATTTTGAAGTTAATTGTTCGTTGAAAAAAATAACTTGAAATTAAACAAGCGCGGAATAACATTTAATTTCTTAGAATCCATAAAATTGAACGTAAAAATTTACTTTGTTAAAAAAAACATAACTTAAAAAAATGAAATATGATTCCATAACTATCTAAATACTAAGCGATTGAATTAACCTTAAATAATATAATACATTGCCTTATCCTATCATTTCTTCGAACGACATTTTGTTGATAAATAAACTGAAACCATGGTAACGGCATCCCTGTAACATACATCATTGGAGAGTTATCTTAAAGACGCAAATGCATTTTATGTCCTCTTTATGGAAATTAGAAGCGAGATATTCGCGTAATAATTATTCATTTTGGGCAGGAATCGGAATTCGGAGGACATAATATAAATATTAACAAAGTGAACAACGAAAGAGAAACGTAATTGGGCCATATTTTCAAACAAATAATATTTATGTCCACCAGGAAAAGACGGACGTCAGGACTAGCAACGGACGTAAACAACATTTACTGTGCACCCTTGCCAATCTATAAACAGCAGTTAAGGAAGTGAAAGTAGGAAAATTAATTAATTAAAAGGAAAAAAATCAAAGAATATGTCTTATTGCAAAGAATATTGTCTTATGCATAATGCTCATATAAAAGTTACATGCGTGTCTCTGAATGATGGCGAATGACCATACCACGCTGAATACACCGGTTCTCGTCCGATCACCGAAGTTAAGCAGCGTCGGGCCCGGATAGTACTTGGATGGGTGACCGCCTGGGAACACCGAGTGTCGTGGCTTTTTCTTTTTTTTAATCTACTGGCGAATTATCATATTAACTCTAGGCATTGATTAAATATTATGCCATTGAAAAAATATTTTTTTAATCATCTGTATTACATTTTATTAAATTCCCACCATTTTGAACTTGACAGATAAGAAATCCCCAGTTTGGCCACACCAAGTATGACGAAGGCTTCTGTTTTCTCTGTTTTCCTTATTAAAAGCCGACATCGGCGATTATTGCAAAGCTAAGGGTTGAAATATTTCAACGGCCTACTCGACGGACGGTCGACTGAAAACTTCAAAATTCTGTTATTACATAGTGTTTCTATATAATATGAAAACAATTAAAAAAAGAGAAAAGCGTATAGAACAACAATACGGCAGCATATACAATAATTGATTCATTGAAAATTATGACGTGAAATTAAACCATTTTGGGATTAACACGTAATTTCTCTGAATCCACAAAAGTGAAAGTACTACTTTTACTAATATTCACGAACTCTGTTGAACATAATTAAATAAGGAAATATATTTCCATATACATCATAATATTAAACGATCGAATTAAACTTAAATAGAATTATACGCTGCCTATTCTATCATTTCTTCAATCGACAGTTTGTTTGTAAACAAACCGAAACCATGGAAACGGTATCCCTTTTAGATGCATCAATTGAGACATATTTCAGAGACGCCAATGCTTTTTTGATGTCCAACGTATGGAATTTTGAAGCGTGATATTCACGTAACTATTCACTTCGAGCAGGAATCATTCGGAGTGCATATAAAATGAATATATTAACAAAATTAACATCGAAAGAGAAACTCGTTACGTACATATAAACAAACAAATAATATTATTGTCCTCCATAAACAATATGGACGTTAAGACTAGCAACGGACGTAAACAACATTTCCTGTGCGCCTGTAACAGTTTATAAACAGCAGTTGACGAAGTGAAAGCAGGAAAATTAATTAAATTAAAGGGAAAAAATGGTCAAGGATATGTTTTGGTCAGCATTAAAACATACGTACAACACATCAATGACATCCACCATAAGGCATTAAGTCCGACAATCCGACATTAAATTGGATTATTCCCATTAGCATGAGGGACGAGGGTCTGCATGCGCCAATGGTCCTACCATGCTGCATTCATTGGTTCTCGTCCGATCACCGGATTTAAACGGCGTCCGGCCCTGTTAGTATTTGGATGGGTGACCTCCTGGGAAAACAGGGGACCTTTGGCGAAATGTTTTCAATGGGCATTTCCCTTAAATCAAAGTGAACTCTATAATCTACATATATAACTAGCAAGAGAAAAGCCTCTTGTACAGCAAGATGGCAGCAAGAGAAGGTTTGACTGCCCAAGGGTCGAAATGTTTATTAGACCTAATCAACGGACGGTCAACTGAATGTCAACATTCAGTTGACAAAATTACTGCTTTTAAAAAAGTCTACCGTATAACCTTAGCACGTACATGAGAATAAAAAAACAAACGATACATGAATATGTCCGAATTAACACGTTTGTTTGCCCAAGGGTCATAATTTTCCGACGGACGGTCTAACCGAATACCATCTTTTCATTAAAAAAAAAGATGTTCTACTCTCAGAACACAATCAAAATGAGAAAAATTTAAATTGAAACAATATTGTCGTTAAAAGCAGGACTTCACGCCTAAAGGTCAACATATTTTAACGGACGGTCGACTGATTTCAAAAAATGCATATGGCGTAAAAAACATAGGATATTGCACTCTCAAGAGACACCTCAACACGGCGAAGCTTTTATTAACAATTAGCGGGCGGAGTTTTTGTATTCGTCATTGGTCCTACCACGCTGAATAAAGCGGTTCTCGTCCGATCACCGAAGTTAAGCAGCGTCGGGCATACTTAGATACTACCCGGATAGCACTTGGATGGGTGACCGCCTGGGAACACCGGGTGTCGTTGGCCATTAAGATTTCATTGAGTGCATTTTGAGCATTCGAGGAGTGAGGACGTGCTTGACTTATCGTAACCGTGTGTGTGCTCTCCCCTGTGTTCGAGTCTTCGATCGCCGGGAAGCGTAATCTTTCGTTTCCCGTGCCTCTGATTGTGGACGTGGCTCAGTTGAATTTTGGTAATTGCGTTCACACTGGAGCCGTTTAAGACGGCCCGCAACTTTGTGGTCATTTTTCTTTTTTGTGATGTAAGCAACGGAGCGGGGCAGAGTTGGTTGAGAAATAGCTAAAATCGAAAAAGGGAGGCCCACTCGACTTCCCAACAGCAAGGCGACAAGCGGGGCAGGGCGACCTATGACTCAAGCAGGGCCGTTTTCGTGAAGATGGTGGCCCTTCCCCCTGAGGTGCCCAGATTCGAGGTGGAGACGGAACTTGGTAAGTACGGAAAGTGGTGGTGTCGTACTCGGTGAATAAGTGAATAGGGCCCCGGGCTATACACCCAATTAATACCGGAACACGGACTGTTAAGATGTACCTTAAAATCCGCGATTCCATCTTATATTCCGATCGCGGGTGACCGAGCCGTCGTTCATTACGAAGAGCAACAACAAAACACGCTCGCGATGCGGCAGTGTCGAACACCTGCGAATGAAATTCACAATGCCCAAACATCGAACACGTCGTACTCCGACGTGGTGAGGGGGGAAAAGACGAGTGTGAGGGAGGGGGATGCCATGGCGACGGCAAAGGGAGTGTAGGAGGAGATCCTGGAGTTAAAATGAGGTGGCTAACACTGGAGGAGATGGCAGTCAAGTAGGCGTGTTCGAAGGAATGGAAGGAAGTCGGGATAGTGGACGAGAAACGAATGAAGTCCGACGAATGGATAAATTATGGGAATGAAAAAATTAGGGAAACATTCAATCATGTCAGGCATCCCATTAACTCGAATGGGCACTTTGACCGTTTGCGGGGTAATTGAAGAATAAGGCGAGTATTCGAAATATAAATAAATAAGGAAGACGAGGACATATTACATTCTTGGGTTTATTTAGTAATTCGTAGGAATTCTTTAATTATTATTACTGGTTTATCTTTTTATTTATTAGTTTTTGGTGGGGTTACTCTGTTTTCGTCTGGATTTGGGGGCTAATCTTGAGTTTGATTTGAAACAAATTATATGCTCTTTCAACTTTGAGACAACTTGGCTCAATGATAAGTACTGTGCCCATCCGATTATCTTATTCACGCTCTATTTAAGGCTCTATTATTTATATGTTCCGGTGGTAAATTGATAATCTAGGGGATTGTCATGATATTCGTTTCATTGGTCCCTTCTATAACCTTTATCTTCTCCTTGTTTCTGTGTTTCTAATTTAGCCTTAACAAAGGACAATTAAAAGACCGGAATGTACCATAAAATTGAGTTTAGCGAGGAGTTTCGTTCATTTCGAAGGAAATGGCCCCCTGGGTGGACACTTTGGCACGTATGGAGATATTGGAAAGAGCAAATTCTTACTGTAATATTGTGAACGACGAGCTATGCTATTCCCGGTCACCCCTCCTCAACCTAAAACTCCCAAACTCATTGTCCTATCTCAACTAACCCAAGGCAGACTCCCGCAACACAACCCTTTCCCTACCGTGCTTCCTTAACTCTCCCCCCCCCGGAGGATCTGAGAAGAGAGGACCTAACCTTGACTTCTTCACAGTAATACCCCAATCCCCGTTCTTTCCCTCACCCACCATCTCCTCCTCTTTTTGTACATCCATACACCCACCCCACCTCCCCATTCCTTCTAGTATACAGGGTTCGTCCGGAAAACAAATGCACTGAGCTCAGGAAAAAATATTATTACACTTTTACATATCTTAAGCTAATATTCCTCAAAATAGGACCCTTGTGAGTCGATACACTTGTTCCAGCGGCGTTCCCATTCCTGGAACGCTCCCGCGAAGGCATCGTCGGGAACCTCACGAAGACACGTCGTCACGGGCTCTTTGACGGCGTCCAATGTCCCGTATCGCGTTCCTTTCAAACTCCTCTTTATCTTCGGGAACAGAAAGAAGTCCGGTGGTGCCAAGTCCGGGCTGTAGGGCGGGTGCGGCAGCGTTGCCACGCCGCGCTTGGCCAAGAAGTCCGACACGACAAGCGCGGTGTGAGACTGCCGTACCGAGAGTGAGATTGCCGTGATGCAGCCGCCAGATGTTTTCGATCGCTGGGCCGGACGCGGGCGACTCGTTTTCGAAGCCTGTCGAGCACTTGGACGTAAAATGCAGCATTTACAGTTTGTCGTTCGGGTACAAATTCGTAGTGGACGACTCCCCTTTTGTCAAAAAAAGACAATGAGCACCATAAACTTATTTTCCGGACGAACCCTGTCTAAAGAAAGATTTTGGCTTGTATTTCACCTGATGATGACGATGAGCATTGAAACCTAGGTAGTGACTAAAAAAAATTTTATGTTGGAAAAACCAAGTGTTTCATTTGCAAATATGTATCGTTTCCACAAAGTGACGCCTGAAGTTATCTCCTTTAAAACCTCGCAGTGTGGAGGAGGACCTTACAGCAAATATATTCAAGTACGTCCAGCATAATATATTCTCGGTAATGCCCTCTCTAATGTGAATTTATTAAGTACAGTCTTTGTTTGTTTACCATGTGTCTATCGTACGAACAACTCGTTGCAATCGAATTTAGATGTTGTTAAATATTCACTAATATATCATTAATAAAGGCATTGCTTAGAATGTCGAATCAATTCAGGAACATTAATAACCCCAAGAGTATTATTGACGATGCAGTATTATTCTGGAAGCAACCCTTATTAAACGATAAATAAAATTCAATGTCCAATCTATAAACAAAGTGTGTAAAGCTTTGTAAATTACCAGACATAATTTCCTTTAGAGACATTTCCCCGTACTTCATGGCTTCTCAATCAAAACGAAATGAGACAATATCACCTGTGACTTCGAACAAGAGTTTACAGAGCATTTTATAACAAAGTGAAAACAGAAAAAATAATTATCGCAAATAAGACGAAGGTGAAGTATTGTGGACAATATAAATGAATTCTACATCACCTGTTTGAATTTGCCAATGACCATGGCATGAACAGGGAGAGGGGTTGAAGGACAAAGGAATACGCTATCCTTATTACTTTGAGGTTTTCGAAGAAAGACTGAGACAGAAGGGGAGGAGAGAACGGAGGGGTTTCTCTGGAAAGGAGGATCTTCGAGTGGGAAGAGGCAACAAGTGAACTCAAAACGTGTCAAAAAACCAAAACGGGCATTTCCGGAAGAGAAGGCGTCCGTGTTTTTATTCTGGGGAATCATGTGAAAGGGCGCGTGGACAGAATTCTCAGGAGGGGAGGAAGGGACGGGAGGAGGATACTGGAAGGGACTAGAGCTAAAGGAGTACTAGTGGGAGGGAGGATGTGGAATGAATGCTTCCATATAGGATGCTTCCATATCGTCCCCACCTTTTCTTAAAGTTCTGATTGGTATTCTTCCCTGACTCGCGGTGGCTTTACGTACGACGACTGATTGCTCTGCCCCTTCCGGAGTATTTTAGAACCCCGTGCAAAGTGGCTTCGTGTTGAGTGCTTGGTTGCCATTGCGACGAATACACTTCGCCGTGTAATGACGTCACATTATAATTCATCGTCTTCTTCTGTCCATGTAAAGCTCAATATAACTTCGAAAAAAATGGGCGCACAATGTTCAACTATGAAATATGAATATAAAGCTATTATATTCAGTGGGTATTTTGCATGAAACACCGTATTTACACCAATAAAAACACTTTACTTTCCCTAATTACATCATAATTGATTTCAAAATGAAGATTAATTTGATTAAAAGATTGGTATATATGTATGCACATCAATTTCAGGGACGTGTGCCATTCGTCGAAGCGCCCTCCTCCTTACATACGCCCGGGTCAACTTCCCCATTCCCTGCGTAAATTCCTCTCGGGTCCTCCACCGGGTTACATCGCCCATCTCGGCAGACGTTTCGATGTCCGACTCGGTCATCGTCATCAGGGCTTCTGATTGCCGTTGCCAGTTTTCAGTTTTAAATGTTTTTTATTTCCGTAAAGACACAGGAATACAAGAATATGGAGAATGGTAAAATAGAAGGAACAAGAACAGTACGGAAACCCCGTCATAGGAACAGTTCCTCTTCGGGGTGGAAAATAACAAGTAGAAGGTCTTACAGTAAGCGGTAACGCGGTAAATAACTCTTTTCTTTTCTACGGGAGCGGTAACGGTCCCGCATTTGCCCGCGGGCGGAGGGAAACCCGTAAAAACCCCCGCCAGACCACTGCTGTCTTGATTCTTCTTCTGCGACGGGGGCGGATGAGCGGAAGGGTCCGGGAGCATGCATGCGGGAAAAGGAAGAACAGATCGGACCTGATGAGGAGGTAGGGTAACATTCGGGTGGTGCACAGGTGGAAGAGTCGCGACGACACGTGCTGGAGATACTAGCTTAAGGGGCAGGGCGGCGTCGTAGATAGCCCCCCATGGTGCCCATGATGTTGGTCAGCAGCTCCCAGTTGTAGTTCGCGAGGCGGGCAGCCGTCCTGCTGCGTGTGCGGCCGTACTTAGGATGGCCTCCATGGTTTGGCGGTGTCCTGGGGCAGCGTTGGCGTACACCAAGGAGATGAATCGCAGAAGGTCTCCCTTGGTGACGGGCTCTTTGGCCGGCGGCGCATCTTCCTTGGCCGCTTCTGCAATAGAAGGATCGGGGAGAATTGGGGCAGTGGCGGCAAATGAGGAGGGGGCGGTGGGGCGTTTAGGACAGGCCCAGTTCCCGGCGTGGTGGTCCCCCCCACAATTGGGGCAGCGGTAGGTGGTGGCTGCGCACTCGGTCGCCCGATGTGCGCCCCCGCATCTGGCGCATTTCGCCTGTACCCTACACTCCCCCGCGGAGTGCTCGAAGCTCTGGCACCGGAAACACCCGAGGGGCTGGGGTCGTGGGGGGTGCGACGGCTGGCGGCGATACACGCGGCCGAAGTAATACAGCCCGTTGGTTATCACTGATGAGGCTGCATTAGCTTCCTCCACCAAGGAACGGATGATGGTGGTCTCCTGGTTTGTGGCCCTCGAGGTGACTCTCCACAGGGTTGTCACCTTCACTCCGGCGTCGTTCAAGGCCATCCTTATGTCGTCCTTTTCCATGTGGAGATCGACGCCTTTCACTACAAATGAAAACAAAGGTTTCTTATTAGGTGGGGACGGGGGACGAGTCGGGCCGGGTGCGCCCACCGCAGTCATGGTGCATGTAGCCCCAAGCAAACGGTCCAACTTCTTCTTCCCCTCTGCTCGCAAGTAAGCTACATGCTGCCTGGGCAGGCGAACCCTGGCTGACCTGTCCCCTGGATAGACTATAATTTGGGCAGTGGTGAGGAGGGGATTGACAGACCCTTCTTTTTCTCTCGTACTTATACGCTTTTCCGCCCACTGTCGCTGTCGTGTGATTGGTCCGTGGGGTGGCGTGTATCGAAAACATTATTTCAACAGAGACTCGGGTTTCCAACTCAGCAACACATGGAAACCAATCCTCAGAGCAATTGGTGAAACCAGGTCCGACGGGCGGCCAATGGGAAGGCGCCCCGATACACGCCACCCCACGGACCAATCACACGACACCTGAGTGGGCGGAAAAGCTTATAAATACGAGAGAAAAAGTGGCAACGGAGTTCAGAAGCCCTGATGACGATGACCTAGTCGGACATCGAACCGTCGGCCGAGATGGACGACATAACCCGGTGGAGGACCCGAGAAGAATTTACGCAGCTGATACGCCGGGAAAACACCAAATCTTTTCCCCCTTCCCCTTCCGCTCAACCCTCTCCTGATCACCCTCCCTCAGCGGGAAACGTGTCACTTTTTCGTCTTCCTGGTATTCCGGAAATGACTCGCTAACATGATGAACTCCCCTCCCCTCAGACCGCAAAGCGCTCGTTATTCTCTCCTTAATCTTGTCTCGTGTTTTCATAGCCATGGAGTAATAACCCTCTCCGGGTACCCCTGCCTCTTCTCCCAGTAAAATGTCCTCTCATGTCTCACGCCCCCCTTGTTCCCGTCTCGGTTATTCCCATGCACTATACCAAGGTCACTCGTTCCCTCCCCTTTCATCGCGGGGGTCCTCTGAGTTTCCCTTTCTCGGTCAGCATCCGTTGTCGTTCTTTTCCCCCTCCCTCTCCCGTTCGAACCCCTCATCCGCTTCCTCCCGCTTGCCCTCCACTCACTCATTACCTCCTTTCCTATGTCATCGTCTTCGCTCGACGTATCTGTGAGGACTAACGCCCTCTCGCTACCTCCATTTTCCTCAAGCACCATCCCTAGGTTGACCTCATTTGACTTCGGGATCTCCTCCAACCCCCTATTTGCCTAAACTCTCTTTGCCGTCACCATGGCATTCTCCTCCCTCACACTCGTGTGTTTGCCCCTCACCCCTTCGGAGTACGACCTGTTCGATGTCGGGGCATCGTGTATTTCATATGCAGGTGTTCGACACCGCGCATCGCGAGCGTGTTTTGTTGATGCCGTTCGTAATGAACGACGGCTCGGTGACCCGCGATCGGAATATAATATGGAATCGCGGATTTTAAGGTATATCTTAACAGTCCGTGTTCCGGTATTAATTGGGTACTTAGCCCGGGGCCTATCCACTTATTCACCGAGTACGACACCACCACCTTTCCGTATTTGTCAAGTTCCGTCTCCACCTCGAATCTGGGCACGTTAGGGAGAAGGGCCACCACCTTCAAAAACACAAGGCCCTGCTTGAGTCAAAGGTGGCATTACATCGCTTGTCGCCTGCTGTTGGGAAGTCGAGTGGGCCTCCCCATTTCGATTTTAGCAATTAATCAACCAACTCTTCATCGAACAACTTCACATAAACAAAACGCTTCGTTGGGCCAAACTGAATCGCGCTTATAATCCTCCATTTTCAGACCGAGCTCAACACCGATGAATCGGGTGGCCTCGAGGGCAATTGTGGCCCATTTCAGGTCACTTAGACTTATCACCAAAGTGGCCTTCCTCTCGTAGAGCATGCTTCTCGCTGACATCACAAAAAAGAAAAATGACCACAAAGTTGCAGCCGTCTTAAACGGCTCCAGTGTGAACGCAATCAACAAAATTAAAATGGGCCCCGTCAAAATTCCACCTATATCGACTCAACCTCTATCTTCAACCGTTGTCAACCGTCTATCCACCTTTATCGACGTCAAAAAAATTGTGAAATCCCTGGTGGTAGGGAACAGCATTTAGTCCATAAAAAGGAGGGACATGTCCGAGGAAAAAAGTTCTTCCAAAGGTACCCTGTTTTTCCCAGGAGGTCAACCATCCAAGTAACATACAGGGCCCGTTTAATTTTGGTGATCGGACGAGAACCGGTGCATTCAGCGTTTTTTTATAAATATCTTCATTTTGCGGCACCAGGCCCATTTCTTTTCAAATACATTCTGTTGCATTTACTGTCATAATTTGTTAAATGTAACATACACCTTTTGAAACGTGCATAAAACAACAGATTTACACAATAACAAACAAACGGATATATTGGCATGAAACACAAATAACCGTAAACATCGGGGTAATGTTCACAGTGAAATCACGTTCGTGAACAGTTAAAGCACTCAAATGCAAAATACCTTGTCTTATATGATAAATCCCTCCCATGGACTACAACCTTGTCGTGGTGGAAGGGCTTGTATGTTCCGATGACCCCTAGAGCTGTGCTGGCGGGATTAATAATAATAACTCCTGGAAGGGTCACCAATGCCGCATAGGTCTAAGGTTAGGAGCCAGACGAAACGTAGTCCACGCAGCGTCTGTTCCTCAGTGAGGCGGCTGCAAAAGCGTCTGACACCAGTGCGGGCGGCCATTAAGTGATCGTGTCACGTTAAAAACACCATTGAGGGAAGCAACGGGAAACCACCTCAATTATCATTTTACACTATAGATAATATGAGTCCTGGCAACTATGGGACTCGGCCCAAGAGGCCGTGTGTCGTGCCCGGCAGCGGGAGAGGCAAGGCTTCCGCGGTCGTCATCCCACGAAACCCTTGCAGGTGAAAAGTAACAGCAGCAGGAAAATGGATTAAAGGCGTATTGAGCGGTAGTAAAATGTTGAAGAGGGTAATAGAGGGGAGAATGATGGGCAAGAGAGGAAACGGCAGGAACAGGATAGGGCTGTCTTAGATAGGGGATGAAGGGAGGAAGGAAGTACACTTAGAGATGAAGAGGGACCTGATATAGATTAGTTTGCTAGGTGGGGAGTCACAAAATGTTTATTTGATAGTTGTGTCCATCCAAAAACCTAACTTAACCGGTAGATTACCTATATATATATATATATATATATATATATATATATATATATATATATAGTATAAATATGGGATGAGAATCAATATTAATAAAACAAAGGTTATGCGATTTTCCAGAAAGAAAAAGGCTAAGCTAAATATTAAAATAGGCGGGGAAAAAATAGAACAGGTAGAACAGTTTACATATCTCGGAAGTGTTTTGGACCAATACGGTCAAAGTGGTAGGGACGTAAGGAGAAGAATTGCGCTAGGCAAGGAGGCTTTCTCAAGGAGGAGGGAGTTGATGACGGGGACGTTGAGTAGGGATGTTAAGACAAGACTCGTAAAAACTCTGATATGGAGCGTAACTATGTACGGCGCGGAAACGTGGTCGCTGAAGCAGGAGGATAGACGTAGATTGGAGGCTTTTGAAATGTGGGTGTAGAGAAGATTGAAGAAGGTGAAATGGACCGAAAGGAAAACAAATGAGGAAGTACTAGAAATGGTGGGGGAGGAGAGGGGTTTGTTGAGAGAAATCCTATGGAGGCAGGAAAAATGGATGAAAGGCGTATTGATCGGTAGTGGAATGTTGAAGAGGGTAATAGAGGGGAGAATGTTGGGTAAGCGAGGTAAGGGCAGGAACAGGATAGGGATGTTGGACGTGATGAAGGGAGGAAAGAAGTACACCGAGATGAAGAGGGACCTGATATAGATTAGTTTGCTAGGTGGGGAGTCACAAAATGTTTATTTGATAGTTGTGTCCATCCAAAAACCTACCTTGACCGGTAGATTACCTAATAATATAATACACTTATCCTTAATTATGTGGAATATTAGGGACTTGTATGCTAGACACACAAAAGTCGAACCTGACTTCAAGGGTCCAGTGAAATATCTTTCGTTGGTCAAAATTCCGAATGTATACTCTTATTTATTTGTTGGGATTTAATTGAACCTTAGTTACATTGTTTTGGCTCTAAGATAAGTTTCTCGTGTATTTTTTAGTTAAAGCTTTTGTAAGGCCAAAACAATGAAATGTGAAAGGCTATATGCTTTATCAGCCACTACAAATATAGGCATTATGTTCCAAGTCATCAACCAACACCTTTCTTTCACTGGATACTATGAACTTATTTTATAGATACAGGGTTTTTTGCATGAATGTGCAGGATCACACCCAAAAGTGGCAAAACTGATTTTCTCTGGCGCGAACTGAGCGGTGGAGGTGGGTCTGCCTGGCAAAGTAAGGTGGATGTGGCTCTGAGCAACAGACCGACACCGACCTCAGTCGCCTGCGGGCTGTCGTTGAGTAAGGACACCGTTTTTAGTGAAGCAAGTTTTTTGTCCGCGTCGGAAAAGAAAATGAATCTGAATTTAGAGCAACGTCATTCCGTGAAGTTTTGTGCCAAACTCGGGAAGACGGCAACTGAGAGCCTCGACATGATCAAGCAGGCTTATGGAGACACTGCCTTAAGCCGTTCCACAGTATTTGAGAGGCACAAGTTGTTTAAAGAGGGTAGGGAGCTCGTTGAAGACGACCATCGCTCCGGACCGCCGTCGACGGCAGGAACCGACACGAATGTGGAGAGAGTGAGGACACTGCTGAACACAGACCGACGCTTAACCAGTAAAGATATTGCAGACCAGTTGGGTCTGTCTGCATCCAACGTCCAACGCATTATTTCACAGGATTTGGCCATGCGCAAGGTGTGGGCCAAGTTGGTGCCGAAAATTCGGAATTGGAGTGCTCGTCTTCAGAGCGCTCCTGGTCAAATACGGCGTAGCCACGTGGCCGCACCCGCCCTATTCTCCCGATCTGGGACCACCGGACTTCTTCTTCTTCCCCCTGATGAAAAGACAGTTCAGGGGACGACGTTTTGACTCGATAAAGGCCGTTCAAGAGACTTCGACGAGGGTCATCAACGGCATCCCCAAAGGAAATTTCCAGCGGGCGTACGGGGAATGGGAGCAACGTTATACTAAGTGTGTAGATGCTCAAAGAGCATACTTTGAAGATTATTACGTCGATGTAAGTATTTCGTCAATAAAATTATTGTGAAAAATCAGTCCTACCACTTTTGGGTACGGCCCTGTATTTATTTCCCATGCCTGCGTTTTTGAAGACACCTTACTCACTGTAGCCTCCATAATTGTATCCGGAGGGTTCCAAACTGATGGGAAGGGACCTAAACATTTTGTTTGCACAATCAAACTCTACAGGTAGCACTGTAAGAATTCTTAAAAACATTATTCCGAATATATCAGAAGTGAAGGACTTCTGAATAAATGGATTAAAAGAATGTATGTAATATAATGGTAATACGCAGAACTCACAATCACTTCCTGATGTACTTCTGATGCTATCAGTCATAATTTTAGGAAAAGTAATTCTCAGCCCAGCTAAAGTTATTCTCAGGATCATCAACAAGAGGATAGAGAGTAGGGCAAATGATTACTTAGGGGATGATCAGTTTGGGTTTAAGAAGGGAAGAGGTACGCGTGATGCCATTGCAGTAATGAGATCACTAATCGAGAGGAATATAGAATACAACCAGGACGTTTTGCCTGTTTTGTAGATTTCGAAAAAGCGTTTCATAGAGTGAATTAGGAAAAATTAATGCGTGTATTGTAGAAAATAGGAATGGATTGGAGGGACAGGAGACTGATCCGCAACCTGTACATGTCTATCAGACTGCTATCAGGTGCGAGTGGGGAACGGAGAGTCTGGATGGGCAGTGTTAGGAAGAGGTGCAAGGCAGGGTTGCCCATTGTCACCGGTGCTGTTCAACGTATATGTAGAGGAAATGATTAAATAGGTATTATGGGAAGAACTGGAGGTAGGAATGAAAGTCGGAGGGGAATTCGTAAAATCGGTTAGGTTTGCTGATGACCAAGCATTATTTGCTCAGTCAGCCGAGGGGTTGCAAGAATTGTTGAGTGAATTGGAGGTTCAGTGCGATAAATATGGGATGAGAATCAATATTAATAAAACAAAGGTTATGCGATTTTCCAGAAGAAAAAGGCTAAGCTAAATATTAAAATAGGAGGGGAAAAAATAGAGCAGGTAGAAAAGCTTACATATCCCGGAAGTGTTTTGGACCAATACGGTCAAAGTGGTAGGGACGTAAGGAGAAGAATTGCATGGCTAGGTAAGGAGGCTTTCTCAAGGAGGAGGGAGTTGATGACGGGGACGTTGAGTAGGGATGTTAAGACAAGACTCGTAAAAACTCTGATATGGAGCGGCGCGGAAACGTGGTCGCTGAAGCAGGAGGATAGACGTAGATTGGAGGCTTTTGAAATGTGGGTTTGGAGAAGAATGGAGAAGGTGAAATGGACCGAAAGGAAAACAAATGAGGAAGTACTAGAAATGGTGGGGGAGGAGAGGGGTTTGTTGAGAGAAATCCTATGGAGGCAGGAAAAATGGATGAAAGGCGTATTGAGCGGTAGTGGAATGTTGAAGAGGGTAATAGAGGGGAGAATGTTGGGCAAGCGAGGTAAGGGTAGGAACAGGATAGGGATGTTGGACGGGATGAAGGGAGGAGGAAGTACACAGAGATGAAGAGGGACCTGATAAAGAGTAGGTTGCTGGATTGGGTTTTGCTTGGGTTGCAGAATATTTGTTTGATAATTGTCTCCATCCAAAAACCTACCATAACCGGTAGATTACCTACTAAAAAAATATATATATGTAACCATAAAAATAGTAATCAACCCCCTAATAGGGTCGGTTTAGTAGGTGATGGTAGAGTTCACCCATGTACCAAGCCCGACGGCGTGTGAATATTCACGCATCAGGGTGTTAAGGGGGGTCAATATCCTCTTCTGTGGCGGTTATGGTTTCCCAGGAAGATCTGGTACCAGAAAAATCAACTAACTTGGGTGAAGCTGCAGATGCACAGAGTGCCTTGACCGGGAATCGAACCCGGGACCCTCAGTAGTCCAACCCTCTACCCACTAGAACACCGCGACCCGCTCAACATTTATTTAAATATGATATAAATATGTACATATATATATATATATATATATATATATATATATATATATATATATATATATATATATATTTAGATGATTTCTTCGAATTAACACGAAAGTGTTGAATAAAAAACTTAGACAGTAACACACAGCACGAGAACACATAAAAAGAACACTCACAATAATATCTTGATAGTTCCGACGGACTCGAGCTCCGTCTTCTTCGGAAGATAAGATATGACTCACATCTTACCTTTCGAAGAAGACGGAGCAATATCTATACACATATATATATGTATATATATATATATATATATATATATATATATATATATATATATATATATATACCCCGAATCACACCCACTCCGTGCTTGCGAGCAAGATGCAAAACTTGTCCTATTTTCACCACTCCACCCCTCTCCATCCCACCTTTTAACTCTCTCCCGCCCTTCCCCCACTCCTCATGCACATCTCAGAATGTAATCTATCTTCTAGCTTGCAAACTCCGCCCGGCATTTCATATAGGCCAGTGCTCTACACCCCTGAACCTCAGGGTGAACAATCATCGCGCCTCATGTAATCCCTCCTCCCCCTCCGCGGGTCTTCCCATCCGAATACATGCCTCCCACCACAACACCCCCTTCAACCACTGTTACAATGTTTCCGTGCTAGCATCCCTTCCCCCATCCGATAATCCTATAAAATTAAAAACAATGGAATTGGCATTTATATGGCTGTGTAAAGCCTATCAACATCCGGGTCTCAATGTCGTTCACTAAATGGGGGGGTGGGGCTGAGATGGATGGAGGTGGATTTGTTTCTTGCGAGGTGGTGGGACAATTTATTCATCCCCATACACTTTGTCATCCTTGTCCTGTGTTTTGACTTGTCATGCCCTTATGATGACTTGGTGAGTTGATGCCTAGGTCATGGGTGTTGTGGGATCTGTGGATGAATTGTTAGTTTTCTGTGTCGCTTGTTACTATTTCCGCATCCTCCTTATTCCATATCCGCTCCCCTCTGGCCTCCCTTTCCCCCTCCATAACCTCCTCCTTCAACCCTCTCCCACCACCTGTTCCCCGCTCCGCTTTCTCCCCCTCCATATACCCCTCCTTCACCCCTCCCCCACTACCTGTTTTTTCCCCTCTCCCTCGTCCCATACTCTCTCTGCACCGCGTACCCTTTTCCTTAGTCATATCTTATCTTCCGAAGAAGACGGCGCTCAAGTCCGTCGAAATTATCAAGATATTATTGTGAGTGTTCTTTTTATGTGTTCTCGTGCTGTGTGTTACTGTCTAAGTTTTATATATATATTTTTATTAGGTAATCTACCGGTTAAGGTAGGTTTTTGGATGGACACAACTATCAAATAAACATTTTGTGACTCCCCACCTAGCAAACTAATCTATATCAGGTCCCTCTTCATCTCGGTGTACTTCTTTCCTCCATTCATCCCGTCCAACATCCCTATCCTGTTCCTACCCTTACCTCGCTTGCCCAACATTCTCCCCTCTATTACCCTCTTCAACATTCCACTACCGCTCAATACGCCTTTCATCCATTTTTCCTGCCTCCATAGGATTTCTCTCAACAAACCCCTCTCCTCACCCGCCATTTCCAGTACTTCCTCATTTGTTTTCCTTTCTGTCCATTTCACCTTTTCCATTCTTCTCCACACCCACATTTCAAAAGCCTCCAATCTACGTCTATCCTCCTGCTTCAGCGACCACGTTTCCGCGCCGTACATAGCTACGCTCCATATCAGAGTTTTTACGAGTCTTGTCTTAACATCCCTACTCAACGTCCCCGTCATCAACTCCCTCCTCCTTGAGAAAGCCTCCTTGCCTAGCGCAATTCTTCTCCTTACGTCCCTACCACTTTGACCGTATTGGTCCAAAACACTTCCGAGATATGTAAACTGCTCTACCTGCTCTATTCTTTCCCCGCCTATTTTAATATTTAGCTTAGCCTTTTTCTTTCTGGAAAATCGCATAACCTTTGTTTTATTAATATTGATTCTCATCCCATATTTATCGCACTGAACCTCCAATTCACTCAACAATGCTTGCAACCCCTTGGCTGACTGAGCAACTAATGCTTGGTCATCAGCAAACCTAACCGATTTTACGAGTTCCCCTCCGACTTTCATTCCTACCTCCAGTTCTTCCCATGCCTCTTTAATCATTTCCTCTACATATACGTTGAACAGTACCGGTGACAATGGGCAACCCTGCCTTACACCTCTTCCTAACACTGCCCATCCAGACTCTCCGTTCCCCACTCGCACCTGAGCAGTCTGAGACATGTACAGGTTGCGGATCAGTCTCCTGTCCCTCCAATCCATTCCTATTTTCTGCAATACACGCATTAATTTTTCCCAATTCACTCTATCAAACGCTTTTTCGAAATCTACAAAACAGGCAAAAACGTCCTGATTGTATTCTATATTCCTCTCGATTAGTGATCTCATTACTGCAATGGCATCACGCGTACCTCTTCCTTTCCTGAACCCAAACTGATCATCCCCTAAGTAATCATTTGCCTTACTCTCTATCCTTTTGTTGATGATCCTGAGAATAACTTTAGCTGCGTGGGATATCAAACTTATTGTTCTGTAATCCTCACATGACGAAGCCTTAGCCTTTTTTGGAATAGGAACTAACACCGATCTCACAAAATCTTCCGGCCAGATTCCTTCCTCATAGATACTACGAATCAGTCCATATATGGCCTTTTTCCCACCTTTCCCTAACCATTTCAACATTTCTACAGGAATATTGTCCACCCCCACAGCCTTATTTGCTTTCATCTCCTTTAATGCCCTTTCTATTTCATCGTCGAGTATGCCTGGACCTAAGCTATCTTCTTCTACGTCATGTTCCTTTTCTATGTCTAACCTTGTCGGCCTAAGTTCTTTACCATACAGTGTTTCTATATATTCCTTCCATCTCTTTTGGATTTTTCCTGGTTCAACTTAGCACAGCTCTTGCCTTCTTACTTCCGGATAATAACTTAACCTTGCTGTACAGAGCACCAATTTCACCCTACTTCTGTAAACTTTCCATATCCTCGCATTGCGTTTTCCACCATTCTTCTTTTGCTTTATTTGTGGCCCTTCTCAATTTATTGTTTAACTCTTTGTACTTCATTTTGCCTAACTCTGTGTTTACATTTTTCCATCTCCTTCTTTCATCCATCTTCGCAATTATCTCATCCGTTACCCATGGTTTCCTTATCCTTTTCCTTTTAGGTTTGCTGATGACCAAGCATTAGTTGCTCAGTCAGCCAAGGGGTTGCAAGCATTGTTGAGTGAATTGGAGGTTCAGTGCGATAAATAGGGGATGAGAATCAACATTAATAAAACAAAGGTTATGCGATTTTCCAGAAAGAAAAAGGGTAGGCTAAATATTACAATAGGAGGGGAAAAAATAGAGCAGGTAGAACAGCTTACATATCTCGGAAGTGTTTTGGACCAATACGGTCAAAGTGGTAGGGACGAAAGGAGAAGAATTGCGCTAGGCAAGGAGGCTTTCTCAAGGTGGAGGGAGTTTTTGACGGGGACGTTGAGTAGGGATGTTGAGACAAGACTCGTCAAAACTCTTACATGGAGCGTAGCTATGTACGGAGCGGAAACGTGGTCGCTGAAGCAGGAGGATGGACGTAGATTGGAGGCTTTTGAAATGTGGGTGTGGAGAAGAATGGAGAAGGTGAAATGGACCGAAAGGAAAACAAATGAGGAAGTTCTAGAGATGGTGGGGGAGGAGAGGGGTTTGTTGAGAGAAATCCTATGGAGGCAGATGAAAAATGGATGAAAGGCGTATTGAGCGGTAGTGGAATGTTGAAGAGGGTAATAGGGGGGAGAATGTTGGGCAAGCGAGGTAAGGGTAGGAACAGGATAGGGATGTTGGACGGGATGAAGGGAGGAAAGAAGTACACCGAGATGAAGAGGGACCTGATATAGATTAGTTTGCTAGGTGGGGAGTCACAAAATGTTTATTTGATAGTTGTGTCCATCCAAAAACCTACCTTAACCGGTAGATGACCTAATAATAATTTCTGTAAGTAAACTTCGTATTGGTGTGTTCCATTAGCAGTGGTTGGCAGGAGAAGGGGGGAAAGGTATGCGAGGGGAGGGGTTTGGAGGGGAAGCGTTTAGTGCGGGATTTTTAAAAAAGGTGGGGATGATATGGAAGCTGTTGTGGACAATATAAAGTCTATAAAGTGGGCAATTAGTGTCTGATATTAATACCTGGGTGATTCCAGGAATGCAAGAGCCAGATGGAAGCTTCTTTTTAAATTCCTGCACCTAACGCTTCCCCTCCAAACCCCTCCCCTAGCATACCTTTCCCCCCCCTTCTCCTCCAACCACTGCTTCCTGGCCCTCCTCCGCCTCAATTCTGTTCCTAAAACCTCTTGAGAAAGGCGGTTGCAGCACCTATTTATGACAAAAATTGCAACATTGCGTTGGTTAATACTATTCGATAAGAAAATAATATTACAGCAGTTATTAAATTAATTTGTCAAAAATTTCATTCCCCAAACAAGTCCAACACACGGTTAATTCCAAAGATGTAATCATCTTAATCCCTCTTACGATTTGATATACTGTAATTCTAAAGTCAATTATACATTGACAATTATTACGTGAAATTAAGCCATTTGGGGGATAAAACGTAATTTCTAAGAATTCACAAAATTGAACGAAAAAAAATTAACTACTTCTGTTAAACAAAATAAGAAAAGGAATATAAATCCATAACTATCTCGTTATATTAAGCGAGTGAATTCAAAATGCATTGCATATCCAATCATATCTTCAATCAAAAATTTGTTTATCAACAGACTAAATCCTTGGTAACGGTTTCCTTCTTAGATAGATCAATTGAGAGATATTTGAGAGACGCCAATGCCTTTTGATGTCCAAAGTATGTAATTTTGAAGCGTGATATTCACGTAATAATTATTCACTTCGAGCAGGAATGATACTCAGCGCATAATATAAATATTACCATATACAGAGAAATATGTTAAGGCCATGCAAAAAAACCAATAATGCCAATGTTCACCATAAACAAGATGGACGTTATGACGAGCAAACGGACGAAATCCACATTTCCTGTGCACCTGTACCAGTTTATAAACAGCAGTTGACGAAGTGAAAGCAGGAAATTAACTGGTAAAAGGAAAAGTAAGGCAAAGGATATGTTTTGGGCAATATAAAACTAACGTACATCTCCATATTAATTTGCCATTGACCATAACTGGCAGGAGTATGACTGTCCATATCAGGGACGCTCAGGGACATGGTCGGGAGTCGAATAGGAGGGGGCGGAAAGGGGGGAAGGGTCTGTAACTAATCGCGGTGGACCTCGAAAAAGCTTTCGAAAGAGTGAATACGGATTATGTTGAGGGCATATTATTCCCGGGATTTTAAAAAATTAAAATGAAAGACGTTAGCCAGCCATTCACAGAATACCAGGAAGGCGTGAAAGTGACACGTGACCCGCGGAGGGGGAGAGATGATCAGGAGAGAGAGAGAGAGAGAGAGGCGGATCCCGATGAGAGGAGGGGAAAGTGGACCCGGGCGAAGGGAAGGAGGAGGGCCCTTGGAGGGACGGACATGCCTGGAGGAACGCAGAGAGAAGGAAGAGTGGGCCGAGAGAGGGGTGGTGGACAGCGGCAGCAAGGATTCGGGCGGCAGGTACGAGGGGGAGGGAAAACATTGATATAAAAACTGCAAAAAATCAAATAAAGCTAAAGGGAAGGAGGAGGGCGCTTCGAGGAATGGAACAGGTATGAACAGGAACCATTTTGAGATCAAACCAATCATTTAATTTTAAATCAATAATCATTATTCAATATTTTTCCTGTATTGTTTATTTTTTTTCATTACACGTACCTAGAAGATGCTCACAAGACGTACGTTCCTAACTTAAAGAGCATTGCGAGGAACTGCTTTGTGGGGACACGGCAATATTGAGATAGTTTATAATATTTTTGATCTGGAAACTATTGGTACAACCATAAAAATCATTACACTTCTTAGCTTCTGCACGCAGAACATAATTGAAATCAATGCAATTGTGATAAATGTATGCTAAAAACAAATAAATATATCTTCAAATGTTTTTTTTAGTTCCCATCCCCATAAGAACGCCTTAAAATCATACACTAATTCACCTGACGTCACGTTACGCAAAGCTATCATTACTCGCGCAATTATTGATGCAACCAATATATCAGAATTCCGTGCTGCAAACAAGCGAAGAGCAAGGAGCGAATACATGGATTTATTGGCGATGGTGAATCTTTTAAAGCAACTTGTGTGGAAGGTAAGATTGAACCATCTTCTGTTTCTGTACCAAGTAGCTTTAGGAAGCAATCCCAGCAAACATCGGTAGATAGTAAAAATAGAGAAACCATTATTTAAAACAAAACGATAGACATATTTTCTAACTATAAAGTATTATAATAAATATGCAATGATTTAGGTAAAATTACGACTAGAGCCTCGCCTTATAATTAAATACCTCGTATTATATTATTATTAGGTAATCTACCGGTTAAGGTAGGTTTTTGGATGGACACTACTATCAAATAAATATTTTGTAACTCCAAACAAAACCCAATCCAGCATCCTAAACTACATCTGATCCCTCTTCATCTGTGTACTTCTTTCCTCCCTTCATCCCGTCCAACATCCCTATCCTGTTCCTACCCTTTCCTCGCTTGCCCAACATTCTCCCCTCTATTACCCTCTTCAACATTCCACTACCGCTCAATACGCCCTTCATCCATTTTTCCTGCCTCCATAGGATTTCTCTCAACAAACCCCTCTCCTCACCCACCATCTCCAGTACTTCCTCATTTGTTTTCCTTTCGGTCCATTTCACCTTCACCATTTTTCTCCACACCCACATTTCAAAAGCCTCCAATCTACGTCTATCCTCCTGCTTCAGCGACCACGTTTCCGCGCCGTACATAGCTACGCTCCATATCAGAGTTTTTACGAGTACTGTCTTAACATCTCTACTCAACGTCCCCGTCATCAACTCCCTCCTCCTTGAGAAAGCCTCCTTGCCTAGCGCAATTCTTCTCCTTACGTCCCTACCACTTTGACCGTATTGGTCCAAAACACTTCCGAGATATGTAAACTGATCTACCTGCTCTATTTTTTCCCCGCCTATTTTAATATTAGCTTAATCCCTTTTTCTTTCTGGAAAATCGCATAACCTTTGTTTTATTAATATTGATTCTCATCCCATATTTATCCCACTGAACCTCCAATTCACTCAGCAATGCTTGCAACCCCTTGGCTGACTTAGCAACTAATGTTTACCTCGTATTATATACACCTCAAAGTAAGTGTTGTGGCTTATATTTTAGCTGAAGCAAATATCAAGCCATCATAAAAATTCAAAATAATAGCTCGAAGTTCGTATGATTACGTACTAGTTGTATACATATTACATACTAGTTGGGTGTGTATACTTACGCGATTCGGAGACAACTAATTAAATTTTGGCTTAACTTGACTAAATTAAAAGTGGGTTTTATGCAAATATCAGTATCAGGTCAATATATTTCTATTGGCAATTCTTTGCGAGACTTTGTAACGAAGTCGTCCCAGGCAGAAATTAGCAGAAAAGTACTTTTCCACTACAGTGAGTGCAAACGTGCATTTCTCGAAACATGGATTCCAACCGGTTTATTTCACAAAATTGCAACAAAAGAATGATGAATTACGGCGTACTTGTGACATAAATTGCAGCATTGCGTTGGTTAATAATATTATATAACAATAATATTTCAACAGCTATTAAAATAATTTTTTTTAATTTCATTTCTCATAATATGTCCACTAAACTGTTAAATCTGCAGATGTAACCATCTTAATCCGCCCTTTTACTAATAGATATAGTTACTGTAATTTTGAAGTTAATTGTTCGTTGAAAAAAAATAACTTGAAATTAAACAAGCGCGGAATAACATTTAATTTCTTAGAATCCATAAAATTGAACGTAAAAATTTTACTTTGTTAAAAAATTGATAACTTAAAGAAAATGAAATATGATTCCATTACTATCTAAATATTAAGCCATTGAATTAACCTTAAATTATATAATACATTTCCTATCCTATCATTTCTTCGAACGACATTTTGTTGATAAATAAACTGAAACCATGGCAACGGTATCCCTGTAACATACATCATTGGAGAGTTATCTTAAAGACGCAAATGCATTTTATGTCCTCTTTATGGAAATTAGAAGCGAGATATTCGCGTAATAATTATTCACTTTGGGCAGGAATCGGAATTCGGAGGACATAATATAAATATTAACAAAGTGAACAACGAAAGAGAAACGTAATTGGGCCATATGTTCAAACAAATAATATTTATGTCCAACAGGAAAAGACGGGCGTCAGGACAAGCAACGGACGTAAACAACATTTACTGTGCACCCGTGCCAATTTATAAACAGTAGTTAAGGAAGTGAAAGTAGGAAAATTAATTAATTAAAAGGAAAAAATCAAAGAATATGTCTTATTGCAAAGAATATTGTCTTATGCATAATGCTCATATAAAAGTTACGTACGTGTCACCGAATATTCGCCAATGACCATACCACGCTGAATACACCGGTTCTCGTCCGATCACCGAAGTTAAGCAGCGTCGGGCCCGGATAGTACTTGGATGGGTGACCGCCTGGGAACACCGGGTGTCGTTGGCTTTCCATTTTTTTTTTTAATCTACTGGCGAATTATCATATTAACTCTAGGCATTGATTAAATATTATGCCATTGAAAAAATATTTTTTTAATCATCTGTATTACATTTTATTAAATTCCCACCATTTTGAACTTGACAGATAAGAAATCCCCAGTTTGGCCACACCAAGGATGACGAAGGCTTCTGTTTTATCTGTTTTCCTTATTAAAAGCCGACATCGGCGATTATTGCAAAGCTGAGGGTTGAAATATTTCAACGGCCTAATCGACGGACGGTCGACTGAAAACTTCAAATTTCTGTCATTACATAGTGTTTCTATATAATATGAAAACAATTAAAAAAAGAGAAAAGCGCATAGAACAACAATACGGCAGCATATACAATAATTCATTCATTTAAAATTGTGACGTGAAATTAAACAATTTGGGGATTAAAACGTAATTTCTCTGAACCCACAAAACTGAAAGTACTATTTTTACTAATATTCACAAACTCTGTTGAACATAATTAAATAAGGAGATATATTTCCATATACATCATAATATTAAACGATCGAATTAAACTTAAATAGAATTATACGCTGCCTATTCTATCATTTCTTCAATCGACAGTTTGTTTGTAAACAAACCGAAACCATGGAAACGGTATCCCTTTTAGATGCATCAATTGAGAGATATTTCAGAGACGCCAATGCTTTTTTGATGTCCAACGTATGGAATTTTGAAGCGTGATATTCACGTAACTATTCACTTCAAGCAGGAATCATTCGGAGTACATATAAAATGAATATATTAACAAAATAACATCGAAAGAGAAACTCGTTACGTCCATATAAACAAACAAATAATATCAATGTCCTCCATAAACAACATGGACGTTAAGACTAGCAACGGACGTAAACAACATTTCCTGTGCACCTGTAACAGTTTATAAACAGTTGATCACGAAGTGAAAGCAGGAAAATTAATTAATTAAAAGGAAAAGAATGGTCAAGGATATGTTTTGGTCAGCATTAAAACATACGTACAACACATCAATGACATCCACCATAAGGCATTAATTCCGACAATCCGACATTAAGTTGGATTATTGCCATTAGCATGAGGGACGAGGGTCTGCATGCGGCAATGGTCCTACCATGCTGAAATCACCGGTTCTCGTCCGATCACCGGATTTAAATGGCGTCCGTCCCTGTCAGTATTTGGATGGGTGACCTCCTGGGAAAACAGGGGACCTTTGGCGAAATGTTTTCAATGGGCATTTCCCTTAAATCAAAGTGAACTCTATAAACTACATATATAACTGGCAAGAGAAAAGCCTCTTGTGCAGCAAGATGGCAGCAAGAGAAGGTTTGACTGCCCAAGGGTCGAAATGTTTATTAGACCTAATCAACGGACGGTCAACTGAATGTCAACATTCAGTTGACAAAATTACTGCTTATGAAAAAGTCTACCGTATAACCTTAGCACGTACATGAGAATAAAAAAACAAACGATACATGAATATGTCCGAATTAACACGTTTGTTTGCCCAAGGGTCATAATTTTCCGACGGACGGTCTAACCTTATACCATCTTTTTATTAATAAAAAAATGATGTTCTACTCTCAAAACACAATCAAAATGAGTAAAAATTAAATTGAAACAATATTGTCGTTAAAAGCAGGACTTCACGCCTAAAGGTCAACATATTTTAACGGACGGTCGACTGATTTCAAAAAATGCATATGGCGTAAAAAACATAGGATATTGCACTCTCAAGAGACGCCTCAACACGGCGAAGCTTTTATTCACAATTAGCGGGCGGAGTTTTTGTATTCGCCAATGGTCCTACCACGCTGAATAAAGCGGTTCTCGTCCGATCACCGAAGTTAAGCAGCGTCGGGCATACTTAGATACTACCCGGATAGTACTTGGATGGGTGACCGCCTGGGAACACCGGGTGTCGTTGGCCATTAAGATTTCATTGAGTGCATTTTGAGCATTCGAGGAGTGAGGACGTGCTTGACTTATCGTAACCGTGTGTGTGCTCTCCCCGGTGTTCGAGTCTTCGATCGCCGGGAAGCGTAACCTTTCGGTTCTCGTGCCTCTGATTGTGGACGTGGCTCAGTTGAATTTTGGTGATTGCGTTCACACTGGAGCCGTTTAAGACGGCCCGCAACTTTGTGGTCATTTTTCTTTTTTGTGATGTAAGCAACGGAGCGGGGCAGAGTCGGTTGAGAAATTGCTAAAATCGAAAAAGGGAGGCCCACTCGACTTCCCAACAGCAAGGCGACAAGCGGGACAGTGCGACCTTTGACTCAAGCAGGGCCGCTTTCGTGAAGATGGTGGCCCTTCCCCCTGAGGTGCCCAGATTCGAGGTGGAGACGGAACTTGGTAAGTACGGAAAGGTGGTGGTGTCGTACTCGGTGAATGAGTGGATAGGGTCCCGGGCTATGTACCCAATTAGTACCGGAACACGGGCTGTTTAGATGTACCTTAAAATCCGCGATTCCATCTTATATTCCGATCGCGGGTGACCGAGCCGTCGTTCATTACGAAGAGCAACAACAAAACACGCTCGCGATGCGACAGTGTCGAACACCTGCGAATGAAATGCACGATGCCCAGACATCGAACACGTCGTACTCCGACAGGGAGAGGGGGGAAAAGATGAGTGTGAGGGAGGGGGATGCCATGGCGACGGCAAAGAGAGTGTAGGAGGAGATCCCGGAGTTGAAATGAGGTGGCTAACACTGGAGGAGATGGCAGTCAAGTAGGCGTGTTCGAAGGAATGGAAGGAAGTCGGGATAGTGGACGAGAAACGAATGAAGTCCGACGCGCCCGAACGGTAGGAATTATAGGAATTAAAAAATTAGGGAAACATTAAATCATGTCAGGCATCCCATTAACTCGAATGGGCACTTTGACCGTTTGCGGGGTAAATGGAGAATAAGGCGAGCATTCGAAATATAAATAAATAAGGAAAACCTGGACATATTACATTCTTGGGTTTATTTAGTAATTCGTAGGAATTCTTAAATTATTATTACTGGTTTATCTTTTTATTTATTTGTTTTTGGTGGGGTTACTCTGTTTTCGTCTGGATTTGGGGGCTAATCTTGAGTTTGATTTGAAACAAATTATATGCTCTTTCAACTTTGAGACAACTTGGCTCAATGATAAGTACTGTGCCCATCCGATTATCTTATTCACGCTCTATTTAAGACTCTTTTGTTTATATGTTCCGGTGGTAAATTGATAATCTTGGGGATTGTCATGATATTCGTTTCATTGGTCCCTTCTCTAATCTTAAGCCTTTAACTTCTCCGCGAGCCTTTAACTTTATCGCCGCGAGCCGTCGCACCCCCCACGACCCCTGCCCCTCGGGTGTTTCCGGTGCCAGAGCTTCGAGCACTCCGCGGGGGAGTGTAGGGTACAGGCGCCAGATGTGGGGGCGCACATCGGGCGACCGAGTGCGCAGCCACCACCTACCGCTGCCCCAATTGTGGAGGGGACCACCACGCCGGGAACTGGGCCTGTCTCAAACGCCCCACCGCCCCCTCCTCATTTGCCGCCACTGCCCAAATTCTCCCCGATCCTTCTATTGCAGAAGCGGCCAAGGAAGATGCGCCGCCGGCCAAGGAGCCCGTCACCAAGGGAGACCTTCTGCGATTCATATCCTTGGTGTACGCCAACGCTGCCCCAGGACACCGCCAAACCATGGAGGCCATCCTAAGTACGGCCGCACACGCAGCAGGACGGCTGCCCGTCTCGCGAACTACAACTGGGAGCTGTTGACCAACATCATGGGCACCAGGGGGGGCTATCTACGACGCCGCCCTGCCCCTTAAGCACGTATCTCCAGCACGTGTCGTCGCGACTCTTCCACCTGTGTACCACCCGAATGTTACCCCACCTCCTCATCAGGTCCGATCTGTTCTTCCTTTTCCCGCATGCATGCTCCCGGACCCTTCCGCTCAACCGCCCCCGTCGCAGAAGAAGAATCAAGACAGCAGCGGAACAAGAATGAAGCATTCGGCAGAATCAGAAGAAAGAATATATATGTGTTGTGAAGTGAAGTGAAGACATTCCAGTGACATTAAACAACGTATTTATTCAAATATTATACTACCTTGATCAAAAAGTTCCCGGAATAACCACCATGTGGCGCTCCCATCGTTCCGATTTGAGTTCTGTTTTTTTTTTGTTAAATTGGTACATCTGTTGTTGATATTCCCTTTAAATCTTAGTGTCATAACTTGACATTTGCAAAAGTTACGTAGCCAAGAGTACATCTATCTCTGTGTGTGTGTTGGCGATTTTTTACAATTGCAGAAATGGATTTAAATTTGCAACAACGAACTTGTATTAAATTTTGCGTAAAAAACGGATTTAGTGGCGCACGGACGTTGGAAATGTTGGAAAAGTGTTTCGGCAACGATTCTCTAAAAAAAACGGTCGTTTACCAGTGGCACGAGCGGTTCAGAAGTGGTCGTGAGTCAATCGAAGATGATGAACGCAGTGGCAGACCATCGACATCGAAAGTCGGTGAAAAAATTGATATAATAATAAATACAATAATTTAAATGCAAATATTTATCATTTTTAAAATGTCATAGGGTGTCAAAGGCCATTATCAAACCATATTTTCAATTGAACACCTCCCTCGTAGACGTTTTTAAGCGTGTCTTAAAGAATTTTTCCATTTCATTATACGTAATACTCAGTAAAAAAAAGAAAACCTTTAAATAATTCATTGGACGCAATTTTCAATCAAAAGTAGGAACGGAATTACAGTGTGGATTTTGATTCTTCCCTTTAATATCGCTCAAAATGGTAAATAAATCCAAACATAATGTGCAACTTAGCTGAATCCACTCAATACGACATGGCAAAAATTGTGTCATAGTCCCCTTTCTTCGGGAAACACAAATCTGAATCACAATACTTGCAGAGCGACCTATCATAGAGCAGTAGATCCCTGTAGTTCTTTGGCATGATACAGCACTTCTTACATGCCTTAATACGTGTAAAAATTGACAAGATTGTCTATGCCAAACGGGGATGAGCCTATTGTACAACGGCCAAAGAACCACACTAAGCTATTAAATTGGGCACGCTGTCCTTAGGGAATGCTATGTGGGGGTAATCAATATCAATTATACAAGAGGGAAGAAATAGTAACTTACGTTTTGGGGATACCAGGAGTAAGTAGTACGTATAAGTGCCTCTGTGCCAGTTAAAGAATTACTTTTAATTTAATTCACCAGACGTTTTACTGTGCAACATACCTTGCTTCGAATAGTATCAAGACGTTAAGCATTAACGTTTATTAATATTTAGATCCAATTAAATTGGTTTGTATGTAAAGAAACTCGAGTTTTTCATTCAACTGTCGCGCTTAGTAAATATGGTGTATTAAAAAGATTTAATCCCAATTGGAAACATCAGGAAATCGAGGAAAAAGGCACCCCAATGCAAAGGGTTAGAGATGGTTTGAGAAATAGCAGCCGATGCCCATAATATTATATCATAGGCTATATTCGAATAAATTTCCCCATAGTATCAATTTGAGTGGTACAGTCTCACTTGTAGTTTAATAAAAGTATCTTAATTTATAGCAAGTTGAACTGATCTTACTACCTTGATCAAAAGTTCCCGGAATTCATTCAGAAAATTAAAAATACAAGTTTATTCATCTAAATCTATATTGTCCCCTTCAAAGTAATCCCCATCGACTGCAACACACTTATGCCAGCGCTTGATCCAATCCTCGAAACATTTTTCATATTCGGTTTTCGGTATGTCCATCAGTGCTTCCTGCGATTTTTCCATTACTTCCTCTCGGCTGCTAAAACGCGTTCCCCGTAATGGTTTTTTAACTCGATTGAACAGAAAGAAGTCACAGGGAGCCAAATCAGGTGAATTCGGTGGCTGTTGAACGGTATTTGCTGCATTTTTCGTCAAAAAATTACGAATAATTATAGCACTGTGCGACGATTTCTGTTCTCTTTCGGCGAATTGCTTCACGCAAACGTCTCATAACGCCCAAATAATACTCTTTGTTTACTTTCTGGCCATCTGGCAAAAATTCATGATGCACTACACCGTTGTAATCCATGAAAACCGTCAGCATTGCCTTCTTTTTTGACTGAAAACGACGTGGTTTTTTTGGTCTCGGCTCATTTGGTGAACGCCATTCACTTGCCTGATGTCTGGATTGCGTGTCGTACTCATAAACCCACGTCTCGTCTCCAGTAATGATCCTTTTGATGAATGTGGGATCGGATTCAGCCTCGCAAATCATGTCTTTTGCGACGTCAACACGGTCTCTTTTTTGCATGAAATTGAGGTCTTTTGGCACCAACTTTGCTGCTACACGACGGAAACCCAAATCATTAACCACAATGTCTTTCTTGGGCGGATCCATAGGCAATGTTCAAGTCCTCCGCTATTTCTCTGATGGTTAATTTGCGGTTATTGACCAACATTTCTTTTACTTTATCAATGTTTTCACCGACTTTCGATGTCGATGGTCTGCCACTGCGTTCATCATCTTCGATTGACTCACGACCACTTCTGAACCGCTCGTGCCACTGGTAAACGACCGTTTTTTTTTTAGAGAATCGTTGCCGAAACACTTTTCCAACATTTCCAACGTCCGTGCGCCACTAAATCCGATTTTTACGCAAAATTTAATACAAGTTCGTTGTTGCAAATTTAAATCCATTTCTGCAATTGTAAAAAATCGCCAACACACACACAGAGATAGATGTACTCTTGGCTACGTAACTTTTGCAAATGTCAAGTTATGACACTAAGATTTAAAGGGAATATCAACGACAGATGTACCAATTAAACAAAAAAAACAGAACTCAAATCGGAACGATGGGAGCGCCACACGGTGGTTATTCCGGGAACTTTTTGTTCAAGGTAGTATGTTGAAGGGCTTTTGCCCGCATATCACGGAAAATATTAGCACACAGACATATGCCTAGAAATTCACATTCCGTCACATTCTCAAGTGATTGGTCATTAATTTATAACAGCAGATATTCTGTCCCATTTTTATTGCGTGTACACTATTTTACTTTTACTTAAATTTAGATGGAGAGAGTTGTCTTTACAGCAAATTTTATTACAATTGTGACAGAATTTGATTTTTCCGAAGGACTGGGATGTGTTTGGGTTGATATTATCACGTTAGCGTCGTCGGCATACAGCTCTGGCGTAATTCCTTCGCACTTCCGTAAGCAGCTAGGTACGATAGACTGTACTGTAGACATTTCTTGCAATTTATAGAAATATATGCAATGTATCAGGAATGAGAATTCAAAATATTTAACTTAGTTTTTAATTAAATATTTGTTCAAAGGGAAAACTTATTAATTGTAGACTGTAAAAATTACTGAGGCTAGACATTTTACTAGATCAACACGATCAGTTCCAACACAGAATTAATATTAGAAACTAGAGTAATTCGATTGGACATCTGAATGTGGGAAATGAAGAAGATAGGTCAGGACCGAGTCCTCTTTCCGAAACATCCATCTGAAAGAATGCACCCTTGAGATAATTACGTCTGCTCTTTGTATCAACATGTTTTCATTTCAACATTCATAGTCTCTTTGATATAACTTCCTTTGGGCTACACATGGCCTTGAGCTCCTTTGCAGATTCAGAATGCAGCGAAAAAGATAATTCACGTTATCCTGACCTGAAGAAGGCCTCGGAGTACGACTAAATCTTAGAAACTCCACAATGTGAGTGTTCTTTTACGTGTTATCTGTTTTATTGTGTGTTCCAGTGCTACCACGTTTCTGCGATTTCTTTAATCTCCCTACTCAACGTCCCCGTCATCAACTCCCTCCTCCTTGAGAAAGCCTCCTTGCCTAGCGCAATTCTTCTCCTTATGTCCCTACCACTTTGACCGTATTGGTCCAAAACACTTCCGAGATATGTAAACTGCTCTACCTGCTCTATTTTTTCTCCGCCTATTTTAATATTCAGCTTAGCCTTTTTCTTTCTGGAAAATCGCATAACCTTTGTTTTATTAATATTGATTCTCATCCCATATTTATCGCACTGAACCTCCAATTCACTCAGCAATGCTTGCAACCCCTTGGTTGACTGAGCAACTAATGCTTGGTCATCAGCAAACCTAACCGATTTTACGAATTCCCCTCCGACTTTCATTCCTACCTCCAGTTCTTCCCATAATGCCTCTTTAATCATTTCCTCCACATATACGTTGAACAGTACCGGTGACAATGGGCAACCCTGCCTTACACCTCTTCCTAACACTGCCCATCCGGACTCTCCCTTCCCCACTCGCACCTGAGCAGTCTGAGACATGTACATACATATATATAAACCATAAACACAGTAATCAACCTAATAAGGTCGGTTTAGTAGGTGATGGTAGAGCTCACCCATGTACCAAGCCTGACGGCGTGTGAATATTCACACATGAGGGTAGGGGGGCCAGTTCCTTTACCTTTGCCGGTTATGGTTTCCCAGGAAGATCTGGTACCCGAAAAATCAATTAGCTTGGGTGGAGCTGCAGGTGCAAACAGAGTGCCTTGACCAGAAATCAAACCTTGGACCCTTCGGTCAGTAGTCCAACGCTCTACCCACTAGACCACCGCGACCCACATATATATAAATTCTTACAGGATCCCCCCACCTTTTCCCACCTATTTGATAACCCAACCTCATTCTTATCGCTTCTGTCCTTCTGCGAATCTTTCAACCAACTGATCCATCTCAGGCCTCGTCCCACCTAAATACCAGGGCGGTCCCCGAATCCGAGGCTGAGCTGGCATAAGGAGGCAGGACTGTCCGAGATGGACGGATACTATTTCGAAAGTATGTACTCCCAGGTCACATCACGTGACAGGTCTTTCATTAGGCTCGTATATAATACAATAATACCTTTACATTGGATAATAACCAATTCCCCAATAAAACTTCCCCTTTAGTCAGGGAGGCGATCACTTCCTGATTGTCCGAATGGATATGGATGGCTGTATCCGCGTCTGCAATGCTGACGACGTGCTGACATTATTGCGGCGAGTGTTTCTGTTTCCAGGATGGCCCACCCGCTCCCTCTGGATGACCCAAATCTCCGTGGTGTTTAACATAGAGATGACCCATGGCCACTTGAAACAGGGTAAAATCACGATAAGTGTCGGAGGGCGTATCGAAGGTTTGCGTGTTCCCTTGGGGCGTGCCTGAACTTCTCCTGCCATAATCATTCTAACCACGTGGTGTCCCTCCGTGCCGTGTCTTTTATAAGAACCATTTCAGAGAGTAAAAATCATTCGCCTTGACCGGGATTCGAACCCGGATCCCTCCGATATCCGGCCGAGTGCTTTAACCAATTAAGCTACCGAGACGTCCTCTTACACTCTGAAATTTTGGGGGCTTTAAAGAAACAAGATGTTATGACGAAATACCGTACACATACAATGTCACAGGCATTCGTAGTCGTGCGCGACGCGCCACAGTCCACGATGTTAATAAAGCCAATTTCAAACACTTAGGCTGTTCATACCTTAGACAAATTTCAAGAAACTAATTGTTCCTTTAGAGCCCCCAAAATTTCAGAGTGTAATAGGACGTCTCGGTAGCTTAATTGGTTAAAGCACTCGGCCGGATATCGGAGGGATCCGGGTTCGAATCCCGGTCAAGGCGAATGATTTTTACTCTCTGAAATGGTTGCATTATAATGCACACATAGCGGGTGACTCCGTTAAAGTTACTGTTACAGTTACATTTTTATAAGAACGTAGGGGAGCTTCAGCACCCACACACACACCAGGAGATGTACCCGGTCGCCTTAGGGATGTCTTTCTGTCGTAGTCTCTGTAATACCTTAATAATATATCTTATTCGCCTTTCCAGTCAGCCAAGGGGTTGCAAGCATTGCTGAGTGAATTGGAGGTTAAACTGTGTTATTCAAATATTTTTTACAATATTAATTTAAATGGCGATGCTTGATGACCACGTAATACGCATAATTAAAGGGCGGTATTAAAATAAGAAGAACACGTTGGACAATTGGTGCTTAGAACTCTGATTCGTTTTCCAAAAATTAGCTTCCATTGACATTTTTATCAAAATACATCGTCCGCACTGTCGTAAAAAACGTATTACGATAAAACAGAAATTACATTCGTCTTTGCACTGCAAATAATGTTAGCGATGTACGTTGAGAAGAAATAGGAATTCGAGAAAAGATTTTGGTGCAGTATTTTAAACATTAAGAACTTAAGAAATTATTGTTCAATTTTATTTTTTAAATGTTTAATTAAAATTCACATACGTATACAGAGTTGAGTAACGTAGTTCCTCTAAAATCCGCTAGCGCTGACTCACGGTTGTCTTATGCATGGTAACTGATTGCGCTGCCCCTTGCGGAGTATTTTAGTACTCCGTGTGCAACAGCTACTTTTTGAGTACTTGGTTGCCATTGCGACGAACACACTAACGCCGTGTAAATTCCTCACATTATTATTCCGCGTTATTTTCTGTCCATTTAAACCTCAAAATAACTTAAAAAATGGGTTCAAATTGTTCAATTGTGAAATGTGAATTTATATTTATTATAGTCAGTGGGTATTTCACATTATAAAACGTTATTTACGGTCAATATGATGACTTTTATTCCATAATTTTATTGAACATTAATGATGGTAAAAATTGCATTTGATTTATCGTTTAATTAGGATTGCATTCCGAAGTAATACTACATCGTCAATAATACTCTTGGGGTTATTAATGCTCCTGAATTGAGCTGACATTCTGAGCAATGCCTTAATTAATGATAGGTGTGAATATTTAACAACGTCTAAATGCGATTCCAACTAGTTGTTCGTACCTTAGCAACATGGTAAACAAACACAGACTGTACTTAATAAATTCACATTCGAGAGAACATTACGGAGTATATTGTACTGGAAATGTATTTCTTGAGATGGACAAAAGATAATTATGGTCGTAAAAACTTCCAGATAATATACTTCGTACGATTAATGGGATCTTAATCATAATTTCAACAGCCCGCGTCGGCGCCCCTTTCCTCCTATGCCCTGTTCGTCCACGTCTCATTCGCTCACTCCCTTAACCCTTTATCACCTGTTTTCTCAGGCAATCCATCTTGGACTTTCCTGACCTGCCTTTGATGCCTTCCAACCATACACTATACTACATATACAGATATCACTATTGATTGTAATGAATTGAAGTGATTGACATTTTTCGGCGATATTAATTTTTAAATGGCAACGCCTGATGACCACGTGATACGCATATTTAAATGACGGAATTAACAAATAAGAACGCGTTGGAAAAATGGATGACGAAACTTTAATTCGTTTTTTATTAATTTCTTTGTTCGTTAAAATTTGTTGAAAATGCATCGTCGGCACTGTCTTAAAAAACGTATATTAAAAAAACAAAAGCTTCACGCATCGTTAAACTGCAAAACCATAATAAGGGGAGTTTACACCATTTGCTCCACCAAATTTACCTAATTGGAAGAGCAAATGGCGTAAAATCCCTTAATATGGTTTGACTTTACAAAAAGAAAGCCGACCTCTTTCCCAGGGAAAAATGTCGAATAGCCTTCCGCAATAGGGATGCCTTAAAATCATTTTTGAACTCTATACGAAAGAGGAAGTGGGCAAACAGAATAATAAAAGTGGCATTCATTGGTTGATTAGTAAACAGGACTGTGGTGCACACGTGCCAAACGGGGAGAGGGCATTAGGAACACGGGCTGAAGAGCATAAAAGCCGTTTTAGGAATAGTGACCTCAAGCAATCTCACTCCGCCAAGCATCCGTGGGGAGAAGACCACCAATGGGAGTGATTTGGACCACCAGAACTGGACGACACCAACTGGACACTGGAAGGACGAGTGGGGAGAGCTGGAAATCAGAAAAGAATTAGAAATTGAATGATTTGGTCAACCATTTATTGTTTGAATACCTCTCCCCCCAATCCTGGATATAGTATCGCTCTCGTTCACCGAAAGACAACATAAACCCCTTCCACACCCCCCACTGTGAACCGACCAATCACCGACGCTTAACACCCCCCTCCTCCTTCCCATCTACAATTGTCGCAACACGATTTCTTCCCCTCCTCCCTCCTCCCATCCCCTCTCTCTCCCACCCCCCTCTCTCCCACATTAATGCAATATGAAGAAAAGAAATCCTCCTTGGAAAAATGAGAACTTCTGGGTAAATTTGTTCATCCGACATGTCCCTCCTTTTTATGGACGAAATGCTGTGTCTATCCCATTTTTACGCAATTTCTTTGACGCCGATCTCCCTCCATTGTTTTGAGGTATTTGTCGGAGTAAAACTCGGTATTTTGTGCAAAAATGTCTTCACCGATATACGCGGAAGGAAGATTAACAGTGAAATTATTGAATTTTAATTTTTTTACGTGAGTACAAAAAGGGGGGCTTGCAGTCGATATTTCTGCGGGTCCTCAGGCGTGAAGCAACAAGCTTTAAGGCTTCATGAAGTTCGAAGTTGCCTATAGCACGAGGGCCGACCATTCGACATTGGTCCTACCACGCCGAATGTTCCAGTTCTCGTCCGATCACCGAAGTTATAAGGCATCGGGCCCTGTTAGTACTTGGATGGGTCACCCCCTGGAAAGACAGGGTGCCATTGCTTAAATTATTTCATCGGTGAAATTATTTCAATGCTTTCTCTACCCGGGATTTCACAATTTTTGTGGACATCGATGAAGGTGGAAAGACTCCCTCATTTTTTTTGAGGTATTTGTCGGCATTTGACTTTGTTTTCTTCCAACAATGTCTTTACCGGGATCAACGGAAAGAAAATTAATGGCTACCATGCCGACCGCGGTGGCTTACGAGGACGACTTGATGTTAGCTTAGCCCAAGATCAAGCGGAAATTCTTGTCATCGAGGAATCATTAAAGGAATATGAAGAGGAAAGCCGGCAAAAGGTTAACAAGGTTTCTTAAAGTTTAACAATTTCGCCATTAATTTTCTTTCCGTTGATCCCGGTAAAGACATCGTGGGCCAAAGTACTGATTCTAATGCCGACAGACACCACAAATAATTAAGGGAGTCTTTCCACCTTTATCGACGACAAAAAAATTGTGTAATCCCGGACATTAATCCATAAAAAGGATAATCTTGTACGATGAAAAAATTTTGCCAAGGGTACCCTGTTTTCCCCAGGATGACACCCACCCAAGTACTGCCAGGGCCCGACCTTCGGTGATCGAGAGATGAGAACCATTCGGTGTGGTAGGACCACTTGCGATTTTGGAAGTTCGTCCAACATTCTATAGGCATGATCGAACTCAATAAACACTAAAGGCTTGTTGCTGAACGCCTGAGTACCCGCAAAAATATCCAATTAAAGCCCCCCTTATCGTAGTCACGGAAAAATATAAAGTTTAATAATTTCGCCATCAATTGTTTTTCCGCTGATCCCGGTTAAGACATCATTGGACAAGATACCGTGTTACATGTCGACAAATACCTCATAAAAAATTAATACTGGATAGAAAATTAATGGGTAAATTATTAAACATTATTTTTTTTCCGTGAATACAATAAGGGGGGCTTGCACCGGATATTTTTTACGGGTCCTCAGGTGTGAGGCTTTAAGGCTTCATGAAGTTCGAAGTTGCCTATAGCACGAGGGACGAGCTTTTGTATCCGCCAATGGTCCTACCAAAGTTTTTACTGAGTTAAAAAGCCTTAAAGGGGCAGTTAAGAGGTACGACTGTTTTATAATTGGCAAAATTCACTGTAGTCATTTCATTTGTCATATAAGACAATGTATTTTACATTTAAGGAATTAAACTGTTCACGAACGTGATTTCACTGTGACCATTATCGCAATGTTTACCGTTATTTGTGTTTCATACCAATATATCCATTTGTTTGGAATTGTGTAAATATGATGTCTTATACACATTTCAGATACATTTAAAAACTCATGAATGAGAATGGAACGAAATTATTTTCTGAAGAAATCGGCCCGGTACCCCGAAATAAAAACATTTATAATAAACAATAGCGGCGACTGCACCGATGGTTCTCTTCCGATCACCGAGGTTATACTGCGTCGGGCCCCGTCAGTACTTGGATGGGTTGACCTCCTGGGAAAACAGGCTACCTTTGGATAACATTTTTAATGAGTCGTGTTTAAGTATTCGAGGAGTGAGGACGTGCTTGACTTATCCTAACCGTGTGTGTGCTCTCCCCGGCGTTCGAGGCTTCGACCGCCGGGAAGCGAACCTTTCGTTTCCCGTGCCTCTGATTGTGGACGTGGCTCAGTTGAATTTTGTTGATTGCGTTTACACTGGAGCCGTTTTAGACGACTGCAACTTTGTGGTTATTTTTCTTTTTTGTGATGTTAGCGAGAAGCATGCTGTGCGAGATGAAGTTAACTTTGGTGATAAGTCTAAACGACTTGAAAGAGGCCGAAACTGCCCTCGAGGTCACCCGATTAATCGGTGTTCAGCTCGGGCTGAAATTGGTGGCTTTGAACGCGATTCAGCTTTGTCCGAATAGGCGTTTTGTTTATGTGAAGTTGTTCGATGAAGAGTCGGTTGAGAAATTGCTAAAATCGAAAAAGGGCGGGCCACTCGACTACCCAACAGCAGGCGACAAGCGGGGCAGTACGACCTTTGACTCAAGCAGGGCCTTGTGTTCGTGAAGGTGGTGGCCCTTCTCCCTGAGGTGCCCAGCTTCGAGGTGGAGACGGAACTTGGCAAGTACGGAAAAATGTACGTGGTGGTGTCGCACTCGGAGAATAAGTGGATAGGCCCCGGGCTATACGTAATCTGCTATACTATATGTAAACGGTTGTGCCTGGGTACACTCTAAAATACTTTAGTTTTAACATTAACATGGCATTAAACAGTAAGGCGGAGGGGGAAACTCCAAACGGCCGTAAACAACTCTCGCAACACTCGTCAGACCAATTGATGTGTTGGTTTTTCACAGGAACCACGAAAGAGACCAAAACACCTCCCCACTACAATATATACCCTCTGTGGTGGTTTACGGGTAATTAGTCCACGCCAATGGACCACACACACACACTATTCTGTTTAGAATCCTTCACGAGGCTGTAGGGAAGACCCCGTTGAAGGTACCAGGAAAATACACACTCTGTGCCTATCCACGAAGGACGAGCACAGACCAATCACACACACACACATCAGCACTCGATAAACGCACACACAATCAAAAGGGCCCTTTTGACTTCTGGGAAAACTCAAAGAGTGCAGACGAATATGTGCGTCGAACACGCGTGTGCAAGTTGCCTGAGACCCAATTAGCCGTTCGTGGTTGGCGGATCGTCGAGCTGTGCGTATTGTGCCAGTTACTGTCGTCCTTGTGTTTACTGTTTGTCTGACAATGGAAATTGACGAAATCACATAGAAACGAATCAACACATCAAGTTTAATGGTGAGTTGCGGTGGTAAAAGTTACCGTTTTGTTGATAAAAAAAATTGCTAAAATATTGACAGCTGTTTACGGTGATAATGCCCTGGAGCGCCGGACAACTTTGCCCGCCCCAGTGTCGGCGGGGTAACGTCTTCGCCTGCTAACCCAGAGGTCGCTGGTTCGATTCGGGGCTAGGTGGGTTTTTCTCCTGGTCTTTGTGTTACAATCGTTTTAAGTTCGATGTGAAGGCCGAAGTGCTGTTTAGGGATTTCATGTTAAATGAATAAACTAATCGGCCCTGTTGTATGGAAATTTGCATGCCATTTCACTAACCTCCTGTGTGTTGTTGGGTCAAAACCCTTTCTTCCCGCATGCCCGCATTGGAATGCCATTAAGTAATGTATTGCTGTTTACAGTATTGCTTGCTCCGCTTTTGGTACCCTTAATTTCCCCTTCCATCCCTTGTCCCTCTGCGTGGGTGAGCCCTCCTCCTACCTGCAGCGTTGTGCCAGATTCCTCACCTTCCGTATGAAAGGGTTTTATGTTGCGCGTTCTTGTGGTGGTGGTATTTCTCGCCTTGCTACTTACTGAAATCTAGCTTGCACGTTCCTGATAAATTTCTTGCTGCATCCTGGGGTACAATTATCTGTTGTAGTTAAGCGTATGTACTTGCATGCTTATGGAGTGAAGGGAGGTGGATGTGTGTTTGCATGCGCGTGGAATGATGGGATGTTACGATGAATGTGTGCACTGCTGTGGATTGGGGTTTCCATGTGTGTGTTGGTATTGAATGCGGTAATTCTTTTTTCCTTTTTTGGGTGGTGACCTAACACCCCCCGCCACACGCCCTTGCGGCGGCTTGCGGGGTATTATGTAGATGTAGATGTACTTTTTGTTGGTCTGGCCCAATTATATTTTCTATGGCTTCGCCGAGTCTGGTTTTAACGTTTTTTGCCGCTTGAGGCGCATTCCCAAAAGGAGTTACGAAAAGAATAGAGGCAGAGGGGGGCCCGGAAGCACTACATGGAAAGACAAGGGGGGATAGCTATTGGTAGGGAGGGTTTTGGAGGGGTAGCCTTAGGTGCGGGAATCTGGCTCTTGGAATCCTGGAATCGCCCAGGTATTAATATCAGACACTTATTGCCCACTTCATGCAAATAATTTAATCCCCCTCCGCCCCCAACAACTTCCATATCATCCCCATCTTTTTTAAAAATCCCGTGCCTGACGCTTCCCCTCCAAGCCCCTCCCCTCGCATACCTTTCCCCCTTTCTCCTTTCGAACCACTGCTGTGGAACACACCATTAAGATGTTATCTTAGAAATATTGTTGTGTATATCATAACAGATATTAATTTGTAACTTAATCATTAATTATTAATGTGTTACAAATTATAATTAACTCGTGTTAGAGCACTCTTTTTAGCCCGTATTACGATGTTGCTAGGCGACTGTTTACTGCAATATCGCTATGCGTTTGTTTACACACACCATATGCCTTGAATATCGACAAGTCCGCGTATATTTGTTTAAATATTGTTGCAGACAATAATTTATCTTCGGAGATGAATTTTCAATTAATTATGGGATAGTTTGAGTACTACGATTGGTTTAAATAAACTTTATCATTAAACCTGTTGATTAGTTGCGAGGAGATTGTTTGGTGCAATATCACTAGGCATTTGTTTTCAAGCATTGTATGCCTGTAATATAAATATGTGTGCGTATACCTATTTCAGTATTATGACAGACAGTAATTTATTATCTAAGATGGATTATCCATTGATCTAAGGGCAATTTGAGTCCTTTTTGTGTTTAATAATACATAATTTTTATAAATTTGTTGTAACGTTACTGGGTCATTGTTTCACGCAATATCGCTAGGCGTTTGTTTTCTATCATTTCACGGCTGTAATATAAAGATGTCTGCGAGTAATTCTTTTCACATAATTACACATCCTAATTTATGTTCGGAGATTAATGTTTAATTAATCCCAAGAATGGTTTGAGTGCATTCTGTGGTTTATGATAAAATTATATTTAAATTCTTCGTGATGTTAATAAGTAATTGTAAATACAGAAAAAGTCTAAGGTAAACATTAAAATTGGAGGGGAAAATGGAGCAGGTAGAACAGTTTACGGACCAACACGGTCAAGGTAGTATTGGGGACGTAAGGAGAATTGCTTTATTATGCAAGGAGGCTTTCTCAAGGAGGAGGGAGTTGATGACGGGGACGTTGAGTAGGGAGGGTAAGACAAGGCTCGTAAAAACTCTGGTATGTAGCGTAGCTATGTACGGCGCGGAAACGTGGTCGTTGAAGCAGGAGGATACGCATTCAACTGTGCGTATGTACCTGAATTGGGAGGGGGCTCAGTATAAGGGCCTAGTAAACAAGAAGACAGTTCGGCAATATAAACGTGGTCATAGGGAAGGGTTCCAGACCTTTTTATGGAAAAGATATTCGGAATGGGCAAGTGGTGGGCAGAATGAAGAAGAAATCTGGAAAACATTTAAGGGGATATTGGAGGAGGGATTAAATAAATTTGTCCCGAAAAAAATTCTTGAAGAAAATACTGACCCAGAATTCTACAACCGCAAAATTAGATCCTTGAAGAAAAAACTGAGAGTGATTCACAAAAAACGGAACGAGAGCTCAGAATGGCTCATAATTTAAAAAAAAAATAGTTCGTGAATTAAATTGAGAAGAGAAAATAGCCAAAGAAAGTTTTCTACAGAATCTGGATAAATAATGCAAATAATTTTTGTAATTACCTCCGGATGAGGAAAGACAACAGGGACAACATAACAGCTTTAAAAAGGGGGGATGGAACACTAATCGTTGACGATAAGGAAAAGGCTAATGCATTTAATAATTGGCACGCAAGTGTATATAAGGTGATGGTAAACAAAAAGGATCCTGTAGATACATCTCTGAGTAAACAAGGAGTAGAGATAATATTAAATACCAAAACTATTAAAACGACGAGCGCAGAAATTTATGAAAAAAAAAACGAAAATGAGGGCAAATGAATGAAAAAGGCCCGAGGGCCTCAATTGACTTGCTCAAATTGGGTATTAGTGTAGTTTCAAATTATATTAATCACTCATTCAATGTTACCTTAAACAATAACGCCCCGCCAAATGATTGGAAGGAGGCATTCCAAATGAGGCCGACCTAGGGATGGTGCTTGAGGAAAATGGAGGTAATCCGCACCGATACGTCGAGCGAAGACGATGACATAGGAAAAGAGGTAATGAGTGAGTGGAAGGCAAGCGGGAGGAAGCGGAGGAGGGGTTCGAACACGAGAGGGAGGGGGAAAAGAACGAGAACGGATGGAGAGCGAGAGAGGGAAACTCAGAGAACCACCGCGATAGAAGGGGAGGTAACGAGTGACCTGGTTGTAGGAATGGGAAAAACAGAGACGGGAACAAGGGACACAAGTGACAGGGTGAGACACAAGAGGACATTTTGTTGGGGAAAGAGGCAGAGGTACCCGGAGGTGGTTATTTTTCCATGGCTATGGAAATACGAGACAAGATTATGGAGAAAAAATGAGTGCATTGCATTCTGAGGGGAGCGGAGGGTATGACTTTAGCGAGCCTTTCACGGGAATACCAGTAAGCCGAAAAAGAAACAGAAACCTGTCTTGCGGAGGGAGAGAGAGAGGCGGATCAGGGGAGAGAGAGAGAGGCGGATCCAGATGAGCGGAAGGGGAAGGGGGAAGTGGACCCGGGCGAAGGGAAGGAGGAGGGCGCTTCGATCAATGGTACACGTATGAACATATATGCACACGAACCACTTTGAAATCAAATTAATATATTATCTTGATAACAATTATCATTAATCGAGGGAAAAGATGAAATCAAGGAAGTGATATCGAAAGCCGCAAAAGACACTATAGGAACCGTTAACGGGAAAAGGACAAGGAAACCGTGGATCACGGATGAAATGATTGCAAAAATGGATGAGAGAAGAAAAGGGAAGAATATAAACACAGAGTTAGGCGAAATGAAGTACAAAGAGTTAAACAATAAATTGAGAAGGGCAACAAATAAAGAAAAAGAAGAATGGTTGAAAACGCAATGCGAGAATATGGAAAGTTTACAGAAGAAGGGTGAAATTGGTGCTCTCTACAGCAAGGTTAAGTTATTATCGGGAAGTAAGAAGGCAATATCTGTGCTAACAGTTAAAGATAAGTGGGGTAAGATAATAGTTGAACCAGGAAAAATCCAAAAACAGATGGAAAGAATATATAGAAACACTGTATGGTAAAGACCTTAGGCCGACAAGGATAGACATAGAAAAGGACATGACGTAGAAAAAGGTAGCTTAGGTCCAGTCATACTGGGCAACGAGATAGTTAAATCATTAAGGGAGATTATTTTACGACCGGAGACGGAATTAGTTTATCGGATTTCCAGTAATGATGCGTACCGAGTATTTCCCATGAGCTTGAAAGTCCTCATCTTTAATTCAAATTCCACTCATAAGTATGCGTCACGGGGAATTTATTCTTAAATAAATGAAGATTCTTGGAAACATTGGCCGCCTCTAATTAGATCTGGGGGGTGTTGGCGGAGACTTCAACGCGCGTCGAGATCAAGTGACTCCATACCGTACCCTAATGGAGCGATGGGGTGGGGGCGTGCCCTGGTTTGTGGCATGGGCCGAGTGGAGGGTGTCTAGCGTCGTTCTGTCTCTTCACGGCGCAGATTTGACCATCTACAAAGGCATTTCCAGGTGATCCTTCTTCAACGGAACCCGCCATATCCAACCTTAAAAAACACTTCTTTCTTTCCGATTCACTAGAACCCCGGCCGGTCGACTCGCCGCCAACTTCTTTACTTTTTTCAGGTCTCTGTCCCCTTCCCATACGCAGTCACCCCTGCCCCCAACCACCCCCTAATCCTGGTTCTACTATCTTCCCCTTTCTCCCCACCAAACCTCCCTCTTTTTTCATTGTCTGTCCCAGCTTCCTCTTTCAGTCCCTCCCGCTCACCATCTTCAGCTTGCTGATTTCTATAATGAAAGACGAGCTTCTTCAAAATTGGCATGTAGTAGGTCGGAGTTACTTTTTCGGATTTCCAATTTCTTTAGAGATACTAAGAGTTTATGCAAATTTCATACCAGGGGCTTAAAAGAATCGAGTTGTAACTAATGAAGATTATTAGGAATGTTGGCCGCGTCGAAAATGGAACGGGCCGAGGGTATTCGAACTGGGGGCGAGTTCGGAGTCACCGCAAACCGTGCCCCCTCGTGGGTTGACTGGGAGACCGTGATCTGGCCTGTGGGATGGGCCGAAGGGAGTGCATGAGGGGTCGTTTCCATCTTCCGCGGCGCCCATTCGACCCCCGTGACGGCCATTTCGGAGCAAGCATCAGTCATCGCCTTCACCCCCCTCTCTACCCTCCCTCCTGGTCACATCCTCCTCACCGCGACCGGCCGTTCTGCCGCCTATTTCCCTGCATCCAGCTGACCCTCCTTCCTCCTCATGAAGGCCTCCAACTTCCCTCATGCTCGCTTCACCCCCTACCCTCTTTGCATTCGGTTCCCCACCCTCCTCCTCCCATGTATGGCTATCCTTCGGATCCTGGTTGGCCTCCTCCACCTCCAAATGTTTTCCCCCCTCCAGTCAACCCACCCCTTCAGTTTTCCACTCGCTTTCCCTTCTCCTTCATCCCCTCCCACCCATCCACCCTCTAGCTCTTCCCTACTGAAAGCCCATCGAGACACCTTATCCGTCTTTCGCCCCTCAGTTTTGGTCGGTGCAGGAAGTCGTCCGTGTAAATTAGCAAGATTTGGAGTCCTGGGTCGTCGTGTGCATCCCACGAGCACGAGGAGGAGCCTTCATCCTTCGAGGAAAATGTGAGTTGCCGTATTTTGCTTCCGAATTATAGTTTCGCTATAATGATGCTCGTAGAACCACATTTTCATGACAAAGTACGTTTCACGGCGGTAGATATATTTTTAGTGATTACAGTAAACGAACAATTTCTGTATTCCATCCCTTCTTGCTACAATGGAATGCATTTTTCTAACCAACTCCATGTGGTTCCTGCCGCGTTTAACGTCAGTCATCGTAAGAACTCGTCGGAAAGTTTCGTTGTCGGTTTGTAACTAACGTTATAAATAAATTAAATCAATTGTAATTTGTACGATATTTCAAAGTTTTGTATTTTTCATTATTTCAAATGCTATTTGTTCTTTTTCAGGGGTGACAAATCACTAGCACACTAATACCCTATTTTACACTCTTCACAGCCTAGGGTACGATACTGCTGTCCAAAAATTCCAGAAATGGCGTCGTTAACGTAACATAATATACGCTTACTGAATTGCGTTCTGTGTTCAGAATAATCACATTTTCATTTATCAATTCTGCGTCTTAGTTTTTGTTGCTGGTCGTTGGTTCAAGGATTCTTAATTTGAGGTTCCCATTCATCTCCGCACGTTCCCTGCGTATGCCGAATTCCATCGCCATTTGACCCGCTCGCAAGATCGGCTACACACTCTGCCACCCGTCCCGAGTCTACTCAGACTATGCGTTGAGCTGAACGCTGTGTTCCGTCCAAAATATATTCTTTTCGTCGCGGATGAAGACGTTCGTGGCTTCTAAATACCCAAAGGCAGACCATTCTTGAAAGGTATTTTATCATCCGAGCAACCACCCCATTTGCCTCCATATCAGAGATCGAAATAGTGAATCCTTTTTCTATTAGTTATTCATTTGGACTTATAGGAGCAGTGTGCATTTTATTGCAAATTATTCTCGTCTAGTTCTCGCCATGACAAGGTGTTATGTAGAAATAAGCCATGAAATCTAGCTGGTTATAATTTACGGGCAGACTTTAATTATGGTAATATTTCCTGAGCAGCTTCTTATGGCAGTTTAGGTAAAAGTTTGACTTCAAAAACTTACCATTAAGTTGGTCATGACACGCAAAATTACGAGGGAGCAATTGCTTAAGGGCAAGGACCTATGGAAACATGTGTTTTCTATTTTAGATCGATGAGGTATAAAATACTATAGATACAATAAGTCTCGTTACTTAGTATTCAGTAACACAGGGGTTGTTGCCTTATGCTGAAATACAGGGTACGTCCGGAAAATAAGTGTACTGAGCTCAGGGAAAAAAATTTATTACACTTTTACATATCTTAAGCTAATATTCCTTAAAATATGACCCTTGTGAGTCGATACACTTGTTCCAGCGGCGTTCCCATTCCTGGAACGCTCCCGCGAAGGCATCATCGGGAACCTCTCGAAGACACGTCGTCACGGCCTCTTTGACGGCGTCCAAAGTCCCGTATCGCGTTCCTTTCAAACTCCTCTTTATCTTCGGGAAAAGAAACAAGTCCGGTGGTGCCAAGTCCTGGCTGTAGGGCGGGTGCGGCAGCGTTGTCACGCCGTGCTTGGCCAAGAAGTCCGACACGACAAGCGCGGTGTGAGACGGCGCATTGTCGTGACGCAGCCGCCAGATGTTTTTGATCGCTGGCCGGACGCGGGCGACTCGTTTTCGAAGCCTGTCGAGCACTTGGACGTAAAATGCAGCATTTACAGTTTGTCGTTCACGTGCAAATTCGTAGTGGACGACTCCCCTTTTGTCAAAAAACACAATGAGCTTATTACACTTATTTTCCGGGCGAACCCTGTACCTAATTTCCAAGCTAAATGTCGACCAGTATATTTTATTGAAGCCCCTAGAACAAAGACTAAAGGTGCTGTTGCTATTTTCTATTGGTGCAAGGCTTAAATTCTAACTTTGATTCTAATATCATTATGGAAGGGGTGTTGGTGGGTGTGATCGATCATGGAAAAAAGTTGACATGCAAGACGCAATTGCGAGGAGGCATAGCCCACGAGGCAATCCATTCCTGGCCATTTTATGGATTGCCGTGTCGCCACAATGCGGTTCCTTGATAATAGACACTAGGGAAACAAAGTTTTTTATTCATAATAAAAAAATAGCGAAATAAGCGTGAAGTCTTGCTTTTACGTTCCAATAATTTGCATTAATTCATTCCACTCTCTTTTGGTCATATCAGTAGATTCTAGCGTGAAATCTTCTTGATTAATTAGTCGTTTTGTTACGACATTCAGTCCTTTTCTGGAAGTATTATTACCTTCCAGTCTCTACTCCTTAAAAGCGTCACGAGTAAAAGGCACCCAAGCTTTTACTATTTCCAGCATCTTTTCTGCATAAACTCTGATTTCATATTGGGCATGAGAATCTCCTCGCAATGGCAGAGAACTTAATAGATTATGCAAATTAATTTTCCAATACCATTCTGTATAATAGTTCAAGGTTTAATTCATTCCTGCGAGTTCTCCAGTAATACCTCTGGTATTTTCATCGATAATATTCCCATGTTCATCATTTTCGTTCTTAATTTCAGCATAACGCTGCTTGCACATTTCAGCATCTTTTTCTAGTTTGCACTAATACTTTATCTGCAATTTTTTCTGGGATTTCTTCATCGCCTCTTCCTTGCTTATTCATCGTAAATTGAGCAACAATATTCCGTTTGTCTGGTGAATAAAATTCATTTCCATGAATGGATGTAGAATATCTAGCTGAATGTTCATTAACGGTTCTATGACGCATACATTGACAAACAACAAAAATAGGGAGTTTAATATTCGAATTTGATATCGCACATTTCAAATGGTGTGGTATGTTTATGACGTATCAGGTATAATTAATTAAACCTTTGTCTTGGCTTAGTCGTTTCGTGGCCCTTTGCCATACGGTACTGCTGCACCTTGTACTATGCTACTATCATCACCCATATATGTCAAGAACTCTGATAAAACCATGATCTAGTGTCTTTGTTGGTTTAAATAACACTTCTTCGGGAGATGGTACAGTTGCTCTTTTAGTATTAAAAGTAGTATCGTACTATTTTAATCCTCAGTTATTCTGTTTTTTAAAATTGTTGATTCTAGCATCAAATATTCGTCAATAGGTATCTTACTTTGATCGAGAATTCTATTGATGTTAGAAACAAGTGCTTACCTTCAAGAAAACAAGAAAAGCCTTACCTTCGGCAAATACCGTTCCAGACCCGACTGGTACTTTACCACGCAGAGCATAAAACACAATTAATGGGTAATTAATATCACCAAATGGATTGGAATAGGGACAGGAGACTGATCCGCAACCTGTACATGTCTCAGACTGCTATCAGGTGCGAGTGGGGAACGGAGAGTCCGGATGGGCAGTGTTAGGAAGAGGTGTAAGGCAGGGTTACCCATTGTCACCGGTACTGTTCAACGTATCTATAGAGGAAATGATTAAAGAGGCATGGGAAGAACTGGAGGTAGGAATGAAAGTGGGAGGGGAATTCGTGTAAAATCGGTTAGGTTTGCCGATGACCAAGCATTAGTTGCTCAGTCAGCCAAGGGGTTACAAGCATTGCTGAGTGAATTGGAGGTTCAGTGCGATAAATATGGGATGAGAATCAATATTAATAAAACAAAGGTTATGCGATTTTCCAGAAAGAAAAAGGCTAAGCTAAATATTAAAATAGGCGGGGAAAAAATAGAGGGGATAAAACAGTTTATACGTATCTCTGGAAGAAAATTTGTAAATTTTCACATTCTGAAGTAATGGCGACATCTATTTACTTAGTTTCGAACGGTAAATACAATGCCACTAATTTTGAATAAAAGCCTCGCGGTATGAACTTTGGTAAGTTTGCAATTTGGTTTAAAAGAGCATATCTAACCGTTGAAATGATTTAAATTCCATAATTTTGAACGAAAAACCTGGGTGGTAATGAAATGAAAGGGACTTCCCTTCGCATTGATACGATTATCGTCACTCATTTGTTTTCGATCTCCATGCGCACGGAATCCATCAAACAATTCATTCAAAGTCAATAAACATGAGTGTAATTTTTTTTCGAGTTTAATTTGTGATAATTTAGGTGGGATTTAATTGAGCACATCAAAATCAAAGCTATTAAACTTTTATTTAATATGTTTGAGGTTTTCAATGGGTATATAGCATCGTTTATCCTTTTTTTCAACATTTTAGTGTGCTTGTTTATATATTTATGTTGCTTGGAAACAGACGAATGTTATGCAATAACTTGTATTTCAATGTTTTAATTCATAAACAAGGCATAGAAAATACGTCGTCGGACATTAACAAATGAGTCTATGACCATTCGGCTACTTCCAATGAAATAATGTTGTCGTTACGTAGCATCGTGAATCATAAGCAAGTTTCTTAGTTACCATCTTGGTTCGGTTTTATTAATGATTTAACCTGCCAGACGTCGATGTGTGATGTCGCCATTGGATGATAAAATGTATACTTAAATTACGCCAAATGTATACATATTTTAAATACGAAGTCCCGCCATACGGCGCACAAATATTCATTCAAACATAGAAATAGGTATAAGGAAAGGGGATAGGAAAACACACAAAAGGCGAGCAAAGGACATGTGGGGGAGGCGGTTTTTTGAGCAGATCACGAAAGTAAAAATATTTCCTTATCCGGGATTTGAACACCGGACCTTCCACTTGCCGGGCGGACGTGCTACCAACTACACCACCAAGGAAACCTAATTAACTCGGAGATCTGCGATGTTTTTAAGACGCCCAAATGCTCCGAATCAGTTGCCAAAGGAAGGCTTTATGGAGCTGTTCCACCCACCAAAGGAGAAATAGACAATACACACAAGAAGAGGGGACAGTTGGTTAGAAAGCATATAGTATCACAGAGAATAGGAACAGTACGATTCGTGGCACGCATAGCCAGAAGAAGAGATGAGCCACATTGGCCTGATACACATTCAAATACGAAGTCCAAGTGTAAATATATATGTATATATATGTATGTAAGTAAATGAGTAGAGATGACGGAAGCAATGATAAACCCTAGCGAGGTAAATGGAACATCATGTTAAATGCAGCATTGGCTTCTGCCAATCGATTTATTGTGCTTTCATTAATATTTTCAATTTAAATTATCATTATTTTAAAATTCTATCGAAGCGGACGACCTCACTTGCAAGGCCTCCATATTTGGGGTATTTGTGCGTTAGCAATCAATTTTCAAAGAATCGAATCAATCGAAACGAATTTCAATCGATATCTGTTCAAGGTAACCATGCAAAAAAATGAATACATTGTAATTCATCTTAATAATTGTTTTTCTTGTCTTTTGTTTTGTTCATTAAATTACCGGAGAATATTCCTTTTCACAGAAATTGGCGTTTAATGAATTAAATAAAAATTTATTAACATGCGTTTAAATACGCCTACGAGGGAGGAATTCAATTGAAAATATCGTCTGTTAATGGCGTTGGAAACCCTATAACATTGTAGAAAAGGAGTCTGATTGCATTTAATATTAATTAATGCGTCTTTTGAATAATATTTATTAAGAGACGTATAATTTTAAAACGGATATTGGAAATCGGAATTGAGTCGACGTAGTTTGTCTAGTATTTTATCATAGCTGTTCATAGTTCGTCTATTCCCAAGAGTTTCAATGGTATTTGAGTACTCCCGTGTGCTGCGCTTCGAGTAGCGCAGTTGGTTGCCATGGTGACGAACGAACTCGGCCCGTAATTACGTCATTTGACGTAATTTGATTTCAAAGTAGTTCCTATGCATATCAATACCAGGGGCGTGTTCCATTCGTCGAAGGGCCCTCCTCCTTCCCTTCGCTAGGGTCCATTTCCCCCTTCCCCTTCCGCTCATTCTGATCCGCCTCTCTCCTGATCTTCTCTCTCCCTCCGCGGGACACGTGTCACTTTTTCGGCTTACTGGTTTTCCGAGAACGGCTCGCTAACGTCATACCCTCCTCCCCCCCCCCCTCAGACCAAACCCTCTCATTTTTTTATCCTTTATCTTGTCTCGAGTTTCCATTTACATGGAAAAATTACTACCTTCCAGGGTACCCCTGCCTCTTTTCACAATAAAATTTCCTTTCCTGTCTCACGCCCCCCCTTGTTCCCGTCTCTGTTTTTCTCATTCCCATAACCAGGTCACCCTTTACCCTTCCTACCTTCTTTACCCTACCTATCCCCTTAGATCCCGGGGGTCCTCAGAGTTTCCCTCTCTCGGTCTCCATCCGTTGTCGTTCTTTTCCTCCTCCCTCTCGTGTTCGAACCCCTCCTCCGCTTCCTCCCGCTTGCCCTCCACTCACTCATTACCTCCTTTCCTATGCCATCGTCTTCGCCCGACGTATCTGTCCTGACTACCGCCCTTTGGCTACCTGCATTTTCCTCAAGCACCATCCCTAGGTCGGCCTCTATTGACTCCGGGATCTCGTCCAACCCCCTATTTTCCTCCACTCTCTTTTCCGTCGCCATGGCATCCTCGTCCCTCACGCTCGTCTTTTCGCCCTCACCCCGTCGGAGTACGACGTGTTCGATGTCTGGGCATCGTGCATTTCATTCGCAGGGGTTCGACACTGCCGCATCGCGAGCGTGTTTTGTTGCTGCCCTTCGTAAAGAATGACGGCTCGGTGACCCGCGATTGGAATATAATATGGAATCGTTGATTTTAAGGTGCATCTTAACAGCCCGTGTTCCGGTACTAATTGGGTACATAGCCCGGGGCCTATCCACTAATTCTCCGAGTACGACACCACCACCTTTCCGTCCTTGCCAAGTTCCGTCTCCACCTCGAATCTGGACACCTCGGGGAGAAGGGCCACCACCTTCAAGAACACAAGGCCCTGCTTGAGTCAAAGGTCGTACTGCCCCGCTTGTCGCCTGCTGTTGGGTAGTCGAGTGGCCCGCCCTTTTTCGATTTTAGCAATTTCTCAACCAACTCTTCATCGAACAACTTCGCATAAAAAAACGCCTATTCGGACAAAGCTGAATCGCGTTCAAAGCCACCAATTTCAGCCCGAGCTGAACACCGATTAATCGGGTGACCTCGAGGGCAGCTGCGGCCTCCTTCATGTCATTTACACTTATCACATATGTTGCTTTCATCTCGTACAGCATGCTTCTCGCTAACTCCACAGAAAAGAAAAATACCCACAAAGTTGCGGCCGTCTAAAACGGCTCTAGAGCAAACTCAATCACCAAAATTCAACAGGTCTCCGTCCACCATCAGAGGCACGGGAAACGAAAGGTTCGCTTCCCGGCGATCGAGGCCTCGAACGCCGGGGAGGGTACGCACACGGTTACCATAAGTCAGGAACGTCCTCACTCCTCGAATGCTCAAACGGTAGGACAAAAGCTACCCTGTTTTCACAGAAGGTCACCCTTCCAAGCACTGACAGGGCCCGACGCCGTTTAACTTCGGTGTTCGGAGGAGAAACGGTGCACTCCGCGTGATAGTTGGCGTAGATGGGATAGATGACCGTTGGCGAATGCATAATCTCGTCCCTCGTCCTATAGGCAACACCGAACTTTATGAAGCCTTAAAGCTTGTTAATTCACGCCTGAGGACCCGAAAAAAAATTCAGTGCAAGCCTCCCTTATTGTGGACAGGGAAAATTTTTTTAAATATATTAATTTCACCATCTAGTTCTTTTTACCGTGGAAAGCGGTTAAAAAACGATCAAAATACAATATAACTTTCATCTGTTCTTTTTTTGATATTCTACCACGTCATTCTAATATTCCTGAATGTTCCCTTACTAATGATATTATTAAAAAAGTATCCTTACGTTCATTATTTTCTTGGGAATGATAATTGAGGTGGTTTCCCGTTGCCTTCCTCAATAGTGTTTTTAACGTGACACCATCACTTAATGGCCGCCCCACTGGAGTCAGACGCCATTGCAGCCGCCTCACTGAGGAACAGACGCTGCGTGGACTACCTTTCGTCTGGCTCCTAACCTTCGACCTATCCGGCATGGGTGACCCTTCCAGGAGTAATTATTATTACTCCCGCCAGCACAGCTCTAGGGGTCATCGGAACACACAAGCCCTTCCACCACGACAAGGTTCATGGGAGGGCGTTTCCAATCTGTCAATTTTAAAACTGTACGGAATTTAAAATTAAGAAAATGTCATTGGAATGTTAAAAAATGTTTATTAAGGGACAATTGCTGAATATTAGTCCGAAAATTAAAAGGAATCTCGAAAATAAGTTTTATGATGTCTATTGCATCATATCATAAACCACATAATGTACTCAAACCATCCTTGAAATAAATTAAAAATTAATCTCAGAACATAAATTACTAGGTCTTATGATGTAAAAAGAATTATATGCATACAAATATATTACAGCAGGTGCGATGTTAGAAAACAAACGCCTAGCGATATTGCGCCAAACAGTAACCCAGCAACGTTGCAAGAAATTTATTAATAAATGTAATATGAACCAGAAAAAGTACTCAAACTGCCCTTGGATCAATTGAAAATCGATCTTAGATAATAAATTAGTGTCTGTCATAATAATAATATAGGTATACGCTAACATCTTTATATTAGCGATTAAATAGAGAGAAATATTATAGAGAGAAATAATGCTTTGAAAACAAATGCCTAGTGATATTGAACCAAACAATCATCTAGCAACAAATCAACAAATTTGATGATAAAGTTTATTTAAACCAATCGTAGTACTTAAACTATCAAATAATTAATTAAAAATTCATCACAGAAGATAAATTAGTGTCTGCAATAATATTTAAACAAATATACGCAGGCTTGTTCATTTTCAAGGCATGTGGTGTGTGTTAACAAATGCATAGCGATATATCAGTAAACAGTAGCCTAGCAACTTCGTAATACGTAATAAAAAGAGCGTAGTAAGAAGATTTAATTATAATTTTAAACGGATTAACGATTAATTAGGTTACAAATGAAAGCTTTTTTGAAATTCCCGCACCCAACGCTACCCCTCCACACCCCTCCCCTCACATACCATTCCCCCCTTCTCCTTCCATCCAGCGCTTCCGGGCCCTCCTCTGCCTCAATTCTGTCCCTAATTCCTCTTGAGAAAGCTGATTGCACCACCTATTTATGACATAAATTGTAGGATTGCATTCGTGAATACTATTTGATAACAAAATGATATTTCACAGTTATTAAATTGATTTGCTGAAATTTCATTTCTCATAATACGTCCAATTTTCAGTGAATTCCAAAGATGTAATCATCTTAATCCCCCATTTACGTTTCGATAAACTGTAGTTATGAAGTGAATTACTCATTGAATATTATTACCTGAAATGGAACCAATTGGGGAACAAAACGTAATTTCTGAGAATCCATAAATATGAACGTTAAAAATTATAAACTCTGTTAAACGATATTAAAGAAGAGGAAACATAATTTCATAACTACCTTAACATTCAAAATTCATTGCCTACCATATCATTTCTTCAATTTTCTTCAAGGCATTCGTCATTTTGTTTATCAACAAACCAAAGCTTTGGCAACGGTACCCCTCTTAGATTGGAGATACATTACAGCAGAGACGTCGAAGCATTTTTAGTCATCTTTATAGAATTTTTAAGCGTGATATTCACGTAATAATTATTTACTTCGAGCAGGAATCATACTCAGTGCATAGAATAAATATTAACATCGAAGGAGAAACACGTTACAGCCATGCAACAAACAATTAATGTCAATATCCACCATAAATAAGATGGACGCTATGACGAGCAAACGGAATTAGTCGACATTCCCTGTGCACCCGTACCAGTTTATAAACAGCAGTTGACGAAGTGTAAGCAGGAAAATTAATTGGTAAAAGGAAGGGAAAAGGATAGGTTTTGGGCATTATAAAACTTACGTATATCTCCATATTAATTTACGAATGACCATAACAGGCAGGAGTATAACTGTCCATATCAGGGACGATCAGGGACGTGATCGGGAGTCAAATATGGGGGCGGAAAGGGGAATTATGTTGCGGGAAGATTATCCCAAATGTTTTTCCGAAAAATTGATAAAAATGGTTAGATCCTTCACGAACGACATCATCTCCAGAGTTAAGTTGCGCCCCGGTAGTGAAACGGAGACATTTCCTGTCAGGAGCTCGATCAGGCAGGGTTGCCCACTGGCCATGTTGATTTTTGCGATCGGTCTGGAACATCTCCTGCACCGCTTAAGAATGAAGCTGAAAGGGATCCAGGTGGGTGAGGAAAAGGTGGCGGCATATGGCGACGACGTCACCATCCTCGCCATCAATAAAAAATATATCATTTACGTATTTTTTTAAAAATGCCACGCTGAGAACACCGGTTTTCGGTCCGATCGCCTATAGTTAAGCGGCGTCGGGCCCGGATAGTACATGGATGGGTGACCGCCTTGAGCAACACCGGGTGTCGTAGGCTATCTAATTTTTTGAAGTGGTGTATGAGTTTTCGAGGAGTGAGGACGTGCTTGACTTATCGTAACCGTGTGTGTGCTCTCCCCGGCGTTCCAGTCTTCGATCGCAGGGAAGCGAAACCTTCCGTTTCCCGTGCCTCTGATTGTTGACGGCGTGTGTTGAATTTTGTTGATTGCGTTCACACTGGAGCCCTTTAAGACGGCTGCAACTTTGTGGTTATTTTTTCTTTTCTGATGTTAGTGAGAAGCATGCTGTACGAGACGAAGGCAACTTCGGTGTTAAGTCTAAACGACTTGAAAGAGGCCGCAACTGCCCTCGAGGTCACCCGATTCATCGGTGTTGAGCTCGGTCTGAAAATGGAGGATTTTTAGCGCGATTCAGTATGGTCCGACGAGGCGTTTTGTTTATGTAAAGTTGTTCAATTGTTGGTTGAGAAAATGCTGAAATCGAAAAGAGAGGCCCACTCGACTTCCCAACAGCAGGCGACAATCGGGGCAGTGCGACTTTTGACTCAATCAGGGCCGTGTGTTCGTGAAGGTGGTGGCCCTTCTCCCTGAGGTGCCCAGATTCGAGGTGGAGACGGAACATGACAAGTACGGGAAAATATAAGTGGTGGTGTCGTACACGCTGAATTAGTGGATAGGCCCCGGGCTATATACCCAATTAGTACCGGAACACGGGCTGTTTAGATGTACCTTAAAATCCGCGATTCCATATTATATTCCAATCGCGGGTCACCAAGCCGTCATTCATTACGAAGGGCAGCAACAAAACACGCTCGCGATGCGCAGTGTCGAACCCCATGCGAATGAAATGCAAGATGCCCCGATATCGAACACGTCGTACTCCGACGGGGTGAGGGGCGAAAATACGAGTGTGACGGACGAGGATGACATATCCTAAAAAAGCAGAAAGGGATCCAGGTGGGTGAGGAAAAGGTGGTGGCATATGCCGACGACGTCACCATCTTCACCCAAGACCAGGAGGAGAGGTACGCGTGTAATGCCATTGCAGTCATGAGATAACTAATCGAAAGAGGAATATAGTATACAATCAGGACGTTTTTGCCTGTTTCGTAGATTTCGAAAAAGCATTCGATAGAGCGAATTGGGAAAAATCAATGCGTGTATTGCAGAAAATACGAATAGATTGGAGGGACAGGAGACTGATCCGCAACCTGTACATGTCTCAAACTGCTCAGGTGCGAGTGGGGAACGGAGAGTCCGGATGGGCAGTGTTAGGAAGAGGTGTAAGACACGTGGTGTCCATTGTCACCGGTGCTGTTCAACGTATATGTAGAGGAAATGATTAAAGAGGCATGGAAAGAACTGGAGGTAGGAATGAAAGTGGGATGGGAATTCGTAAAATCGGTTATGTTTGCTGATGACCAAGCATTAGTTGCTCAGTCAGCCAAGGGGTTACAAGCATTGCTGAGTGAATTGCAGGTTCAGTGCGATAAATATGGGATGAGAATCAATATTAATAAAACAAAGAACGACCCCTCGTGGACTCCCTTTGGCCCATCCCACAGGCCAGATCACGGTCTCCCAGTCAACCCACGAGGCCACGGCTTGCGGTGACTCAGAACTCGCCCCCAGTTCGAATACCCTCGGCCCGTTCCTTTTTGGACGCTGCGAACATTCCTAATAATCTTCATTAGTTTCAGATCGATCCTTGTCAGGCCTTGGTATGGAATTTGCATAATATACGACTTTTAGAATCTCGAAAGAAATTGCAAATCCGAAAAAATAATTCCGACCTACTACACGCCAAATTGGAAGAAGCTCCTCTTTCAATAGAAATCAGCTGGCTGAAGCTGTTGAGCGGGAGGGTGAGAATGAGGAAGCTGTGAGAGACAATGAAAAAAGAGGGAGGTTTGGTGGGGAGAAGGGGGAAGACAGTAGAACCACTAATTGGGGGGTGGTTGGGAAGGGGACAGATAGTTAAAAAAGTATGGAAGGTGGTGAGTCGGCTGGCCGTGGTTCTAGTGAATCGGAGAGGAAGTGCTTTTTAAGTTTGGAGATGGCGGGTTCCGTTGAAGAAGGATCACCTCCAAATGATGGTAGATGGTAGATGGTCGAATCTGCGCCGTGAAGAGACAGAACGACGCTAGACACCCTCCACTCGGTCCATGCCGGCACAATCCAGGGCACGCCCCCACCCAATCGCTCCATTAGGGTCCGGTATGGAGTCACTCCATATGGACGCGGTTTGAAGTCTCCGCCATCACCCTCCAGATCTTATTATAGGCGGCCAATGTTTCCAAAAGTCTTGATTAATTAAAATATGTTCCCCGTGTCGCATACATACGAGTGGATTTTGAATAAAAGATGAGGAATTTCAAGCTCATGAGAAATACTCGGTACGCCTCATTACTGGAAATCTGATAAACTAATTCCGTCTCCGGTCGTAAACTAATCTCCATTAATGCTTTAACTATCTCTTCGTCTAGTATGCCTGGACCTAAGCTATCTTCTTCTACGTCATGTTCCTTTTCTATGTCTAACCTTGTCGGCCTATGTTCTTTACCATACAGTGTTTTTATATTTTCCTTCAATCTCTCTTGGATTTTTCCTGGTTCAACTATTATCTTACCCCAATTATCTTTAACTGTTAGCATTGGTCTTGCCTCCATACTTCCCGATAATAACTTACCTTGCTGTATAGAGCACCAATTTCACCCTTCTTCTGTAAACTTTCCATATCCTTGCATTGCGTTTTCCACCATTCTACTTTTGCTTTATTCGTGGCCCTTCTCAATTTATTGTTTAACTCTTTGTACTTCATTTTGCCTAGCTCATATGTGAAAATTCTTCCATTTTCTTCTCTCATTCATCTTTGCAAACAATTCATCCGTGACCCACGGTTTCCTTGTCCTTTTCCTATTAACGGTTCCTATAGTATCTTTTGCGGCTTTCGATATCACTTCCTTGAGACATTTATTCCCTTGATTTATGATAATAAATTTCAAAATAAATGATTAATTTGATTTCAAAATGGTTCCTGTGCATATGTGTTCATACGTGTTCCATTGCTCGAAGCGCCCTCCTCCTTCCCTTGGCCCTTCGTCCACTTCCCCCTTCCCCTTCCGCTCATCGGGATCCGCTTCTCTCTCTCTCTCTCTCCTGATCATTTCTCCTCCTTACGGGACAGGTGTCATTTTTTCGACTTACTGGTATTCCGGGACGCTCTTTTTATTACGTATTACGAAGTTGCTAGGCTACTGTTTACTGATATATCGCTATGCATTTGTTTACACGTACCATATCCCTTTAATATGAACCAGTCTGCGTATATTTCTTTAAATATTTTTGCAGACACTAATTTATCTTCGGATTTGAATTTTCAATTAATTATGGCATAGTTTGAGTACTACGATTGGTTTAAATTAACTTTATAATTAAACCTGTTGATTAGTTGCGAGGAGATTGTTTGGTGCAATATCACTAGGCATTTGTTTTCAAGCATTGTATGCCTGTAATATAAATATGTGTGCGTATACCTATTTCAGTATTATGACAGACAGTAATTTATTATCTAAGATGGATTATCCATTGAGCCAAGGGCAATTTGAGTACTTTTTGTGTTTAATAATACATAATTTTTATAAATTTGTTGTATCGTTACTGGGTCATTGTTTCACGCAATATCGCTAGGCGTTTGTTTTCTATCATTTCACGGCTGTAATATAAAGATATCTGCGAGTAATTCTTTTCACATAATTACACATCCTAATTTATGTTCGGAGATTAATGTTTAATTTATCCCAAGGATGGTTGGAGTGCATTCTGTGGTTTATGACATATTTATATTTAAATTTTTCGTAATATTGATAAGTGATTGTAATTACAGAAATAGGCTCAGCTAAACGTTAAAATAGGAGGGGAAAAAATGAAGCCGGTAGAACAGTTTACGTATCTCGGAAGTGTTCTGGACCAACACGGGACGTTGAGTAGGGAGGTTAAAAAAATCTCGTAAAAACTCTGATATGGAGCGTAGCTATGTACGGAAACGAGGTCACTGAAGCAGGAGGATAGGGAGCTTAGATTGGACGCTTTTGAAATGTGGGTGTAAGGAAATTAATATGTTTGCATAGTAATATTCTGCAGTTAGTAAATTCAATTTGAATAATTCATTTCTTATAATATGTCCAATGAACTGCTATTTGCAAAGATTTAATCATTTTAATCCTCCCAGACTATTTGATACAATGGAATTGTGAAGTTAATTGTTCATTGAACATTGAAGTGAAATTAAACATTTGTGAATTAAAACGTCATTCCTCAGATTACAAAAATTGAACGTTAATAATTTACTCTACAAAAGGAAACATAAATCCACATGTATCTTAATTATAAGCGATAGAATTAACCTTAAATATTTATTGCATTGCCTACCATATCATTTCTTCGTTCGATAGTTTGTTTATCAACCAAATAAAGCCTTGGCTACGGTATCCCTCTTAGATGCATCAATTGAGAGTTATTTTAGAGCCTTTTGATGTCCAACGTATGGAATTTTGAAGCGTCGTTAATATGCACGTAATTAGTATTCACTTGTAGCAGGAATTTTTCGGAATTGACAATATGATAATTAACGAAAAAAATACTGAAAGAAAAACACGTTACAGCAATGTATATTTAAATAAATGATTAATAAATCACGAATCAAGATATTAACTAAGAAATTTGTTTATGATTCACGATGCTACGTCACGATATGAGAACATTTTACATACGAAGTGGCCGAATTATCCGACGGCGTATTTTCTATGCACTTTACACGAATTAAATCATTGAAATACACTACATCGCTACATACTAGAATTTTATTGCATAAAATTCGCCTGTTTCCAAGCATAATAAATATAAAAAAACACACGAAAATTTTGAACGGAAGGAATACGATGCTCTATACACATTTAAACAATAATAAATAAAAGTATAACAATATTGACCTTGAAATTCTTAATCAACTCTCAACTCTGAATTACGATAAAATAAGCTCGAAAAACAAAAGACACTCGTGTTTATTATCTTCGAATGACTGCGCAAGGGGAACGAAAACAAATGAGTGGCGATATTGGTATCTATGCGAAGTGTACCGTTTGAAAACCAAGAATTTCCGTAAACAGAAACTGCATAGCAACGAAATAAACAAAACTCGACTATAAATTACAATTGCTCTCATGATACTTTCTTAAATCTCATTACACACAGACGTCAATGCAATATTTTATAATATTAATTTTAATTGTTTTTATAATAAATGATATTCTTAACTCCACTTTTATCCCTTTGGATAAATTATTTAATAACATTTAAGGTTTATAATTCTTATAAAATATCGTTTAGCATTTGCTCAATATTGTCTTGTGCTTGTATTTTAGTTAGGCGTTGCTTGGTTACAAGATACTATTATTCAACAACACGTAATTATATGTTCTAAATCATTTCTTTAAAACTGACGACATTTTTATGTATATATGTGTTCTTGTGGGTAGAGCGTTGGACTACTGACCGGAGGGTCCCGGGTTCGATTCCCGGGCAAGGCACTGTGGGCACCTGCAGCTCCACCCAAGATATTTGATTTTTCGGGTACCAGATCTTCCTGGGAAACCATAACCGGCACAGGGAAAGGAACTGGCCCCCCTACCCTAATGTGTGAATATTCACACGCCGTCCGGTTTGGTACATGAGCGAGCTCTACCATCACCTACTAAACCGACCTTATTAGAGTTGACTATTACTGTGTTTATGGTATATATATATATATATATATATATATATATATATATATATATATATATATATATATATATATATATATATATATATATATATATATGTATATATATATATATATATATATATTTATTTATTTATTTATATACATATATTATACGAGTACATACTAGTTGGGTGTGTATACTTACGCGATTCGGAGATAACTAATTAAATTTTGGCTTAACTTGACTAAATTAAAATTGGGTTTCATGCAAATATCAGTCTCAGGTCAACATATTTCTATTGGCAATTCTTTGCGAGACTTTGTAACGAAGTCGTACCAGGCAGAAATTAGCAGAAAAGTACTTTTCCACTACAGTGAGTGCAAACGTGCATTTCTCGAAACAAGGATTCCAACCGGTTTATTTCACAAAATTGCAACAAAAGAATGATGAATTACAGCGTACTTGTGATATAAATTGCAGCATTGCGTTGGTTAATAATATTAGATAACAATAATATGTCAACAGCTATTAAAATAATTTTTTTAAATTTCATTTCTCATAATATGTCCAGTAAACTGTTAAATCTGCAGATGTAACCATCTTAATCCGCACTATTACTAATAGAATTAGTTACTGTAATTTTGAAGTTAATTGTTCGTTGAAAAAAATAACTTGAAATTAAACAAGCGCGGAATAACATTTAATTTCTTAGAATCCATAAAATTGAACGTAAAAATTTACTTTGTTAAAAAAAACATAACTTAAAAAAAATGAAATATGATTCCATAACTATCTAAATACTAAGCGATTGAATTAACCTTAAATTATAAAATATACATTGCCTTATCCTATCATTTCTTCGAACGACATTTTGTTGATAAATAAACTGAAACCATGGCAACGGTATCCCTGTAACATACATCATTGGAGAGTTATCTTAAAGACGCAAATGCATTTTATGTCCTCTTTATGGAATTTAGAAGCGAGATATTCGCGTAATAATTATTCACTTTGGGCAGGAATCGGAATTCGGAGGACATAATATAAATATTAACAAAGTGAACAACGAAAGAGAAACTTAATTGGGCCATATTACCAAACAAATAATATTTATGTCCACCAGGAAAAGACGGACGTCAGGACTAGCAACGGACGTAAACAACATTTACTGTGCACCCTTGCCAATTTATAAACAGCAGTTAAGGAAGTGAAAATAGGAAAATTAATTAATTGAAAGGAAAAAAAATCTAAGAATGTGTCTTATTGCAGTCTTATGCATAATGCTTATATAAAGCTTACATAAGTGTCATGTCGTCATCGCCAATGACCATACCACGCTGAATACACCGGTTCTCGTCCGATCACCGAAGTTAAGCAGCGTCGGGCCCGGGGTGACCGCCTGGGAACACCGGGTGTCGTTGGCTTTTTCTTTTTTTTAATCTACTGGCGACTTATCATATTAACTCTAGGCATTGATTAAATATTTTCCCATTAAAAAAATATTTTTTTAATCATCTGTATTACATTTTATTAAATTCCCACCATTTTGAACTTGACAGATAAGAAATCCCCGGTTTGGCCGAACCAAGGATGACGAAGGCTTCTGTTTTATCTGTATTCCTTATTAAAAGCCGACATCGGCGATTATTGCAAAGCTGAGGGTTGAAATATTTCAACGGCCTACTCGACGGACGGTCGACTGAAAACTTCAAAATTCTGTTATTACATAGTGTTTCTATATAATATGAAAACAATTAAAAAAAGAGAAAAGCGTATAGAACAACAATACGGCAGCATATACAATAATTCATTCTTTTAAAATTGTGACGTGAAATTAAACAATTTGGGGATTAAAACGTAATTTCTCTGAACCCACAAAACTGAAAGTACTATTTTTACTAATATTCACGAACTCTGTTGAACATAATTACATAAGGATATATATTTCCATATACATCATAATATTATATTTCAGAGACGCCAATGCCTTTTCGATGTCCAACGTATGGAATTTTGAAGCGTGATATTCACGTAACTATTCACTTCGAGCAGGAATCATTCGGAGTGCATATAAAATGAATATATTAACAAAATTAATATCGAAAGAGAAACTCGTTACGTCCATATAAACAAACAAATAATATTAATGTCCTCCATAAACAACATGGACGTTAAGACTAGCAACGGACGTAAACAACATTTCCTGTGCGCCTGTAACAGTTTATAAACAGCAGTTGACGAAGTGAAAGCAGGAAAATTAATTAATTAAAAGGGAAAAAATGGTCAAGGATATGTTTTGGTCAGCATTAAAACATACGTACAACACATCAATGACATCCACCATAAGGCATTAAGTCCGACAATCCGACATTAAGTTGGATTATTGCCATTAGCATGAGGGACGAGGGTCTGCATGCGCCAATGGTCCTACCATGCTGAATTCACCGGTTCTCGTCCGATCACCGGATTTAAATGGCGTCCGTCCCTGTCAGTATTTGGATGGGTGACCTCCTGGGAAAACAGGGGACCTTTGGCAAAATGTTTTCAATGGGCATTTCCCTTAAATCAAAGTGAAGTCTATAATCTACATATATAACTAGCAAGAGAAAAGCCTCTTGTACAGCAAGATGGCAGCAAGAGAAGGTTTGACTGCCCAAGGGTCGAAATGTTTATTAGACCTAATCAACGGACGGTCAACTGAATGTCAACATTCAGTTGACAAAATTACTGCTTATGAAAAAGTCTACCGTATAACCTTAGCACGTACATGAGAATAAAAAAACAAACGATACATGAATATATACGAATTAACACGTTTGTTTGCCCAAGGGTCATAATTTCCGACGGACGGTCTAACCGAATACCATCTTTTTATTAATAAAAAAATGATGTTCTACTCTCAAAACACAATCTAAATGAGTAAAAATTAAATTGAAACAATATTGTCGTTAAAAGCAGGACTTCACGCCTAAAGGTCAACATATTTTAACGGACGGTCGACTGATTTCAAAAAATGCATATGGCGTAAAAAAACATAGGATATTGCACTCTCAAGAGACACCTCAACACGGCGAAGCTTTAATTAACAATTAGCGGGCGGAGTTTTTGTATTCGTCATTGGTCCTACCACGCTGAATAAAGCGGTTCTCGTCCGATCACCGAAGTTAAGCAGCGTCGGGCATACTTAGATACTACCCGGATAGTACTTGGATGGGTGACCGCCTGGGAACACCGGGTGTCGTTGGCAATTGAGATTTCATTGAGTGCATTTTGAGCATTCGAGGAGTGAGGACGTGCTTGACTTATCGTAACCGTGTGTGTGCTCTCCCCGGTGTTCGAGTCTTCGATCGCCGGGAAGCGAAACCTTTCGTGTCCCGTGGCTCTGATGGTCGACGGCGTGTGTTGAATTTTGGTGATTACGTTCACACTGGAGACGTTTTAGACGGCCCGCAACTTTGTGGTCATTTTTCTTTTTTGTGATGTAAGCAACGGAGCGGAGAAGAGTCGGTTGAGAAATTGCTAAAATCGAAAAAGGGAGGCCCACTCGACTTCCCAACAGCAAGGCGACAAGCGGGGCAGTGCGACCTATGACTCAAGCAGGGCCGCTTTCGTGAAGATGGTGGCCCTTCCCCCTGTGGTGCCCAGATTCGAGGTGGAGACGGAACTTGGTAAGTACGGAAAGGTGTGGTGTCGTACTCGGTGAATAAGTGGATAGGGCCCCGGGCTATACACCCAATTAATACCGGAACACGGACTGTTAAGATGTACCATAAAATCCGCGATTCCATCTTATATTCCGATCGCGGGTGACCGAGCTGTCGTTCATTACGAAGAGCAACAACAAAACACGCTCGCGATGCGCAGTGTCGAACACCTACGAATGAAATGCACGATGCCCAGACATCGAACACGTCGTACTTCGACAGGGAGAGGGGGGAAAAGATGAGTGTGAGGGAGGGGGATGCCATGGCGACGGCAAAGAGAGTGTAGGAGGAGATCCCGGAGTTAAAATGAGGTGGCTAACACTGGAGGAGATGGCAGTCAAGTAGGCGTGGTCGAAGGAATGGAAGGAAGTCGGGATAGTGGACGAGAAACGAATGAAGTCCGACGCGCCCGAACGGTAGGAATTATTGGAATAAAAAAATTAGGGAAACATTCAATCATGTCAGGCATCCCATTAACTCGAATGGGCACTTTGACCGTTTGCGGGGTAATTGAAGAATAAGGCGAGCATTCGAAATATAAATAAATAAGGAAGACGAGGACATATTACATTCTTGGGTTTATTTAGTAATTCGTAGGAATTCTTAAATTATTATTACTGGTTTATCTGTTTATTTATTTGTTTTTGGTGGGGTTACTCTGTTTTCGTCTGGATTGGGGGCTAATCTTGAGTTTGATTTGAAACAAATTATATGCTCTTTCAACTTTGAGACAACTTGGCTCAATGATAAGTATTGTGCCCATCCGATTATCTTATTCACGCTCTATTTAAGACTCTATTGTTTATATGTTCCGGTGGTAAATTGATAATCTTCGGGATTGTCATGATATTCGTTTCATTGGTCCCTTCTCTAATCTTAAGCCTTCGACTTCTCCTTGTTTCTGTGTTTCTAATTTAGCATTTAACAAAGGATAATTAAAAGACCGGAATGTACCATAAAATTGAGTTTAGCGAGGAGTTTCGTTCATTTCGAAGGAAATGGCCCCCTGGGTGGACACTTTGGCACGCATGGAGATATTGGAAAGAGCAAATTCTTACTGTAATATTGTGAACGACGAGCTATGCTATTCCCGGTCACGCCTCTTCAACCTAAAACTCCCAAACTCATTGTCCTATCTCCACTAACCCAAGGCGGACCCCCCCCCCCAGGCAACCCTTTCCCTACCGTGCTTCCTTAACCCTCCCCCCCGGAGGTTCTGAGAAGAGAGGACCTAACCTTGACTTCTTCACAGTAATACCCCCAACCCCCGCTCTTTCCCTCACCCACCATCTCCTCCTCCTTTTGTACATCCATACACCCACCCCACCTCCCCATTCCTTCTAGTATACAGGGTTCGTCCGGAAAATAAGTGTACTGAGCTCAGGAAAAGAAATGTATTACACTTTTACATTTCTTAAGCTAATTATCTTCAAAATGGGACCCTTGTGAGTCGATACACTTGTTCCAGCCGCGTTCCCATTCCTGGAACGCTCTCGCGAAGGCATCGTCGGGAACCTCTCGAAGACACGTCGTCACGGGCTCTTTGACGGCGTCCAATGTCCCGTATCGCGTTCCTTTCAAACTCCTCTTTATCTTCGGGAACAGAAAGAAGTCCGGTGGTGCCAAGTCCGGGCTGTAGGGCGGGTGCGGCAGCGTTGCCACGCCGCGCTTGGCCAAGAAGTCCGACACGACAAGCGCCGTGTGAGACTGCCGTGACGAGAGTGAGATTGACGTGATGCAGCCGCCAGGTGTTTTTGATCGCTGGCCGGATGCGGGGCGACTCGTTTTCGAAGCCTGTCGAGCACTTGGACGTAAAATGCAGCATTTACAGTGTCGTTCAGGTACAAATTCGTAGTGGACGACTCCCCTTTTGTCAAAAAAAGACAATGAGCACCATAAACTTATTTTCCGGAGGAACCCTGTCTAAAGAAAGATTTTGGCTTGTATTTCACCTGATGATGACGATGAGCATTGAAACCTAGGTAGTGACTAAAAAAAATTTTATGTTGGAAAAACCAAGTGTTTCATTTGCAAATATGTATCGTTTCCACAAAGTGACGCCTGAAGTTATCACTTTTAAAACCTCGCAGTGTGGAGGAGGACCTTACAGCAAATATATTCAAGTACGTCCAGCATAATATATTCTCGGTAATGCCCTCTCTAATGTGAATTTATTAAGTACAGTCTTTGTTTGTTTACCATGTGTCTATCGTACGAACAACTCGTTGCAATCTAATTTAGTTGTTGTTAAATATTCACTAATATATCATTAATAAAGGCATTGCTTAGAATGTCGAATCTACTCAGGAACATTAATAACCCCAAGAGTATTATTGACGGTGCAGTATTATTCTGGAAGCAATCCTTATTAAACGATAAATCAAATTCAATGTCCAATCTATAAACAAAGTGTGTAAAGCTTTGTAAATGACCAGACATAATTTCCTTTAGAGACATTTCCCCGTACTTCATGGCTTCTCAATCAAAACGAAATGAAACAATATCACCTGTGACTTCGAACAAGAGTTTACAGAGCTTTTTATAACGAAGTGAAAGCAGTAAAAATAATTAGCGCAAATGAGATGAAGGTGAAGTATTGTGGACAATATAAATGAATTCTACATCACCTGTTTGAATTTGCAAATGACCATGGCATGAACAGGGAGAGGGGTTGAAGGACAAAGGAATACGCTATCCTTATTACTTTGAGGTTTTCGAAAGAAAGACTGAGACAGAAGGGGAGGAGAGAACGGAGGGGTTTCTCTGGAAAGGAGGATCTTCGAGTGGGAAGAGGCAACAAGTGAACTCAAAACGTGTCAAAAAACCAAAACGGGCATTTCCGGAAGAGAATGCGTCCGTGTTTTTATTCTGGGGAATAATGTGAAAGGGCGCGTGGACAGAATTCTCAGGAGGGGAAGAAGGGACGGGAGGAGGATACTGGAAGGGACTAGAGCTAAAGGAGTACTAGTGGGGGGGAGGATATGGAATGAATGCTTCCATATCGTCCCCACCTTTTCTTAAAGTTCTGATTGGTATTCTTCCCCGACTCGCGGTGGCTTTACGTACGACGACTGATTGCTCTGCCCCTTCCGGAGTATTTTAGAACCCCGTGCAAAGTGGCTTCGTGTTGAGTGCTTGGTTGCCATTGCGACGAATGCACTTCGCCGTGTAATGACGTCACATTATACTTCCTCGTCTTCTTCTGTCCATGTAAAGCTCAATATAACTTCGAAAAAAATGGGCGCACAATGTTCAACTATGAAATATGAATATAAAGCTATTATATTCAGTGGGTATTTTGCATGAAACACCGTATTTACACCAATAAAAACACTTTACTTTCCCTAATTACATCATAATTGATTTCAAAATGAAGATTAATTTGATTAAAAGATTGGTATATATGTATGCACATCAATTTCAGGGACGTGTGCCATTCGTCGAAGCGCCCTCCTCCTTACATACGCCCGGGTCAACTTCCCCCTTCCCTGCGTAAATTCCTCTCGGGTCCTCCACCGGGTTACATCGCCCATCTCGGCCGACGTTTCGATGTCCGACTCGGTCATCGTCATCAGGGCTTCTGATTGCCGTTGCCAGTTTTCAGTTTTAAATGTTTTTTATTTCCGTAAAGACACAGGAATACAAGAATATGGAGAATGGTAAAATAGATGCAACAAAAGCAGTACGGAAACCCCGTTATAGGAACAGTTCCTCTTCGGGGTGGAAAATAACAAGTAGAAGGTCTTACAGTAAGCGGTAACGCGGTAAATAACTCTTTTCTTTTCTACGGGAGCGGTAACGGTCCCGCATTTGCCCGCGGGCGGAGGGACACCCGTAAAAACCCCCGCCAGACCACTGCTGTCTTGATTCTTCTTCTGCTACGGGGGCGGATGAGCGGAAGGGTCCGGGAGCATGCATGCGGGAAAAGGAAGAACAGATCGGACCTGATGAGGAGGTAGGGTAACATTCGGGTGGTGCACAGGTGGAAGAGTCGCGACGACACGTGCTGGAGATACTAGCTTAAGGGGCAGGGCGGCGTCGTAGATAGCCCCCCATGGTGCCCATGATGTTGGTCAGCAGCTCCCAGTTGTAGTTCGCGAGACGGGCAGCCGTCCTGCTGCGTGTGCGGCCGTATTTAGGATGGGCTCCATGGTTTGGCGGTGTCCTGGGGCAGCGTTGGCGTACACCAAGGAGATGAATCGCAGAAGGTCTCCCTTGGTGACGGGCTCTTTGGCCGGCGGCGCATCTTCCTTGGCCGCTTCTGCAATAGAAGGATCGGGGAGAATTGGGGCAGTGGCGGCAAATGAGGAGGGGGCGGTGGGGCGTTTAGGACAGGCCCAGTTCCCGGCGTGGTGGTCCCTTCCACAATTGGGGCAGCGGTAGGTGGTGGCTGCGCACTCGGTCGCCCGATGTGAGCCCCCACATCTGGCGCATTTCGCCTGTACCCAACACTCCCCCGCGGAGTGCTCGAAGCTCTGGCACCGGAAACACCCGAGGGGCTGGGGTCGTGGGGGGTGCGACGGCTGGCGGCGATACACGCGGCCGAAGTAATACAGCCCGTTGGTTATCACTGATGAGGCTGCATCAGCTTCCTCCACCAAGCAACGGATGATGGTGGTCTCCTGGTTTGTGGCCCTCGAGGTGACTCTCCACAGGGTTGTCACCTTCTCTCCGGCGTCGTTCAAGGCCATCCTTATGTCGTCCTTTTCCATGTGGAGATCGACGCCTTTCACTACAAATGAAAACAAAGGTTTCTTATTAGCTGGGGACAGGGACGAGTCGGGCCGGGTGCGCCCGCCGCAGTCATGGTGCATGTAGCTTCAAGCAAACGGTCCAACTTCTTCTTCCCCTCTGCTCGCAAGTAAGCTACATGCTGCCTGGGCAGGCGAACCCTGGCTGACCTGTCCCCTGGATAGGCTATAATTTGGGCAGTGGTGATGAGGGGATTGACAGACCCTTCTGTTTCTCTCGTACTTATACGCTTTTCCGCCCACTGTCGCTGTCGTGTGATTGGTCCGTGGGGTGGCGTGTATCGGAAACATAATTTCAACAGGGACTCGGGTTTCCAACTCAGCAACACATGGAAACCAATCCTCAGAGCGATTGGTGAAACCAGGCGGGCGGCCAACGGGAAGGCGCCCCGATACACGCCACCCCACGGACCAATCACACGACACCTGAGTGGGCGGAAAAGCGTATAAATACGAGAGAAAAAGTAGCAACGACATTCAGAAGCCCTGATGACGATGACCGAGTCGGACATCGAAACGTCGGCCGAGATGGACGATGTAACCCGGTGGAGGACCCGAGAAGAATTTACGCAGCTGATACGCCGGGAAAACACCAAATCTTTTCCCCCTTCCGCTCATCCCTCTCCTGATCACCCTCCCTCAGCGGGAAACGTGTCACTTTTTCGTCTTCCTGGTATTCCGGAAATGACTCGCTAACATGATGAACTCCCCTCCCCTCAGACCGCAAAGCGCTCGTTATTATCTCCTTAATCTTGTCTCGTGTTTTCATAGCCATGGAGTAATAACCCTCTCCGGGTACCCCTGCCTCTTCTCCCAGTAAAATGTCCTCTCATGTCTCCCCCCCTTGCCCCCTTGTTCCCGTCTCGGTTATTCCCATCCACTATACCAAGGTCACTCGTTCCCTCCCCTTCGATCGCTTCTTCCACGGCGTGGCAACGCTACCGCACCCGCCCTACAGCCCGGACTTGGCACCACCGGACTTCTTTCTGTTCCCGAAGATAAAGAGGAGTTTGAAAGGAACGCGATACGGGACTTTGGACGCCGTCAAAGAGGCCGTGACGACGTGTCTTCGAGAGGTTCCCGACGATGCCTTCGCGGGAGCGTTCCAGGAATGGGAACGCCGCTGGAACAAGTGTATCGACTCACAAGGGTCCTATTTTGAGGAATATTAGCTTAAGATATGTAAAAGTGTAATACATTTTTTTTCCTGAGCTCAGTACACTTATTTTCCGGACGAACCCTGTATACTAGAAGGAATGGGGAGGTGGGGTGGGTGTATTGATGTAAGAAAGGAAGAGGAGATGGTGGGTGAGGAAAAGACGGGGATTGGGGTATTACTGTGAAGAAGTCAACGTTAGGTCCTCTCTTCTCAGAACCTCCGGGGGGGGGGAAGGTTAAGGAAGCACGGTAGGGAAAGGGTTGCCTGGCGGGGGGGGGGTCCGCCTTGGGTTAATGGAGATAGGACAATGAGTTTGGGAGTTTTAGGTTGAAGAGGGGTGACCGGGAATAGCATAGCTCGTCGTTCACAATATTACAGTAAGATTTTGCTCTTTCCAATATCTCCATACGTGCCAAAGTGTCCACCCAGGGGGCCAATTCCTTCGAAATGAACGAAACTCCTCGTTAAACTCAATTCTATGGTACATTCCGGTCTTCTAATTGTCCTTTGTTAAGGCTAAATTAGAAACACAGAAACAAGGAGAAGTCGAAGGCTTAAGAATATAGAAGGGACCAATGAAACGAATATCATGACAATCCCCTAGATTATCAATTTACCACCGGAACATATAAACAAAAGAGTCTTAAATAGAGCGTGAATAAGATAATCGGATGGGCACAGTACTTATCATTGAGCCAAGTTGTCTCAAAGTTGAAAGAGCATATAATTTGTTTCAAATCAAACTCAAGATTAGCCCCCAATCCAGACGAAAACAGAGTAACCCCACCAAAAACAAAGAAATAAACAGATATACCAGTAATAATAATTAAAGAATTCCTACGAATTACTAAATAAACCCAAGAATGTAATATGTCCAGGTTTTCCTTATTTATTTATTTTTCGAATGCTCGCCTTATTCTCCATTTACCCCGCAAACGGTCAAAGTGCCCATTCGAGTTAATGGGATGCCTGACATGATTGAATGTTTCCCTAATTTTTTCATTCCCATAATTCATCCATTCGTCGGACTTCAATCGTTTCTCGTCCACTATCCCGACTTCCTTCCATTCCTTCGAACACGCCTACTTGACTGCCATCTCCTCCAGTGTTAGCCACCTCATTTCAACTCCGGGATCTCCTCCTACACTCTCTTTGCCGTCGCCATGGCATCCCCCTCCCTCACACTCATCTTTTCCCCCCTCTCCCTGTCGGAGTACGACGTGTTCGATGTCTGGGCATCGTGAATTTCATTCGCAGGTGTTCGACACTGCCGCATCGCGAGCGTGTTTTGTTGTTGCTCTTCGTAATGAACGACGGCTCGGTCACCCGCGATCGGAATATAAGATGGAATCGCGGATTTTAAGGTACATCTTAACAGTCCGTGTTCCGGTACTAATTGGGTACATAGCCCGGGGCCCTATCCACTCATTCACCGAGTACGACACCACCACCTTTCCGTACTTACCAAGTTCCGTCTCCACCTCGAATCTGGGCACCACAGGGGGAAGGGCCACCATCTTCACGAAAGCGGCCCTGCTTGAGTCAAAGGTCGCACTGCCCCGCTTGTCGCCTTGCTGTTGGGAAGTCGAGTGGGCCTCCCTTTTTCGATTTTAGCAATTTCTCAACCGACTCTTCTCCGCTCCGTCGCTTACATCACAAAAAAGAAAAATGACCACAAAGTTGCGGGCCGTCTAAAACGTCTCCAGTGTGAACGCAATCACCAAAATTCAACACACGCCGTCAACCATCAGAGGCACGGGAAACGAAAGGTTTCGCTTTCCGGCGATCGAAGACTCGAACACCGGGGAGAGCACACACACGGTTACGATAAGTCAAGCACGTCCTCACTCCTCGAATGCTCAAAATGCACTCAATGAAATCTCAATTGCCAACGACACCCGGTGTTCCCAGGCGGTCACCCATCCAAGTACTATCCGGGCCCGACGCTGCTTAACTTCGGTGATCGGACGAGAACCGCTTTATTCAGCGTGGTAGGACCAATGACGAATACAAAAACTCCGCGCGCTAATTGTGAATAAAAGCCTCGTCGTGTTAAGGCGTCTCTTGAGAGTGCAATATCCTATGTTTTTTACGCCATATGCATTTTTTGAAATCAGTCGACCGTCCGTTAAAACATGTTGACCTTTAGGCGTGAAGTCCTGCTTTTAACGACAATATTGTTTCAATTTAATTTTTACTCATTTTGATTGTGTTTTGAGAGTAGAACATTTTTTTTAATGAAAAGATGGTATTCAGTTAGACCGTCCGTCGGAAAATTATGACCCTTGGGGAAACAAACGTGTTAATTCGGACATATTCATGTATCGTTTGTTTTTTTATTCTCATGTACGTGCTAAGGTTATACGGTAGACTTTTTTATAAGCAGTAATTTTGTCAACTGAATGTTGACATTCAGTTGACCGTCCGTTGATTAGGTCTAATAAACATTTCGACCCTTGGGCAGTCAAACCTTCTCTTGCTGCCATCTTGCTGTACAAGAGGCTTTTCTCTTGCTAGCTTGAACAAAAGTTCCCGGAATAACCACCGTGTGGCGCTCCCATCGTTCCGATTTGAGTTCTGTTTTTTTTTGTTAAATTGGTACATCTGTTGTTGATATTCCCTTTAAATCTTAGTGCCATAACTTGACATTTGCAAAAGTTACGTAGCCAAGAGTACATCAATCTCTGTGTGTGTTGGCGATTTTTTACAATTGCAGAAATGGATTTAAATTTGCAGCAACGAACTTGTATTAAATTTTGCGTAAAAACGGATTTAGTGGCGCACGGGCGTTGGAAATGTTGGAAAAGTGTTTCGGCAACGATTCTCTAAAAAAAACTGTCGTTTACCAGTGGCACGAGCGGTTCAGAAGTGGTCGTGAGTCAATCGAAGATGATGAACGCAGTGGCAGACCATCGACATCGAAAGTCGGTGAAAAAATTGATAAAGTAAAAGAAATGTTGGTCAATAACCGCAAATTAGTCATTAGAGAAATAGCGGAGGACTTGAACATTGCCTATGGATCCGCCCAAGACATTGTGGTTAATGATTTGGGTTTCCGTCGTGTAGCAGCAAATTTGGTGCCAAAAGACCTCAATTTCATGCAAAAAAGAGACCGTGTTGACGTCGCAAAAGACATGATTTGCGAGGCTGAATCCGATCCCACATTCATCAAAAGGATCATTACTGGAGACGAGACGTGGGTTTATGAGTACGACACGCAATCCAGACATCAGGCAAGTGAATGGCGTTCACCAAATGAGCCGAGACCAAAAAAACCACGTCGTTTTCAGTCAAAAAAGAAGGCAATGCTGACGGTTTCCATGGATTACAACGGTGTAGTGCATCATGAATTTTTGCCAGATGGCCAGACAGTAAACAAAGAGTATTATTTGGGCGTTATGAGACGTTTGCGTGAAGCAATTCGCCGAAAGAGACCAGAAATGGTCGCACAGTGCGTCGAGACCGTCGCACAGTGCTATCATTATTCGTAATTTTTTGACGAAAAATGCAACAAATACCATCCAACAGCCACCGAATTCACCTGATTTGGCTCCCTGTGACCTCTTTCTGCTCAATCGAGTTAAAAAACCATTACGGGGAACGCGTTTTAGCAGCCGAGAGGAAGTAATGGAAAAATCGCAGGAAGCACTGATGGACATACCGAAAACCGAATATAAAAAATGTTTCGAGGATTGGATCAAGCGCTGGCATAAGTGTGTTGCAGTCGATGGGGATTACTTTGAAGGGGACAATATATAGATTTAGATGAATAAACTTGTATTTTTAATTTTCTGAATAAATTCCGGGAACTTTTTGATCAAGGTAGTATATCCTGTGGTGCTAGCCCTCTCCTCCATCTCCTGGTGACTTCGCCGGGTGCATACTTTACGCACCCTGCCGGGCACAGGACGGTATTCACACCCTACGGTGGCGCCGCCCATTGATCGCTCGGCAAACTATAAATGGTCTGCGGCGTGGACTTGAATTGCGATTCGGGTTTTCTTAATTTCAAATTTATTCCTTCCCGATGAACCGACTGCTTGCAGCAAACGCTTCTTCGAGAACATGATTTCAATGCTTTGATAAGCGGAGAAACGTAGCGTAAAATTTATATTAGTATTAATGCCTACGGGTTTAATACTACAACATAAGCATTCGTGAGTGAGTCTGTGCTTCTTTTCTGTGTTTGTGATATCCCCGGCGTTCGAGGCTTCGATCGCCGGGAAACGAGACGCTCGTTTTCCCCTGATTAGTGCGTGCAAAGCTTTTTGGTGTGACAAGAGTTTCGTTTTTTCATTTCAGTTCTTAATTAGTTTTTAGTTCTTAATTATCCAGAAACCTACCTTAATCGGTAGATCACCTGACTAAATAAATAAATAATTGGTTACCAAATGTGTATAGAGCCGATATTTCCCTTTTCCGGAATAAAAGTTAGCTGAACTAATCAGTTGACAACTTCCTGCTAAATCCTTCCCTCATCTACACTATGAATTATCCCGATTAAAAAGTCATCTCTTTGAATTTTCTCAAACATTTAAACTAGTTGACTTACGATAGTATACTTCCCTAAAGTTATATTCCATTTCAATTCCTTCAATGTCCACTTCTTTCGTGAATTTAAGGATAAATCGAGCTGAGATTTTCCCATCCAAGTCACATTCTATTTCTACGTCTGAGCTCACTGTTCCAAGATCCTTACCGTGTGCATCCTTGTCGTATTCTATCCAACCTCTCTTGGAATATTCACTGGTTGAACAAATAACGATCCTGTTGTACCTTTGGTAATGTCCACGGATTTTCCTTTCTTGCGGAATTATTGGAAGGTGGCGGAAGGGACTATGAAGTCTCAATCTAGCCCCAATAAAGTCGCAAATGAATGAAATAAATACATTTTTGCTTTAAACATGACCGTCCTTGAACGGCGCCTCATTTCTCAGTTCCTTTGTAAACTTTCCATATCCCCTCCCTCTGCCCGACGCTGTCAAATAAGTTGAACTCCAGCATGCGTATGATTGGGCAATACAAGGATCGCCAACTCTTTGTCCTCCTTAAAGAGGCGACGGTGAACGGAGAATAGGGACGGTTTTCTGTCAGGGCACGTCGAGGGGCGACAGGTTAGAAGGGCCCGGGATATTTCTTGTACGCACACACGCATGCGCAGACCTGTTAGGTGTGTTCCAATTCGTTCAATGACTGTCGTTTGGCATGGACCGAGAGAGAGGTGTACGCAGGGAGGGAGGGCTTCCTTAAAATCGTGCTGTCCCCATTCATTGCGAGATAATATGAAGCGAGGTTCGCGGAGGGGGTTCGCAAGAAAACACGGTGGGAAGGATGTTCGTAAAAGCGACGGCGACAGACTTCTGGCAGATTCTCCCCTACGGTTGAGACGGCCCGAAACGTTTTAGGAGAGAGAGTTGGTTGGTCGAGCGAGTGGTCTCCAGGGGCGAGGAAATGGACGGACCCTGTGCCGGTGGAGGCCGCGTGGTACACAAGTATTTGCGGACTTCAGACGGAGCAGTTGAGTACTTGAAACGAGAGCGTGTAAAATTGCCAATGAACACACCAGTTAGAAATTGTATTTGCAAGTTTTAAATTACATATATAAGTGAAAAGAAAAACCAGTGTCAATGCCTTAAATTATTAATATTGTTTGATCGTGTAGCGTCGTGATGTTGAGCGACACTTTCATGTTTGAGATAGGTCAATGGAAATACTTGGTTTGGTGATATACACTGTTATATTAGTGGAAGAAAGGTGTCAGTGGTATGTGTTTTTGACTGCTGTGGACGGGTTCAACGGGAGATGCCCTTGGAGTGAAGGATTGAAGTGGACAGGAGTGTGCAAAGGGTGATTTATATGACATGCTATTTTGAGACGGGATCCAATGGGAGTTAATTCCTTCTTTTTTATTGGCGTTGGTTTGGTATTCGTGTGGAGGTGTAATAAACGATTATGTCGCTTCTGCAATGACAAATTCTGTGGGAATTTGTTACATGTTTCAGTGTTTAAATAGTGAAAAATATGTAATAATATGCTACCATGATTGAGTAAAGATTGATGCATAAGGAGTTGTGATTGCACAAGGAGTACTCAGATACTCCGCCAGGGGCAGATCATCCACTCATCGTACATAAAGCCACAGTGAGTCAGCGCTAGCGGACAACAAAAGAACTACGTCAACTCAACTCTGAATACGAATATGAGTTTAAATGAAACATTTTAAAATTATTATTTAACGATACTTTCTTGAGATTTTAATGTCCAAATTGGTACAACTATTCTTTTCTCAATATTCCTATTTGTGTAAACGTACATAGATAACATTATTTGCAACATAAAGTTGCATGAAAATTATTTTCTTTTAAAATACATATTTTAAGAGGGTACAAACGGATGTATATGGAAAAAGTTTATTGAAACCTATCTTTAAAAAATAAGATTCAAACAACAGTTTTTCAACGCGTTCTTGTTTATATAACGCCCTTATATATTGTATTACTTATTATGCGTTCTTCAGCCATCGCCATTTAAAATAATATCGTCGAAAATATTTCATTAAAATTTTTTCCGTTAAACAAACACAGCCAATTGGTTTATTCGGCGCCATTTTAATTGAAAATTGTAAATAAAATAGTTTAAACGACTAATTCAATGTACATATTTGAACAAATTGCAAAAAAGAGTAATTAATTACATTTTTTACAACGTATTAATGACATTAATTACAACATCGCGTTGGTTAATACTGTTTGATATCAAAATATTGTGTCTGCTTAGGAATACTCCACAGTTAGTAAATTAAATGTAAACATTTTGTTTCCAATTATATGTAACCACTACACTATTAATTCGAAAGATTTAAGCACGTTACATTCTTTAGTGATTTGTTACGCGGTAACTATGAGTTTAATTATTCATTAGACAACTGAAAGCGGGGTTTGACATGTATCTTGTCAAACATCCACGAAATGGGAACATAGAAATATATATATATATATATATATATATATATACAAACACTGAAACATTGAAATAACAAAATTAAAATAAAACTTTAATTCCATTGAATAAATCACATTCCAAATTACTCCACTAATATTAGGCGATTGAATTAAGTCTCAAATCATTTGAAACACGTATATTGCGTATCGTATACTTACTTCGGTCGACGGATTTGTTTATCAACAAAAAAATTCCACGGCAACGGTACCACGCTGAATACACCGGTCTTAATATTTGTTAATAATCTTGTTGCTTTACGCTTGAGGACCCGCAAAAATATCCATTGCAAGCCCCCTTTATTGTAGTCAGGGAAAAAAATTAAAGTTTGATAATTTCGCCGTTAATTCTCTTTCCGTTTATCCCAGTGAAGACATCGTTGCACAAAATACAGAGTTGTATTTCGGTAAAATACCTTAAAAATATGAAGGAGTCTTTCCATCTTTATCGACGTCAAAAAAATTGTCAAATTCTGGGTAGATACGGCAAGGAGTCGATAAAAAGGAGGGACATGTCAGATGATAAAATTTACCCAGAAGTTCCCAGTTTTCCAAGGAGGACTTCTTTTCTTTATATTGCATTAATGAGGGAGAGAGGGGGGTGGGTAGAGAGAGGGGAAGGGAGGAGGGGAAGAAATCGTGTTGCGACAGGTGTACATGGGAAGGAGGAGGGGGGTGTTAAGCGTCATTGAATGGTCGGTTCACAATGGGGGGTGCGGAAGGGGTTTATTTTGTCTTTCGGTGAACGAAAGCCATACTACTATATGTTTCCCTATCAAAGGGGAATTACGTCATGACGGACCGAGTTTGCTCGTCGCCCGCCATTGTAACCTTCAGCATTACCCGAAACTTAACAAACGGAGTACTCAAGTGCTCCGCCAGAGGCAGCGCTATCGGTTATCATAAATAAGTAAATTGTGAGTCAGCGTTGGTGGACACCAGAAGAACTACGTCGACTCATCACTGAATTCGAATATACATTTAAATCAAACGTCTCTTAAAAATATTATTTAAAGTGGATCCAATAATTTCAATGCAAATATTTATCATTTTTTAAATGCTGTAGGGTTTCAAACGCCATTATCAAACCATATTTTCCATTGAATGCCTCCCTCGTAGACGTATTTAAACGCGTATTAAAGATTTTTTCCATTTCATTATACGTAATATTCAGTAAGAATAAATGTAAACCTTAATTAATGATTCATAGGACGCAACTTTTAAGCCAAAGTTGGAACGGAACTTCAGTTTGGATATTATTCTTCCCTTTAACATCGCTCAAAATTTTAAATAAATCCAAACAGAGTTTTAGCTTATGGTAATATAATAAAGGTATTTAATATAAAAGGTTTATGCGACGAAAAATTGAAGGAAGGATTGACGTTTTTATTGGGCTGGCCTCACCAAGGAAAGTAAACATCCTTCCTTCATAAATAAAACAGTTTCTGGAACAGTATCTGGCGTAACTTGGTGGAAAATCTCGTTCTCCACTCCCACCTGACCAGTCTTAGACAAGGACATACATATAGGTATCATAAACACAGTTATCAACCCTAATAAGGTCGGTTTAGTAGGTGATGGTAGAGCTCACCCATGTACTAAGCCCGACGGCGTGTGAATAGTAACACATCAGGGTAGGGGGGCCAGTTCCTTTACCTGTGCCGGCTATGGTTTCCCAGGAAGATCTGGTACCCGAAAAATCAACTAGCTTGGGTGGAGCTGCAGGTGCAAACAGAGTGCCTTGACCGGAAATCGAACCCGGGACCCTCCGGTCAGTAGTCCAACGCTCTACCCACTAGACTACCGCGACCCACATACATATAAATATATTTTTATATTATATATATATATATTTTTTTTCTTACAGGATCCCCCCACCTTTTCCCACCTATTTGATAACCCAACCTCATTCTTATCGCTTCTGTCCTTCTGCGAATCTTTCAACCAACTGATCCATCTCAGGCCTCGTCCCACCTATACAATAAGCCAGGGCGGTCCCCGAATCCGAGGCTGAGCTGGCATAAGGAGGCAGGATTGTCCGAGATGGACGGATACTATTTCGAAGGAATGTACTCCCAGGTCACATCACGTGACAGGTCTTTCATTAGGCTCGTATATAATACAATAATACCTTTACATTGGATAATAATGAACCCTTCCCCTTTAGTCAGGGAGGCGATCACTTCCTGATTGTCCGAATGGATATGGATGGCTGTATCCGCGTCTGCAATGCTGACGACGTGCTGACATTATTGCGGCGAGTGTTTCTGTTTCCAGGATGGCCCACCCGCTCCCTCTGGATGACCCAAATCTCCGTGGTGTTTAACATAGAGATGACCCATGGCCACTTGAAACAGGGTAGAATCACGATAAGTGTCGGAGGGCGTATCGAAGGTTTGCGTGTTCCCTTGGGGCGTGCCTGAACTTCTCCTGCCATAATCATTCTAACCACGTGGTGTCCCTCCGTGCCGTGTCTTTTATAAGAACCATTTCAGAGAGTAAAAATCATTCGCCTTGACCGGGATTCGAACCCGGATCCCTCCGATATCCGGCCGAGTGCTTTAACCAATTAAGCTACCGAGACGTCCTCTTACACTCTGAAATTTTGGGGGCTTTAAAGAAACAAGATGTTATGACGAAATACCGTACACAGGCATTCGTAGTCGTGCGCGACGCGCCACAGTCCACGATGTTAATAAAGCCAATTTCAAACACTTAGGCTGTTCATACCTTAAACAAATTTCAAGAAACTAATTGTTCCTTTAAAGCCCCCAAAATTTCTGAGTGTAAGAGGACGTCTCGGTAGCTTAATTGGTTAAAGCACTCGGCCGGATATCGAGGGATCCGGGTTCGAATCCCGGTCAAGGCGAATGATTTTTACTCTCTGAAATGGTTGCATTATAATGCACACATAGCGGGTGACTCCGTTAAAGTTACTGTTACAGTTACATTTTTATAAGAACGTAGGGGAGCTTCAGCACCCACACACACACCAGGAGATGTACCCGGTCGCCTTAGGGATGTCTTTCTGTCGTAGTCTCTGTAATACCTTAATAATATATCTTATTTGCCTTTCCAGTCAGCCAAGGGGTTGCAAGCATTGCTGAGTGAATTGGAGGTTAAACTGTGTTATTCAAATATTTTTTACAATATTAATTTAAATGGCGATGCTTGATGACCACGTAATACGCATAATTAAAGGGCGGTATTAAAATAAGAAGAACACGTTGGACAATTGGTGCCTAAAACTCTGATTCGTTTTCCAAAAATTAGCTTCCATTGACATTTTTATCAAAATACATCGTCCGCACTGTCGTAAAAAACGTATTACGATAAAACAGAAATTACATTCGTCTTTGCACTGCAAATAATGTTAGCGATGTACGTTGAGAAGAAATAGGAATTCGAGAAAAGATTTTGGTGCAGTATTTCAAACATTAAGAACTTGAGAAATTATTGTTCAATTTTATTTTTTAAATGTTTAATTAAAATTCACATACGTATACAGAGTTGAGTAACGTAGTTCCCCTAAAATCCGCTAGCGCTGACTCACGGTTGTCATATGCATGGTAACTGATTGCGCTGCCCCTTGCGGAGTATTTTAGTACTCCGTGTGCAACAGCTGCTTTTTGAGTACTTGGTTGCCATTGCGACGAACACACTAACGCCGTGTAAATTCCTCACATTATTATTCCGCGTTATTTTCTGTCCATTTAAACCTCAAAATAACTTAAAAAATGGGTTCAAATTGTTCAATTGTGAAATGTGAATTTATATTTATTATAGTCAGTGGGTATTTCACATTATAAAACGTTATTTACGGTCAATATAATGACTTTTATTCCATAATTTTATTGAACATTAATGATGGTAAAAATTGCATTTGATTTATCGTTTAATTAGGATGGCATTCCGAAGTAATACTACATCGTCAATAATACTCTTGGGGTTATTAATGCTCCTGAATTGAGCTGACATTCTGAGCAATGCCTTAATTAATGATAGGTGTGAATATTTAACAACGTCTAAATGCGATTCCAACTAGTTGTTCGTACCTTAGCAACATGGTAAACAAACACAGACTGTACTTAATAAATTCACATTCGAGAGAACATTACGGAGTATATTGTACTGGAAATGTATTTCTTGAGATGGACAAAAGATAATTATGGTCGTAAAAACCTCCAGATAATATACTTCATACGATTAATGGGATCTTAATCATAATTTCAACAGCCCGCGTCGGCGCCCCTTTCCTCCTTTGCCCTGTTCGTCCAAGTCTCATTCGTTCACTCCCTTAACCCTTTATCACCTGTTTTCTCAGGCAATCCATCTTGGACTTTCCTGACCTGCCTTTGATGCCTTCCAACCATACACTATACTACATATACAGATATTACTATTGATTGTAATGAATTGAAGTGATTGACATTTTTCGGCGATATTAATTTTTAAATGGCAACGCCTGATGACCACGTGATACGCATATTTAAACGACGGAATTAACAAATAAGAACGCGTTGGAAAAATGGATGACGAAACTTTAATTCGTTTTTCATTAATTTCTTTGTTCGTTAAAATTTGTTGAAAATGCATCGTCGGCACTGCCTTAAAAAACGTATATTAACAAAACAAAAGCTTCATGCATCGTTAAACTGCAAAACCATAATAAGGGGAGTTTACACCATTTGCTCCACCAAATTTACCTAATTGGAAGAGCAAATGGTGTAAAATCCCTTAATATGGTTTGACTTTACAAAAAGAAAGCCGACCTCTTTCCCAGGGAAAAATGTCGAATAGCATTCCGCAATAGGGATGCCTTAAAATCATTTTTGAACTCTATACGAAAGAGGAAGTGGGCAAACAGAATAATAAAAGTGGCATTCATTGGTTGATTAGTAAACAGGACTGTGGTGCACACGTGCCAAACGGGGAGAGGGCATTAAGAACACGGGCGGAAGAGCATAAAAGCCGTTTTAGGAATAGTGACCTCAAGCAATCTCACTCCGCCAAGCATCCGTGGGGAGAAGACCACCAATGGGAGTGATTTGGACCACCAGAACTGGACGACACCAACTGGACACTGGAAGGACGAGTGGGGAGAGCTGGAAATCGGAAAAGAATTTCAAAATGGAATCATTTGGTCAACCATTTATTGTTTGAATACCTCTCCCCAATCCTGGATATAGTATCGCTCTCGTTCACCGAAAGACAAAATAAACCCCTTCCGCACCCCCCACTGTGAACCGACCAATCACCGACGCTTAACACCCCCCTCCTCCTTCCCATCTACACCTGTCGCAACACGATTTCTTCCCCTCCTCCCTTCCCCTCTCTCTCCCACCCCCCTCTCTCCCTCATTAATGCAATATAAAGAAAAGAAATCCTCCTTGGAAAAATGAGAACTTCTGGGTAAATTTGTTCATCCGACATGTCCCTCCTTTTTATGGACGAAATGCTGTGTCTATCCCATTTTTACGCAATTTCTTTGAGGCCGATCTCCCTCCATTGTTTTGAGGTATTTGTCGGAGTAAAACTCGGTATTTTGTGCAAAAATGTCTTCACCGATATACGCGGAAGGAAGATTAACAGTGAAATTATTGCATTTTAATTTTTTTACGTGACTACAAAAAGGGGGGCTTGCAGTCGATATTTCTGCGGGTCCACAGGCGTGAAGCGACAAGCTTTAAGGCTTCATGAAGTTCGAAGTTGCCTATAGCACGAGGGCCGACCATTCGACATTGGTCCTACCACGCCGAATGTTCCAGTTCTCGTCCGATCACCGAAGTTATAAGGCATCGGGCCCTGTTAGTACTTGGATGGGTCACCCCCTGGAAAAACAGGGTGCCATTGGTGATATTATTTCATCGGTGAAATTATTTCAATGCTTTCTCTACCCGGGATTTCACAATTTTTGTGGACATCGATGAAGGTGGAAAGACTCCCTCATTTTTTTTGAGGTATTTGTCGGCATTTGACTTTGTTTTCTTCCAAAAATGTCTTTACCGGGATCAACGGAAAGAAAATTAATGGCTACCATGCCGACCGCGGTGGCTTACGAGGACGACTTGATGTTAGCTTAGCCCAAGATCAAGCGGAAATTCTTGTCATCCAGGAATCATTAAAGGAATATGAAGAGGAAAGCCGGCAAAAGGTTAACAAGGTTTCTTAAAGTTTAACAATTTCGCCATTAATTTTCTTTCCGTTGATCCCGGTAAAGACATCGTGGGCCAAAGTACTGATTCTAATGCCGACAGACACCACAAAAAAGTAAGGGAGTCTTTCCACCTTTATCGACGACAAAAAAATTGTGTAATCCCGGACATTAATCCATAAAAAGGATAATCTTGTACGATGAAAAAATTTTGCCAAGGGTACCCTGTTTTCCCCAGGATGACACCAACCCAAGTACTGCCAGGGCCCGACCGTCAGTGATCGAGAGATGAGAACCATTCGGTGTGGTAGGACCACTTGCGATTTTGGAAGTTCGTCCAACATTCTATAGGCATGATCCAACTCAATAAACACTAAAGGCTTGTTGCTGAACGCCTGAGTACCCGCAAAAATATCCAATTAAAGCCCCCCTTATCGTAGTCACGGAAAAATATAAAGTTTAATAATTTCGCCATCAATTGTCTTTCCGTTGATCCCGGTTAAGACATCATTGGACAAGATACCGTGTTATATGCCGACAAATACCTCATAAAAATAATACTGGATAGAAAATTAATGGGTAAATTATTAAACATTATTTTTTTTCCGTGAATACAATAAGGGGGGCTTGCACCGGATATTTTTTACGGGTCCTCAGGTGTGAGGCTTTAAGGCTTCATGAAGTTCGAAGTTGCCTATAGCACGAGGGACGAGCTTTTGTATCCGCCAATGGTCCTACCAAAGTTTTTACTGAGTTAAAAAGCCTTAAAGGGGCAGTTAAGAGGTACGACTGTTTTATAATTGGCAAAATTCACTGTAGTCATTTCATTTGTCATATAAGACAATGTATTTTACATTTAAGGAATTTAACTGTTCACGAACGTGATTTCACTGTGACCATTATCGCAATGTTTACCGTTATTTGTGTTTCATACCAATATATCCATTTGTTTGGTATTGTGTAAATATGATGTCATATACACATTTCAGATACATTTAAAAACTCATGAATGAGAATGGAACGAAATTATTTTCTGAAGAAATCGGCCTGGTACCCCGAAATAAAAACATTTATAATAAACAATAGCGGCGAATGCACCGATGGTTCTCTACCGATCACCGAGGTTATACTGCGTCGGGCCCCGTCAGTACTTGGATGGGTTGACCTCCTGGGAAAACAGGCTACCTTTGGATAAAATTTTTAATGAGTCGTGTTTAAGTATTCGAGGAGTGAGGACGTGCTTGACTTATCCTAACCGTGTGTGTGCTCTCCCCGGCGTTCGAGGCTTCGACCGCCGGGAAGCGAACCTTTCGTTTCCCGTGCCTCTGATTGTGGACGTGGCTCAGTTGAATTTTGTTGATTGCGTTTACACTGGAGCCGTTTTAGACGACTGCAACTTTGTGGTTATTTTTCTTTTTTGTGATGTTAGCGAGAAGCATGCTGTGCGAGATGAAGTTAACTTTGGTGATAAGTCTAAACGACTTGAAAGAGGCCGAAACTGCCCTCGAGGTCACCCGATTAATCGGTGTTCAGCTCGGGCTGAAATTGGTGGCTTTGAACGCGATTCAGATTTGTCCGAATAGGCGTTTTGTTTATGTGAAGTTGTTCGATGAAGAGTCGGTTGAGAAATTGCTAAAATCGAAAAAGGGCGGGCCACTCGACTACCCAACAGCAGGCGACAAGCGGGGCAGTACGACCTTTGACTCAAGCAGGGCCTTGTGTTCGTGAAGGTGGTGGCCCTTCTCCCTGAGGTGCCCAGCTTCGAGGTGGAGACGGTACTTGGCAAGTACGGAAAAATGTACGTGGTGGTGTCGCACTCGGAGAATAAGTGGATAGGCCCCGGGCTATACGTAATCTGCTATACTATATGTTGTGCCTGGGTACACTCTAAAATACTTTAGTTTTAACATTAACATGGCATTGAACAGTAAGGCGGAGGGGGAAACTCCAAACGGCCGTAAACAACTCTCGCAACACTCGTCAGACCAATTGATGTGTTGGTTTTTCACAGGAACCACGAAAGAGACCAAAACACCTCCCCACTACCATATATACCCTCTGTGGTGGTTTACGGGTAATTAGTCCACGCCAATGGACCACACACACACACTATTCTGTTTAGAATCCTTCACGAGGCTGTAGGGAAGACCCCGTTGAAGGTACCAGGAAAGTACACACTCTGTGCCTATCCACGAAGGACGAGCACAGACCAATCACACACACACACACCAGCACTCGATAAACGCACACACACTCAAAAGGGCCCTTTTGACTTCTGGGAAAACTCAAAGAGTGCAGACGAAGATGTGCGTCGAACACGCGTGTGCAAGTTGCCTGAGACCCAATTAGCCGTTCGTCGTTGGCGGATCGTCGAGCTGTGCGTATTGTGCCAGTTACTGTCGTCCTTGTGTTTACTGTTTGTCTGACAATGGAAATTGACGAAATCACATAGAAACGAATCAACACATCAAGTTTAATGGTGAGGTGCGGTGGTAAAAGTTACTGTTTTGTTGATAAAAAAAATTGCTAAAATATTGACAGCTGTTTACGGTGATAATGCCCTGGAGCGCCGGACAACTTTGCCCGCCCCAGTGTCGGCGGGGTAACGTCTTCGCCTGCTAACCCAGAGGTCGCTGGTTTGATTCGGGGCTAGGTGGGTTTTTCTCCTGGTCTTTGTGTTACAATCGTTTTAAGTTCGATGTGAAGGCCGAAGTGCTGTTTAGGGATTTCATGTTAAATGAATAAACTAATCGGCCCTGTAGTGTGGAAATTTGCATGCCATTTCACTAACCTCCTGTGTGTTGTTGGGTCAAAACCCTTTCTTCCCGCATGCCCGCATTGGAATGCCATTAAGTAATGTATTGCTGTTTACAGTATTGCTTGCTCCGCTTTTGGTACCCTTAATTTCCCCTTCCATCCCTTGTCCCTCTGCGTGGGTGAGCCCTCCTCCTACCTGCAGCGTTGTGCCAGATTCCTCACCTTGGGTGGGAGAGAGTTTTACGTAGCACGTTCTTGTGGTTGTGGTGTTTCGCCTGACTACTTGCTATAAACTAGCTTGCACGTTCGTGATTAATTTCTTGCTGCATCCTGGGGTACAATTATCTGTTGTAGTTAAGCGTATGTACTTGCATGCTTATGGAGTGAAGGGAGGTGGATGTGTGTTTGCATGCGCGTGGAATGATGGGATGTTACGATGAATGTGTGCACTGCTGTGGATTGGGGTTTCCATGTGTGTGTTGGTATTGAATGCGGTAATTCTTTTTTCCTTTTTTGGGTGGTGACCTAACACCCCCCGCCACACGCCCTTGCGGCGGCTTGCGGGGTATTATGTAGATGTAGATGTACTTTTTGTTGGTCTGGCCCAATTATATTTTCTATGGCTTCGCCGAGTCTGGTTTTAACGTTTTTTGCCGCTTGAGGCGCATTCCCAAAAGGAGTTACGAAAAGAATAGAGGCAGAGGGGGGCCCGGAAGCACTACATGGAAAGACAAGGGGGGATAGCTATTGGTAGGGAGGGTTTTGGAGGGGTAGCCTTAGGTGCGGGAATCTGGCTCTTGGAATCCTGGAATCGCCCAGGTATTAATATCAGACACTTATTGCCCACTTCATGCAATTAATTTAATCCCCCTCCGCCCCCAACAACTTCCATATCATCCCCATCTTTTTTAAAAATCCCGTGCCTGACGCTTCCCCTCCAAGCCCCTCCCCTCGCATACCTTTCCCCCTTTCTCCTTTCGAACCACTGCTGTGGAACACACCATTAAGATGTTATCTTAGAAATATTGTTGTGTATATCATAACAGATATTAATTTGTAACTTAATCATTAATTATTAATTTGTTACAAATTATAATTAACTCGTGCTAGAGCACTCTTTTTAGCCCGTATTACGATGTTGCTAGGCGACTGTTTACTGCAATATCGCTATGCGTTTGTTTACACACACCATATGCCTTGAATATCGACAAGTCCGCGTATATTTGTTTAAATATTGTTGCAGACAATAATTTATCTTCGGAGATGAATTTTCAATTAATTATGGGATAGTTTGAGTACTACGATTGGTTTAAATAAACTTTATCATTAAATCTGTTGATTTGTTTGCAGGTGATTGTTTGGTGCAATATCACTAGGCATTTGTTTTCAAAGCAATATATGCCTGCAATATAAAAATGTCAGCGTATAACTATTTTAATATTATGACAGACACTAATTTATTATCTAAGATGGATTTTAAATTGTTCCAATGACATTTTGAGTACTTTTTGTGTTTAATAATACATGAATTAATAAATTAGTTGCAACGTTGCTGGGTTATTGTTTAGCGCAATATCGCTCGGCGTTTGTTTTCTAACATTGCACGGCTGTAATATAAAGATGTCTGCGTATCATTCCTTTTTAATAATTACACATACTAATTTATGTTCGTAGATTAATGTTTAATTAATCCCAAGAATGGTTTGAGTGCATTCTGTGGTTTATGATAAAATTATATTTAAATTCTTCGTGATGTTAATAAGTAATTGTAAATACAGAAAAAGTCTAAGTTAAACATTAAAATTGGAGGGGAAAATGGAGCAGGTAGAACAGTTTACGTATCTCGGACGCGTTTTGGACCAATACGGCGTCAAAGTAGTATTGGGGACGTAAGGAGAAGAATTGCTTTATTATGCAAGGAGGCTTTCTCAAGGAGGAGGGAGTTGATGACGGGGACGTTGAGTAGGGAGGGTAAGGCAAGGCTCGTAAAAACTCTGGTATGTAGCGTAGCTATGTACGGCGCGGATACGTGGTCGTTGAAGCAGGAGGATACGCATTCAACTGTGCGTATGTACCTGAATTGGGAGGGGGCTCAGTATAAGGGCCTAGTAAACAAGAAGACAGTTCGGCAATATAAACGTGGTCATAGAGAAGGGTTCCAGACCTTTTTATGGAAAAGATATTCGGAATGGGCAAGTGGTGGGCAGAATGAAGAAGAAATCTGGAAAACATTTAAGGGGATAATGGAGGAGGGATTAAATAAATTTGTCCCGAAAAAAATTCTTGAAGAAAATACTGACCCAGAATTCTACAACCGCAAAATTAGATCCTTGAAGATAAAACTGAGAGCGATTCACAAAAAACGGAACGAGAGCTCGTAATGCCTCATAATTTTAAAAAAAAATAGTTCGTGAATTAAATTGAGAAGAGAAAATAGCCAAAGAAAGTTTTCTACAGAATCTGGATAAATAATGCAAATAATTTTTGTAATTACCTCCGGATGAGGAAAGACAACAGGGAAAACATAACAGCTTTAAAAAGGGGGGATGGAACACTAATCGTTGACGATAAGGAAAAGGCTGATGCATTTAATAATTGGTACGCAAGTGTATATAAGGTGATGGTAAACAAAAAGGATCCTGTAGATACATCTCTGAGTAAACAAGGAGTAGAGATAATATTAAATACCAAAACTATTAAAACGACGAGCGCAGAAATTTATGAAAAAAAAAACGAAAATGAGGGCAAATGAATGAAAAAGGCCCGAGGGCCTCATTTGACTTGCTCAAATTGGGTATTAGTGTAGTTTCAAATTATATTAATCACTCATTCAATGTTACCTTAAACAATAACGCCCTGCCAAATGATTGGAAGGAGGCATTCCAAATGAGGCCGACCTAGGGATGGTGCTTGAGGAAAATGGAGGTAATCCGCACCGATACGTCGAGCGAAGACGATGACATAGGAAAAGAGGTAATGAGTGAGTGGAAGGCAAGCGGGAGGAAGCGGAGGAGGGGTTCGAACACGAGAGGGAGGGGGAAAAGAACGAGAACGGATGGAGAGCGAGAGAGGGAAACTCAGAGAACCACCGCGATAGAAGGGGAGGTAACGAGTGACCTGGTTGTAGGAATGGGAAAAACAGAGACGGGAACAAGGGACACAAGTGACAGGGTGAGACACAAGAGGACATTTTGTTGGGGTAAGAGGCAGAGGTACCCGGAGGTGGTTATTTTTCCATGGCTATGGAAATACGAGACAAGATTATGGAGAAAAAATGAGTGCATTGCATTCTGAGGGGAGCGGAGGGTATGACTTTAGCGAGCCTTTCACGGGAATCCCAGTAAGCCGAAAAAGAAACAGAAACCTGTCTTGCGGAGGGAGAGAGATGAGGCGGATCCAGATGAGCGGAAGGGGAAGGGGGAAGTGGACCCGGGCGAAGGGAAGGAGGAGGGCGCTTCGATCAATGGTACACCTATGAACATATATGCACACGAACCACTTTGAAATCAAATTAATATATTATCTTGATAACAATTATCATTAATCGAGGGAAAAGATGAAATCAAGGAAGTGATATCGAAAGCCGCAAAAGACACTATAGGAACCGTTAACGGGAAAAGGACAAGGAAACCGTGGATCACGGATGAAATGATTGCAAAAATGGATGAGAGAAGAAAAGGGAAGAATATAAACACAGAGTTAGGCGAAATGAAGTACAAAGAGTTAAACAATAAATTGAGAAGGGCAACAAATAAAGAAAAAGAAGAATGGTTGAAAACGCAATGCGAGGATAGGGAAAGTTTACAGAAGAAGGGTGAAATTGGTGCTCTCTACAGCAAGGCTAAGTTATTATCGGGAAGTAAGAAGGCAATATCTGTGCTAACAGTTAAAGATAAGTGGGGTAAGATAATAGTTGAACCAGGAAAAATCCAAAAACAGATGGAGAGATTATATAGAAACACTGTATGGTAAAGACCTTAGGCCGACAAGGATAGACATAGAAAAGGAACATGACGTAGAAAAAGGTAGCTTAGGTCCAGTCATACTGGGCAACGAGATAGTTAAATCATTAAGGGAGATTAGTTTACGACCGGAGACGGAATTAGTTTATCGGATTTCCAGTAATGATGCGTACCGAGTATTTCCCATGAGCTTGAAAGTCCTCATCTTTAATTCAAATTCCACTCATAAGTATGCGTCACGGGGAATTTATTCTTAAATAAATGAAGATTCTTGGAAACATTGGCCGCCTCTAATTAGATCTGGGGGGTGTTGGCGGAGACTTCAAAGAGCGTCGAGATCGAGTGACTCCATACCGTACCCTAATGGAGCGATGGGGTGGGGGCGTGCCCTGGTTTGTGGCATGGGCCGAGTGGAGGGTGTCTAGCGTCGTTCTGTCTCTTCACGGCGCAGATTTGACCATCTACAAAGGCATTTCCAGGTGATCCTTCTTCAACGGAACTCGCCGTCCCCAACCTTAAAAACACTTCTTCCTTTCCGATTCACTAGAACCCCGGCCGGTCGACTCGCCGCCAACTTCTTTACTTTTTTCAGGTCTCTGTCCCCTTCCCATACGCAGTCACCCCTGCCCCCAACCACCCCCTAATCCTGGTTCTACTATCTTCCCCTTTCTCCCCACCAAACCTCCCTCTTTTTTCATTGTCTGTCCCAGCTTCCTCTTTCAGTCCCTCCCGCTCACCATCTTCAGCTTGCTGATTTCTATAATGAAAGACGAGCTTCTTCAAAATTGGCATGTAGTAGGTCGGAGTTACTTTTTCGGATTTCCAATTTCTTTAGAGATACTAAGAGTTTATGCAAATTTCATACCAGGGGCTTAAAAGAATCGAGTTGTAACTAATGAAGATTATTAGGAATGTTGGCCGCGTCGAAAATGGAACGGGCCGAGGGTATTCGAACTGGGGGCGAGTTCGGAGTCACCGCAAACCGTGCCCCCTCGTGGGTTGACTGGGAGACCGTGATCTGGCCTGTGGGATGGGCCGAAGGGAGTGCACGAGGGGTCGTTCCCATCTTCCGCGGCGCCCATTCGACCCCGTGACGGCCATTTCGGAGCAAGCATCAGTCATCGCCTTCACCCCCCTCTCTACCCTCCCTCCTGGTCACATCCTCCTCACCGCGACCGGCCGTTCTGCCGCCTCTTTCCCTGCATCCAGCTGACCCTCCTTCCTCCTCATGAAGGCCTCCAACTTCCCTCATGCTCGCCCTACCCTCTTTGCATTCGGTTCCCCACCCTCCCCCTCCCATGTATGGCTATCCTTCGGATCCTGGTTGGCCTCCTCCACCTCCAAATGTTTTCCCCCCTCCAGTCAACCCACCCCTTCAGTTTTCCACTCGCTTTCCCTTCTCCTTCATCCCCTCCCACCCATCCACCCTCTAGCTCTTCCCTACAGAAAGCCCATCGAGACACCTTATCCGTCTTTCGCCCCTCAGTTTTGGTCGGTGCAGGAAGTCGTCCGTGTAAATTAGCAAGATTTGGAGTCCTGGGTCGTCGTGTGCATCCCACGAGCACGAGGAGGAGACTTCATCCTTCGAGGAAAATGTGAGTTGCCGTATTTTGCTTCCGAATTATAGTTTCGCTATAATGATGCTCGTAGAACCACATTTTCATGACAAAGTACGTTTCACGGCGGTAGATATATTTTTAGTGATTACAGTAAACGAACAATTTCTGTATTCCATCCCTTCTTGCTACAATGGAATGCATTTTTCTAACCAACTCCATGTGGTTCCTGCCGCGTTTAACGTCAGTCATCGTAAGAACTCGTCGGAAAGTTTCTTTGTCGGTTTGTAACTAACGTTATAAATAAATTAAATCAATTGTAATTTGTACGATATTTCAAAGTTTTGTATTTTTCATTATTTCAAATGCGATTTGTTCTTTTTCAGGGGTGACAAATCACTAGCACACTAATACCCTATTTTACACTCTTCCCAGCCTAGGGTACGATACTGCTGTCCAAAAATTCCAGAAATGGCGTCGTTAACGTAACATAATATACGCTTACTGAATTGCGTTCTGTGTTCAGAATAATCACATTTTCATTTATCAATTCTGCGTCTTAGTTTTTGTTGCTGGTCGTTGGTTCAAGGATTCTTAATTTGAGGTTCCCATTCATCTCCGCACGTTCCCTGCGTATGCCGAATTCCATCGCCATTTGACCCGCTCGCAAGATCGGCTACACACTCTGCCACCCGTCCCGAGTCTACTCAGACTATGCGTTGAGCTGAACGCTGTGTTCCGTCCAAAATATATTCTTTTCGTCGCGGATGAAGACGTTCGTGGCTTCTAAATACCCAAAGGCAGACCATTCTTGAAAGGTATTTTATCATCCGAGCAACCACCCCATTTGCCTCCATATCAGAGATCGAAATAGTGAATCCTTTTTCTATTAGTTATTCATTTGGACTTATAGGAGCAGTGTGCATTTTATTGCAAATTATTCTCGTCTAGTTCTCGCCATGACAAGGTGTTATCTAGAAATAAGCCATCAAATCTAGCTGGTTATAATTTACGGGCAGACTTTAATTATGGTAATATTTCCTGAGCAGCTTCTTATGGCAGTTTAGGTAAAAGTTTGACTTCAAAAACTTACCATTAAGTTGGTCATGACACGCAAAATTACGAGGGAGCAATTGCTTAAGGGCAAGGACCTATGGAAACATGTGTTTTCTATTTTAGATCGATGAGGTATAACATACTATAGATACAATAAGTCTCGTTACTTAGTATTCAGTAACACAGGGGTTGTTGCCTTACGCTGAAATACAGGGTTCGTCCGGAAAATAAGTGTACTGAGCTCAGGAAAAAAAATTTATTACACTTTTACATATCTTAAGCTAATATTCCTTAAAATACGACCCTTGTGAGTCGATACACTTGTTCCAGCGGCGTTCCCATTCCTGGAACGCTCCCGCGAAGGCATCATCGGGAACCTCTCGAAGACACGTCGTCACGGCCTCTTTGACGGCGTCCAAAGTCCCGTATCGCGTTCCTTTCAAACTCCTCTTCATCTTCGGGAACAGAAACAAGTCCGGTGGTGCCAAGTCCGGTGGCTGTAGGGCGGGTGCGGCAGCGTTGTCACGCCGTGCTTGGCCAAGAAGTCCGACACGACAAGCGCGGTGTGAGACGGCGCATTGTCGTGACGCAGCCGCCAGATGTTCTTGATAGCTGGCCGGACGCGGGCGACTCGTTTTCGAAGCCTGTCGAGCACTTGGACGTAAAATGCAGCATTTACAGTTTGTCGTTCAGGTGCAAATTCGTAGTGGACGACTCCCCTTTTGTCAAAAAACACAATGAGCTTATTACACTTATTTTCCGGGCGAACCCTGTACCTAATTTCCAAGCTAAATGTCGACCAGTATATTTTATTGAAGCCCCTAGAACAAAGACTAAAGGTGCTGTTGCTATTTTTCTATTGGTGCAAGGCTTAAATTCTAACTTTGATTCTAATATCATTATGGAAGGGGTGTTGGTGGGTGTGATCGATCATGGAAAAAAGTTGACATGCAAGACGCAATTGCGAGGAGGCATAGCCCACGAGGCAATCCATTGCTGGCCATTTTATGGATTGCCGTGTCGCCACAATGCGGTTCCTTGATAATAGACACTAGGGAAGCAAAGTTTTTTATTCATATTAAAAAAATAGCGAAATAAGCGTGAAGTCTTGCTTTTACGTTCCAATAATTTGCATTAATTCATTCCACTCTCTTTTGGTCATATCAGGAGATTCTAGCGTGAAATCTTCTTGATTAATTAGTCGTTTTGTTACGATATATAGTCCTTTTTTGGAAGTATTATTACCTTCCAGTCTCTACTCCTTAAAAGCGTCACGAGTAAAAGGCACCCAAGCTTTTACTATTTCCAGCATCTTTTCTGCATAAACTCTGATTTCATATTGGGCATGAGAATCTCCTCGCAATGGCAGAGAACTTAATAGATTATGCAAATTAATTTTCCAATGCCATTCTGTATAATAGTTCAAGGTTTAATTCATTCCTGCGAGTTCTCCAGTAATACCTCTGGTATTTTCATCGATAATATTCCCATGTTCATCATTTTCGTTCTTAATTTCAGCATAACGCTGATTGCACATTTCAGCATCTTTTCCTAGTTTGCACTAATACTTTATCTGCAATTTTTTCTGGGATTTCTTCATCGCCTCTTCCTTGCTTATTCATCGTAAATTGAGCAACAATATTCCGTTTGTCTGGTGAATAAAATTCAATTCCATGAATGGATGTAGAATATCTAGCTGAATGTTCATTAACGGTTCTATGACGCATACATTGACAAGCAACAAAAATAGGGAGTTTAATATTCGAATTTGATATCGCACATTTCAAATGGTGTGGTATGTTTATGACGTATCAGGTATAATTAATTAAACCTTTGTCTTGGCTTAGTCGTTTCGTGGCCCTTTGCCATACGGTACTGCTGCACCTTGTACTATGCTACTATCATCACCCATATATGTCAAGAACTCTGATAAAACCATGATCTAGTGTCTTTGTTGGTTTAAATAACACTTCTTCGGGAGATGGTACAGTTGCTCTTTTAGTATTAAAAGTAGTATCGTACTATTTTAATCCTCAGTTATTCTGTTTTTTAAAATTGTTGATTCTAGCATCAAATATTCGTCAATAGGTATCTTACTTTGATCGAGAATTCTATTGATGTTAGAAACAAGTGCTTACCTTCAAGAAAACAAGAAAAGCCTTACCTTCGGCAAATACCGTTCCAGACCCGACTGGTACTTTACCACGCAGAGCATAAAACACAATTAATGGGTAATTAATATCACCAAATGGATTGGAATAGGGACAGGAGACTGATCCGCAACCTGTACATGTCTCAGACTGCTATCAGGTGCGAGTGGGGAACGGAGAGTCCGGATGGGCAGTGTTAGACAGAGGTGTAAGGCATGGGGTGTCCATTGTCACCGGTACTGTTCAACGTATCTATAGAGGAAATGATTAAAGAGGCATGGGAAGAACTGGAGGTAGGAATGAAAGTCGGAGGGGAATTCGTGTAAAATCGGTTAGGTTTGCCGATGACCAAGCATTAGTTTCTCAGTCAGCCAAGGGGTTGCAAGCATTGCTGAGTGAATTGGAGGTTCAGTGCGATAAATATGGGATGAGAATCAATATTAATAAAACAAAGGTTATGCGATTTTCCAGAAAGAAAAAGGCTAAGCTAAATATTAAAATAGGCGGGGAAAAAATAGAGGGGATAAAACAGTTTATACGTATCTCTGGAAGAAAATTTGTAAATTTTCACATTCTGAAGTAATGGCGACATCTATTTACTTAGTTTCGAACGGTAAATACAATGCCACTAATTTTGAATAAAAGCCTCGCGGTATGAACTTTGGTAAGTTTGCAATTTGGTTTAAAAGAGCACATCTAACCGTTGAAATGATTTAAATTCCATAATGTTAAACGAAAAACCTGGGTGGTAATGAAATGAAAGGGACTTCCCTTTCGCATTGATACGATTATCGTCACTCATTTGTTTTCGATCTCCATGCGCACGGAATCCATCAAACAATTCATTCAAAGTCAATAAACATGAGTGTAATTTTTTTTCGAGTTTAATTTGTGATAATTTAGGTGGGATTTAATTGAGCACATCAAAATCAAAGCTATTAAACTTTTATTTAATATGTTTGAGGTTTTCAATGGGTATATAGCATCGTTTATCCTTTTTTTCAACATTTTAGTGTGCTTGTTTATATATTTATGTTGCTTGTAAACAGACGAATGTTATGCAATAACTTGTATTTCAATGTTTTAATTCATAAACAAGGCATAGAAAATACGTCGTCGGACATTAACAAATGAGTCTATGACCATTCGGCTACTTCCAATGAAATAATGTTGTCGTTACGTAGCATCGTGAATCATAAGCAAGTTTCTTAGTTACCATCTTGGTTCGGTTTTATTAATGATTTAACCTGCCAGACGTCGATGTGTGATGTCGCCATTGGATGATAAAATGTATATTTAAATTACGCCAAATGTATACATATTTTAAATACGAAGTCCCGCCATACGGCGCACAAATATTCATTCAAACATAGAAATAGGTATAAGGAAAGGGGATAGGAAAACACACAAAAGGCGAGCAAAGGACATGTGGGGGAGGCGGTTTTTTGAGCAGATCACAAAAGTAAAAATATTTCCTTATCCGGGATTTGAACACCGGACCTTCCACTTGCCGGGCGGACGTGCTACCAACTACACCACCAAGGAAACCTAATTAACTCGGAGATCTGCGATGTTTTAAGACGCCCAAATGCTCCGAATCAGTTGCCAAAGGAAGGCTTTATGGAGCTGTTCCACCCACCAAAGGAGAAATAGACAATACACACAAGAAGAGGGGACAGTTGGTTAGAAAGCATACAGTATCACAGAGAATAGGAACAGTACGTTTCGTGGCACGCATAGCCAGAAGAAGAGATGAGCCACATTGGCCTGATACACATTCAAATACGAAGTCCAAGTGTAAATATATATAAATTCATCTTAATAATTGTTTTTCTTGTCTTTTGTTTTGTTCATTAAATTACCGGAGAATATTCCTTTTCACAGAAATTGGCGTTTAATGAATCAAATAAAAATTTATTAATATGCGTTTAAATACGCCTACGAGGGAGGAATTCAATTGAAAATATCGTCTGTTAATGGCGTTGGAAACCCTATAACATTGTAGAAAAGGAGTCTGATTGCATTTAATATTAATTAATGCGTCTTTTGAATAATATTTATTTAGAGACGTATAATTTTAAAACGGATATTGGAAATCGGAGTTGAGTCGACCTAGTTTGTCTAGTATTTTATCATAGCTGTTCATAGTTCGTCTATTCCCAAGAGTTTCAATGGTATTTGAGTACTCCCGTGTGCTGCGCTTCGAGTAGCGCAGTTGGTTGCCATGGTGACGAACGAACTCGGCCCGTAATTACGTCATTTGACGTAATTTGATTTCAAAGTAGTTCCTATGCATATCAATACCAGGGGCGTGTTCCATTCGTCGGAGGGCCCTCCTCCTTCCCTTCGCTAGGGTCCATTTCCCCCTTCCCCTTCCGCTCATTCTGATCCGCCTCTCTCTCTCTCTCTCTCTCCTGATCTTCTCTCTCCCTCCGCGGGACACGTGTCACTTTTTCGGCTTACTGGTTTTCCGAGAACGGCTCGCTAACGTCATACCCTCCTCCCCCCCCCTCAGACCAAACTCTCTCATTTTTTTATCCTTTATCTTGTCTCGAGTTTCCATTTACATGGAAAAATTACTACCTTCCAGGGTACCCCTGCCTCTTTTCACGATAAAATTTCCTTTCCTGTCTCACGCCCCCCCTTGTTCCCGTCTCTGTTTTTCTCATTCCCATAACCAGGTCACTCTTTACCCTTCCTACCTTCTTTACCCTACCTATCCCCTTCGATCGCGGTGGTCCTCTGAGTTTACCTCTCTCGGTCTCCATCCGTTGTCGTTCTTTTCCTCCTCCCTCTCGTGTTCGAACCCCTCCTCCGCTTCCTCCCGCTTGCCCTCCACTCACTCATTACCTCCTTTCCTATGCCATCGTCTTCGCCCGACGTATCTGTCCTGACTACCGCCCTTTGGCTACCTGCATTTTCCTCAAGCACCATCCCTAGGTCGGCCTCTATTGACTCCGGGATCTCGTCCAACCCCCTATTTTCCTCCACTCTCTTTGCCGTCGCCATGGCATCCTCGTCCCTCACGCTCGTCTTTTCGCCCTCACCCCGTCGGAGTACGACGTGTTCGATGTCTGGGCATCGTGCATTTCATTCGCAGGGGTTCGACACTGCCGCATCGCGAGCGTGTTTTGTTGCTGCCCTTCGTAAAGAATGACGGCTCGGTGACCCGCGATTGGAATATAATATGGAATCGTTGATTTTAAGGTGCATCTTAACAGCCCGTGTTCCGGTACTAATTGGGTACTTAGCCCGGGGCCTATCCACTAATTCTCCGAGTACGACACCACCACCTTTCCGTCCTTGCCAAGTTCCGTCTCCACCTCGAATCTGGACACCTCAGGGAGAAGGGCCACCACCTTCACGAACACACGGCCCTGATTGAGTCAAAGGTCGTACTGCCCCACGGTTCCCATAAGTCAGGAACGTCCTCACTCCTCGAATGCTCAAACGGTAGGACAAAAGCTACCCTGTTTTCACAGAAGGTCACCCTTCCAAGCACTGACAGGGGCCGACGCCGTTTAACTTCGGTGTTCGGAGGAGAACCGGTGCACTCCGCGTGATAGGACCGTTGGCGAATGCATAATCTCGTCCCTCGTCCTATAGGCAACACCGAACTTTATGAAGCCTTAAAGCTTGTTAATTCACGCCTGAGGACCCGAAAAAAAATTCAGTGCAAGCCTCCCTTATTGTGGACAGGGAAAATTTTTTTAAATATATTAATTTCACCATCTAGTTCTTTTTACCGTGGAAAGCGGTTAAAAAACGATCAAAATGCAATATAACTTTCATCTGTTCTTTTTTTGATATTCTACCACGACATTCTAATATTCCTGAATGTTCCCTTACTAATGATGTTATTAAAAAAGTATCCTTACGTTCATTATTTTCTTGGGAACGATAATTGAGGTGGTTTCCCGTTGCCTTCCTCAATAGTGTTTTTAACGTGACACCATCACTTAATGGCCGCCCCACTGGAGTCAGACGCCATTGCAGCCGCCTCACTGAGGAACAGACGCTGCGTGGACTACCTTTCGTCTGGCTCCTAACCTTCGACCTATCCGGCATTGGTGACCCTACCAGAAGCAATTATCATTACACCCGCCAGAACAGCTCTAGGGGTCATCGGAACACACAAACCCTTCCACCACGACAAGGTTCATGGGAGGGCGTTTCCAATCTGTCAATTTTAAAACTGTACGGAATTTAAAATTAAGAAAATGTCATTGGAATGTTAAAAAATGTTTATTAAGGGACAATTGCTGAATATTAGTCCGAAAATTAAAAGGAATCTCGAAAATAAGTTTTATGATGTCTATTGCATCATATCATAAACCACATAATGTACTCAAACCATCCTTGAAATAAATTAAAAATTAATCTCAGAACATAAATTACTAGGTCTTATGATGTAAAAAGAATTATATGCATACAAATATATTACAGCAGGTGCGATGTTAGAAAACAAACGCCTAGCGATATTGCGCCAAACAGTAACCCAGCAACGTTGCAAGAAATTTATTAATAAATGTAATATGAACCAGAAAAAGTACTCAAACTGCCCTTGGATCAATTGAAAATCGATCTTAGATAATAAATTAGTGTCTGTCATAATAATAATATAGGTATACGCTAACATATTAGAGGCATATAATGCTTTGAAAACAAATGCCTAGTGATATTGAACCAAACAATCACCTAGCAACAAATCAACAAATTTGATGATAAAGTTTATTTAAACCAATCGTAGTACTTAAACTATCAAATAATTAATTAAAAATTCATCACAGAAGATAAATTAGTGTCTGCAATAATATTTAAACAAATATACGCAGGCTTGTTCATTTTCAAGGCATATGGTGTGTGTTAACAAATGCATAGAGATATTGCAATAAACAGTCGCCTAGCAACAGCGTAACACCTTTTAAAAAAAAGTTTCCTAAGCCGATTTAATTATAATTTTAAACGGATTAACGATTAATTAAGTTACAAATGAAAGCTTTTTTTAAATTCCCGCACCCAACGCTACCCCTCCACACCCCTCCCCTCACATACCATTCCCCCCTTCTCCTTCCATCCAGCGCTTCCGGGCCCTCCTCTGCCTCAATTCTGTCCCTAATTCCTCTTGAGAAAGCTGATTGCACCACCTATTTATGACATAAATTGTAGGATTACATTCGTGAATACTATTTGATAACAAAATGATATTTCACAGTTATTAAATTGATTTGCTGAAATTTCATTTCTCATAATACGTCCAATTTTCAGTGAATTCCAAAGATGTAATCATCTTAATCCCCCATTTACGTTTCGATAAACTGTAATTATGAAGTGAATTACTCATTGAATATTATTACCTGAAATGGAACCAATTGGGGAACAAAACGTAATTTCTGAGAATCCATAAATATGAACGTTAAAAATTATAAACTCTGTTAAACGATATTAAAAAAGAGGAAACATAATTTCATAACTACCTTAACATTCAAAATTCATTGCCTACCATATCATTTCTTCAATTTTCTTCAAGGCATTCGTCATTTTGTTTATCAACAAACCAAAGCTTTGGCAACGGTACCCCTCTTAGATTGGAGATACATTACAGCAGAGACGTCGAAGCATTTTTAGTCATCTTTATAGAATTTTGAAGCGTGATATTCACGTAATAATTATTTACTTCGAGCAGGAATCATACTCAGTGCATAGAATAAATATTAACATCGAAGGAGAAACACGTTACAGCCATGCAACAAACAATTAATGTCAATATCCACCATAAATAAGATGGACGCTATGACGAGCAAACGGAATTAGTCGACATTCCCTGTGCACCCGTACCAGTTTATAAACAGCAGTTGACGAAGTGTAAGCAGGATAATTAATTGGTAAAAGGAAGGGAAAAGGATAGGTTTTGGGCATTATAAAACTTACGTATATCTCCATATTAATTTACGAATGACCATAACAGGCAGGAGTATAACTGTCCATATCAGGGACGATCAGGGACGTGATCGGGAGTCAAATATGGGGGCGGAAAGGGGAATTATGTTGCGGGAAGATTATCCCAAATGTTTTTCCGAAAAATTGATAAAAATGGTTAGATCCTTCACGAACGACATCATCTCCAGAGTTAAGTTGCGCCCCGGTAGTGAAACGGAGACATTTCCTGTCAGGAGCTCGATCAGGCAGGGTTGCCCACTGGCCATGTTGATTTTTGCGATCGGTCTGGAACATCTCCTGCACCGCTTAAGAATGAAGCTGAAAGGGATCCAGGTGGGTGAGGAAAAGGTGGCGGCATATGGCGACGACGTCACCATCCTCGCCATCAATAAAAAATATATCATTTACGTATTTTTTTAAAAATGCCACGCTGAGAACACCGGTTTTCGGTCCGATCGCCTATAGTTAAGCGGCGTCGGGCCCGGATAGTACATGGATGGGTGACCGCCTTGAGCAACACCGGGTGTCGTAGGCTATCTAATTTTTTGAAGTGGTGTTTGAGTATTCAAGGAGTGAGGAACTTCTTGACTTATCGTAACCGTGTGTGTGCCTTCCCCGGCGTTGGAGGCTTCAATCGCAGGGAAGCGAAACCTTCCGTTTCCCGTGCCTCTGATTGGCGACGGCGTGTGCTGAATTTTAGGGATTGCGTTCACACTGGAGCCCTTTAAGACGGCTGCAACTTTGTGGTTATTTTTTCTTTTCTGATGTTAGTGAGAAGCATGCTGTACGAGACGAAGGCAACTTCGGTGTTAAGTCTAAATGACTTGAAAGAGGCCGCAACTGCCCTCGAGGTCACCCGATTCATCGGTGTTGAGCTCGGTCTGAAAATGGAGGATTTTTAGCGCGATTCAGTTTGGTCCGACGAGGCGTTTTGTTTATGTAAAGTTGTTCAATTGTTGGTTGAGAAAATGCTGAAATCGAAAAGAGAGGCCCACTCGACTTCCCAACAGCAGGCGACAACCGGGGCAGTGCGACTTTTGACTCAATCAGGGCCGTGTGTTCGTGAAGGTGGTGGCCCTTCTCCCTGAGGTGCCCAGATTCGAGGTGGAGACGGAACATGACAAGTACGGGAAAATATAAGTGGTGGTGTCGTACACGCTGAATTAGTGGATAGGCCCCGGGCTATATACCCAATTAGTACCGGAACACGGGCTGTTTAGATGTACCTTAAAATCCGCGATTCCATATTATATTCCAATCGCGGGTCACCGAGCCGTCATTCATTACGAAGGGCAGCAACAAAACACGCTCGCGATGCGCAGTGTCGAACCCCATGCGAATGAAATGCAAGATGCCCCGATATCGAACACGTCGTACTCCGACGGGGTGAGGGGCGAAAATACGAGTGTGACGGACGAGGATGACATATCCTAAAAAAGCAGAAAGGGATCCAGGTGGGTGAGGAAAAGGTGGTGGCATATGCCGACGACGTCACCATCTTCACCCAAGACCAGGAGGAGAGGTACGCGTGTAATGCCATTGCAGTCATGAGATAACTAATCGAAAGAGGAATATAGTATACAATCAGGACGTTTTTGCCTGTTTCGTAGATTTCGAAAAAGCATTCGATAGAGCGAATTGGGAAAAATCAATGCGTGTATTGCAGAAAATACGAATAGATTGGAGGGACAGGAGACTGATCCGCAACCTGTACATGTCTCAAACTGCTCAGGTGCGAGTGGGGAACGGAGAGTCCGGATGGGCAGTGTTAGGAAGAGGTGTAAGACACGTGGTGTCCATTGTCACCGGTGCTGTTGTAATCAGTATATCAGACTACCTACCAGATATACCTAGATCAGTATATGTGGAGGAAATGATTAAAGAGGCATGGAAAGAACTGGAGGTAGGAATGAAAGTGGGATGGGAATTCGTAAAATCGGTTATGTTTGCTGATGACCAAGCATTAGTTGCTCAGTCAGGCAAGGGGTTACAAGCATTGCTGAGTGAATTGCAGGTTCAGTGCGATAAATATGGGATGAGAATCAATATTAATAAAACAAAGAACGACCCCTCGTGGACTCCCTTTTGCCCATCCCACAGACTCAGAACTCGCCCCCTGTTCGAATACCCTCGGCCCGTTCCTTTTTGGACGCTGCGAACATTCCTAATAATCTTCATTAGTTTCAGATCGATCCTTGTCAGGCCTTGGTATGGAATTTGCATAATATACGACTTTTAGAATCTCCAAAGAAATTGCAAATCCGAAAAAATAATTCCGACCTACTACACGCCAAATTGGAAGAAGCTCCTCTTTCAATAGAAATCAGCTGGCTGAAGCTGTTGAGCGGGAGGGTGAGAATGAGGAAGCTGTGAGAGACAATGAAAAAAGAGGGAGGTTTGGTGGGGAGAAGGGGGAAGACAGTAGAACCACTAATTGGGGGGTGGTTGGGAAGGGGACAGATAGTTAAAAAAGTATGGAAGGTGGTGAGTCGGCTGGCCGTGGTTCTAGTGAATCGGAGAGGAAGTGTTTTTTAAGTTTGGAGATGGCGGGTTCCGTTGAAGAAGGATCACCTCCAAATGCCTTTGTAGATGGTCGAATCTGCGCCGTGAAGAGACAGAACGACGCTAGACACCCTCCACTCGGTCCATGCCGGCACAATCCAGGGCACGCCCCCACCCAATCGCTCCATTAGGGTCCGGTATGGAGTCACTCCATATGGACGCGGTTTGAAGTCTCCGCCATCACCCTCCAGATCTTATTATAGGCGGCCAATGTTTCCAAAAGTCTTGATTAATTAAAATATGTTCCCCGTGTCGCATACATACGAGTGGATTTTGAATTAAAGATGAGGAATTTCAAGCTCATGAGAAATACTCGGTACGCCTCATTACTGGAAATCTGATAAACTAATTCCGTCTCCGGTCATAAACTAATCTCCATTAATGCTTTAACTATCTCTTCGTCTAGTATGCCTGGACCTAAGCTATCTTCTTCTACGTCATGTTCCTTTTCTATGTCTAACCTTGTCGGCCTATGTTCTTTACCATACAGTGTTTTTATATTTTCCTTCAATCTCTCTTGGATTTTTCCTGGTTCAACTATTATCTTACCCCAATTATCTTTAACTGTTAGCATTGGTCTTGCCTCCATACTTCCCGATAATAACTTACCTTGTTGTATAGAGCACCAATTTCACCCTTCTTCTGTAAACTTTCCATATCCTTGCATTGCGTTTTCCACCATTCTTCTTTTGCTTTATTTGTGGCCCTTCTCAATTTATTCCTTAACTCTTTGTACTTCATTTTGCCTAGCTCATATGTGAAAATTCTTCCATTTTCTTCTCTCATTCATCTTTGCAAACAATTCATCCGTGACCCACGGTTTCCTTGTCCTTTTCCTATTAACGGTTCCTATAGTATCTTTTGCGGCTTTCGATATCACTTCCTTGAGACATTTATTCCCTTGATTTATGATAATAAATTTCAAAATAAATGATTAATTTGATTTCAATATGGTTCCTGTGCATATGTGTTCATACGTGTTCCATTGCTCGAAGCGCCCTCCTCCTTCCCTTGGCCCTTCGTCCACTTCCCCCTTCCCCTTCCGCTCATCGGGATCCGCTTCTCTCTCTCTCTCTCCTGATCATTTCTCCTCCTTACGGGACAGGTGTCATTTTTTCGACTTACTGGTATTCCGGGACGCTCTTTTTATTACGTATTACGAAGTTGCTAGGCTACTGTTTACTGATATATCGCTATGCATTTGTTTCCACGTACCATATACCTTTAATATGAACCAGTCTGCGTATATTTCTTTAAATATTTTTGCAGACACTAATTTATCTTCGGATTTGAATTTTCAATTAATTATGGCATAGTTTGAGTACTACGATTGGTTTAAATTAACTTTATAATTAAACCTGTGGATTAGTTGCGAGGAGATTGTTTGGTGCAATATCACTAGGCATTTGTTTTCAAGCATTGTATGCCTGTAATATAAATATGTGTGCGTATACCTATTTCAGTATTATGACAGACAGTAATTTATTATCTAAGATGGATTATCCATTGAGCCAAGGGCAATTTGAGTACTTTTTGTGTTTAATAATACATAATTTTTATAAATTTGTTGTAACGTTACTGGGTCATTGTTTCACGCAATATCGCTAGGCGTTTGTTTTCTATCATTTCACGGCTGTAATATAAAGATGTCTGCGAGTAATTCTTTTCACATAATTACACATCCTAATTTATGTTCGGAGATTAATGTTTAATTTATCCCAAGGATGGTTGGAGTGCATTCTGTGGTTTATGACATATTTATATTTAAATTTTTCGTAATATTGATAAGTGATTGTAATTACAGAAATAGGCTCAGCTAAACGTTAAAATAGGAGGGGAAAAAATGAAGCCGGTAGAACAGTTTACGTATCTCGGAAGTGTTCTGGACCAACACGGGACGTTGAGTAGGGAGGTTAAAAAAGTCTCGTTAAAACTCTGATATGGAGCGTAGCTATGTACGGAAACGAGGTCACTGAAGCAGGCGGATAGGGAGCTTAGATTGGACGCTTTTGAAATGTGGGTGTAAGGAAATTAATATGTTTGCATAGTAATATTCTGCAGTTTGTTAATTCAATTTGAATAATTCATTTCTTATAATATGTCCAATGAACTGTTATTTGCAAATATTTAATAATCTTAATCCTCCCAGACAGTTTTTTTACATGCATAATCGATGCTCTATACACATTTAAACAATAATAAATAAAAGTATAACAATATTGACCTTGAAATTCTTAATCAACTCTCACCTGAATTACGATAAAATAAGCTCGAAAAACAGAAGACACTCGTGTTTATTATCTTCGAATGACTGCGCAAGGGGAACGAAAACAAATGAGTGGCGATATTGGTATCTATGCGAAGTGTACCGTGATACAATGGAATTATGAAGTTAATTGTTCATTGAACATTATAAAGTGAAATTAAACATTTGTGAATTAAAACGTCATTCCTCAGATTACAAAAATTGAACGTTAATAATTTACTCTACAAAAGGAAACATAAATCCACATGTATCTTAATTATAAGCGATAGAATTAACCTTAAATATTTATTGCATTGCCTACCATATCATTTCTTCGTTCGATAGTTTGTTTATCAACCAAATAAAGCCTTGGCTACGGTATCCCTCTTAGATGCATCAATTGAGAGTTATTTTAGAGACGCCTTTTGATGTCAACGTATGGAATTTTGAAGCGTCGTTAATATGCACGTAATTAGTATTCACTTGTAGCAGGAATTATTCGGAATTGACAATATGATAATTAACGAAAAAAATACTGAAAGAAAAACACGTTACAGCAATGCATATTTAAATAAATCATTAATAAATCTCGAATCAAGATATATATATGTATATCATATCATATGTATCAAGATATATATATATATATATATATATATGTATATATATATATATGTATATATATATATATATATATATTTATTTATATACATATATTATACGAGTACATACTAGTTGGGTGTGTATACTTACGCGATTCGGAGATAACTAATTAAATTTTGGCTTAACTTGACTAAATTAAAATTGGGTTTCATGCAAATATCAGTCTCAGGTCAACATATTTCTATTGGCAATTCTTTGCGAGACTTTGTAACGAAGTCGTACCAGGCAGAAATTAGCAGAAAAGTACTTTTCCACTACAGTGAGTGCAAACGTGCATTTCTCGAAACAAGGATTCCAACCGGTTTATTTCACAAAATTGCAACAAAAGAATGATGAATTACAGCGTACTTGTGATATAAATTGCAGCATTGCGTTGGTTAATAATATTAGATAACAATAATATGTCAACAGCTATTAAAATAATTTTTTTAAATTTCATTTCTCATAATATGTCCAGTAAACTGTTAAATCTGCAGATGTAACCATCTTAATCCGCACTATTACTAATAGAATTAGTTACTGTAATTTTGAAGTTAATTGTTCGTTGAAAAAAATAACTTGAAATTAAACAAGCGCGGAATAACATTTAATTTCTTAGAATCCATAAAATTGAACGTAAAAATTTACTTTGTTAAAAAAAACATAACTTAAAAAAAATGAAATATGATTCCATAACTATCTAAATACTAAGCGATTGAATTAACCTTAAATTATAAAATATACATTGCCTTATCCTATCATTTCTTCGAACGACATTTTGTTGATAAATAAACTGAAACCATGGCAACGGTATCCCTGTAACATACATCATTGGAGAGTTATCTTAAAGACGCAAATGCATTTTATGTCCTCTTTATGGAATTTAGAAGCGAGATATTCGCGTAATAATTATTCACTTTGGGCAGGAATCGGAATTCGGAGGACATAATATAAATATTAACAAAGTGAACAACGAAAGAGAAACTTAATTGGGCCATATTACCAAACAAATAATATTTATGTCCACCAGGAAAAGACGGACGTCAGGACTAGCAACGGACGTAAACAACATTTACTGTGCACCCTTGCCAATTTATAAACAACAGTTAAGGAAGTGAAAGTAGGAAAATTAATTAATTGAAAGGAAAAAAATCAAAGAATATGTCTTATTGCAAAGAATATTGTCTTATGCATAATGCTCCTATAGAAGTTACGTACGTGTCGCCGAATATTCGCCAATGACCATACCACGCTGAATACACCGGTTCTCGTCCGATCACCGAAGTTAAGCAGCGTCGGGCCCGGATAGTACTTGGATGGGTGACCGCCTGGGAACACCGGGTGTCGTTGGCTTTTTCTTTTTTTTAATCTACTGGCGAATTATCATCTTAACTCTAGGCATTGATTAAATATTATGCCATTGAAAAAATATTTTTTTAATCATCTGTATTACATTTTATTAAATTCCCACCATTTTGAACTTGACAGATAATAAATCCCCAGTTTGGCCACATCAAGGATGACGAAGGCTTCTGTTTTATCTGTATTCCTTATTAAAAGCCGACATCGGCGATTATTGCAAAGCTGAGGGTTGAAATATTTCAACGGCCTACTCGACGGACGGTCGACTGAAAACTTCAAAATTCTGTTATTACATAGTGTTTCTATATAATATGAAAACAATTAAAAAAAGAGAAAAGCGTATAGAACAACAATACGGCAGCATATACAATAATTCATTCATTTAAAATTGTGACGTGAAATTAAACAATTTGGGGATTAAAACGTAATTTCTCTGAACCCACAAAACTGAAAGTACTTTTTTTACTAATATTCACAAACTCTGTTGAACATAATTAAATAAGGAAATATATTTCCATATACATCATAATATTAAACGATCGAATTAAACTTAAATAGAATTATACGCTGCCTATTCTATCATTTCTTCAATCGACAGTTTGTTTGTAAACAAACCGAAACCATGGAAACGGTATCCCTTTTAGATGCATCAATTGATAGATATTTCAGAGACGCCAATGCCTTTTCGATGTCCAACGTATGGAATTTTGAAGCGTGATATTCACGTAACTATTCACTTCGAGCAGGAATCATTCGGAGTGCATATAAAATGAATATATTAACAAAATTAACATCGAAAGAGAAACTCGTTACGTCCATATAAACAAACAAATAATATTAATGTCCTCCATAAGCAACATGGACGTTAAGACTAGCAACGGACGTAAACAACATTTCCTGTGCACCCGTACCAGCTTATAAACAGCTGTTGACGAAGTGAAAGCAGGAAAATTAATTAATTAAAAGGGAAAAAATGGTCAAGGATATGTTTTGTTCAGCATTGAAACATACGTACAACACATCAATGACATCCACCATAAGGCATTAAGTCCGACAATCCGACATTAAGTTGGATTATTCCCATTAGCATGAGGGACGAGGGTCTGCATGCGCCAATGGTCCTACCATGCTGAATTCATTGGTTCTCGTCCGATCACCGGATTTAAACGGCGTCCGGCCCTGTCAGTATTTGGATGGGTGACCTCCTGGGAAAACAGGGGACCTTTGGCAAAATGTTTTCAATGGGTATTTCCCTTAAATCAAAGTGAAGTCTATAATCTACATATATAACTGGCAAGAGAAAAGCCTCTTGTACAGCCAGATGGCAGCAAGAGAAGGTTTGACTGCCCAAGGGTCGAAATGTTTATTAGACCTAATCAACGGACGGTCAACTGAATGTCAACATTCAGTTGACAAAATTACTGCTTATGAAAAAGTCTACCGTATAACCTTAGCACGTACATGAGAATAAAAAAACAAACGATACATGAATATGTCCGAATTAACACGTTTGTTTGCCCAAGGGTCATAATTTCCGACGGACGGTCTAACCGAATACCATCTTTTTATTAATAAAAAAATGATGTTCTACTCTCAAAACACAATCTAAATGAGTAAAAATTAAATTGAAACAATATTGTCGTTAAAAGCAGGACTTCACGCCTAAAGGTCAACATATTTTAACGGACGGTCGACTGATTTCAAAAAATGCATATGGCGTAAAAAAACATAGGATATTGCACTCTCAAGAGACGCCTCAACACGGCGAAGCTTTTATTCACAATTAGCGGGCGGAGTTTTTGTATTCGTCATTGGTCCTACCACGCTGAATAAAGCGGTTCTCGTCCGATCACCGAAGTTAAGCAGCGTCGGGCATACTGAGATACTACCCGGATAGTACTTGGATGGGTGACCGCCTGGGAACACCGGGTGTCGTTGGCAATTGAGATTTCATTGAGTGCATTTTGAGCATTCGAGGAGTGAGGACGTGCTTGACTTATCGTAACCGTGTGTGTGCTCTCCCCGGTGTTCGAGTCTTCGATCGCCGGGAAGCGAAACCTTTCGTGTCCCGTGGCTCTGATGGTCGACGGCGTGTGTTGAATTTTGATGATTGCGTTCACACTGGAGCCGTTTAAGACGGCCCGCAACTTTGTGGTCATTTTTCTTTTTTGTGATGTAAGCGACGGAGCGGGGCAGAGTTGGTTGAGAAATTGCTAAAATCGAAAAAGGGAGGCCCACTCGACTTCCCAACAGCAAGGCGACAAGCGGGGCAGTGCGACCTTTGACTCAAGCAGGGCCGCTTTCGTGAAGATGGTGGCCCTTCCCCCTGTGGTGCCCAGATTCGAGGTGGAGACGGAACTTGGTAAGTACGGAAAGGTGGTGGTGTCGTACTCGGTGAATAAGTGGATAGGGCCCCGGGCTATCCACCCAATTAATACCGGAACACGGACTGTTAAGATGTACCTTAAAATCCGCGATTCCATCTTATATTCCGATCGCGGGTGACCGAGCCGTCGTTCATTACGAAGAGCAACAACAAAACACGCTCGCGATGCGACAGTGTCGAACACCTGCGAATGAAATTCACGATGCCCAGACATCGAACACGTCGTACTCCGACGTGGTGAGGGGGGGAAAGACGAGTGTGAGGGAGGGGGATGCCATGGCGACGGCAAAGAGAGTGTAGGAGGAGATCCCGGAGTTGAAATGAGGTGGCTAACACTGGAGGAGATGGCAGTCAAGTAGGCGTGTTCGAAGGAATGGAAGAAAGTCGGGATAGTGGACGAGAAACAAATGAAGTCCGACGCGCCCGAACGGTAGGAATTATTGGAATAAAAAAATTAGGGAAACATTCAATCATGTCAGGCATCCCATTAACTCGAATGGGCACTTTGACCGTTTGCGGGGTAATTGAAGAATAAGGCGAGCATTCGAAATATAAATAAATAAGGAAGACGAGGACATATTACATTCTTGGGTTTATTTAGTAATTCGTAGGAATTCTTAAATTATTATTACTGGTTTATCTTTTTATTTATTTGTTTTTGGTGGGGTTACTCTGTTTTCGTCTGGATTGGGGGCTAATCTTGAGGTCATTTGAAACAAATTATTGCTCTTTCAACTTTGAGACAACTTGGCTCAATGATAAGTACTGTGCCCATCCGATTATCTTATTCACGCTCTATTTAAGGCTCTTTTGTTTATATGTTCCGGTGGTAAATTGATAATCTTCGGGATTGTCATGATATTCGTTTCATTGGTCCCTTCTATAATCTTAAGCCTTCGACTTCTCCTTGTTTCTGCGTTTCTAATTTAGCCTTAACAAAGGACAATTAGAAGACCGGAATGTACCATAGAATTGAGTTTAGCGAGGAGTTTCGTTCATTTCGAAGGAAATGGCCCCCTGGGTGGACACTTTGGCACGTATGGAGATATTGGAAAGAGCAAATTCTTACTGTAATATTGTGAACGACGAGCTATGCTCTTCCCGGTCACGCCTCTTCAACCTAAAACTCCCAAACTCATTGTCCTATCTCCACTAACCCAAGGCGGACCCCCCCCCCCAGGCACCCCTTTCCCTACCGTGCTTCCTTAACCCTCCCCCCCCCCCCGGAGGATCTGAGAAGAGAGGACCTAACCTTGACTTCATCACAGTAATACCCCAATCCCCGTCTTTCCCTCACCCACCATCTCCTCTTCCTTTCTTCTTCTAGTGGACGACTCACCTTTTTGTCAAAAAAGAGCTTCATAAAATTATTTTCCGGACGAACCCTGTCTAAAGAAAGATTTTGGCTTGCATTTGACCTGATGATGACGATGAGCATTGAAACCTAGGTAGTGACTAAAAAAAATTTTATGTTGGAAAAACCAAGTGTTTCATTTGCAAATATGTATCGTTTCCACAAAGTGACGCCTGAAGTTATCACCTTTAAAACGTCGCAGTGGAGAGGAGGACCTTACAGCAAATATATTCAAGTACGTCCAGCATAATATATTCTCGGTAATGCTCTCTCTAATGTCAATTTATAAAGTACAGTCTGTGTTTGTTTACCATGTTGCTGTGGTACGAACAACTCGTTGCAATCTAATTTAGTTGTTGTTAAATATTCACTAATATATCATTAATAAAGGCATTGCTAAGAATATCAAATCAATTCGGGAACATTAATAACCCCAAGAGTATTATTGACGGTGCAGTATTATTCTGGAAGCAATCCTTATTAAACGATAAATCAAATTCAATGTCCAATCTATAAACAAAGTGTGTAAAGCTTTGTAAATTACCAGACATAATTTCCTTTAGAGACATTTCCCCGTACTTCATGGCTTCTCAATCAAAACGAAATGAGTCAATATCACCCGTGACTTCGAACAAGAGTTTACAGAGTATTTTATAACAAAGTGAAAACAGAAGAAATAACTAGCGCAAATAAGACGAAGGTGAAGTATTGTGGACAATATAAATGAATTCTACATCACCTGTTTGAATTTGCCAATGTCCATAGCATGAACAGGGAGAGGGGTTGAAGGACAAAGGAATACGCTATCCTTATTACTTTGAGGTTTTCGAAAGAAAGACTGAGACAGAAGGGGAAGAGAGAACGGAGGGGTTTCTCTGGAAAGGAGGATCTTCGAGTGGGAAGAGGCAACAAGTGAACTCAAAACGTGTCAAAAAACCAAAACGGGCATTTCCGGAAGAGAATGCCTCCGTGTTTTTATTCTGGGGAATAATGTGAAAGGGCGCGTGGACAGAATTCTCAGGAGGGGAAGAAGGGACGGGAGGAGGATACTGGAAGGGACTAGAGCTAAAGGAGTACTAGTGGGGGGGAGGATATGGAATGAATGCTTCCATATCGTCCCCACCTTTTCTTAAAGTTCTGATTGGTATTCTTCCCCGACTCGCGGTGGCTTTACGTACGACGACTGATTGCTCTGCCCCTTCCGGAGTATTTTAGAACCCCGTGCAAAGTGGCTTCGTGTTGAGTGCTTGGTTGCCATTGCGACGAATGCACTTCGCCGTGTAATGACGTCACATTATACTTCCTCGTCTTCTTCTGTCCATGTAAAGCTCAATATAACTTCGAAAAAAATGGGCGCACAATGTTCAACTATGAAATATGAATATAAAGCTATTATATTCAGTGGGTATTTTGCATGAAACACCGTATTTACACCAATAAAAACACTTTACTTTCCCTAATTACATCATAATTGATTTCAAAATGAAGATTAATTTGATTAAAAGATTGGTATATATGTATGCATATCAATTTCAGGGACGTGTGCCATTCGTCGAAGCGCCCTCCTCCTTACATACGCCCGGGTCAACTTCCCCCTTCCCTGCGTAAATTCCTCTCGGGTCCTCCACCGGGTTACATCGCCCATCTCGGCCGACGTTTCGATGTCCGACTCGGTCATCGTCATCAGGGCTTCTGATTGCCGTTGCCAGTTTTCAGTTTTAAATGTTTTTTATTTCCGTAAAGACATAGGAATACAAGAATATGGAGAATGGTAAAATAGATGCAACAAAAGCAGTACGGAAACCCCGTTATAGGAACAGTTCCTCTTCGGGGTGGAAAATAACAAGTAGAAGGTCTTACAGTAAGCGGTAACGCGGTAAATAACTCTTTTCTTTTCTACGGGAGCGGTAACGGTCCCGCATTTGCCCGCGGGCGGAGGGACACCCGTAAAAACCCCCGCCAGACCACTGCTGTCTTGATTCTTCTTCTGCTACGGGGGCGGATGAGCGGAAGGGTCCGGGAGCATGCATGCGGGAAAAGGAAGAACAGATCGGACCTGATGAGGAGGTAGGGTAACATTCGGGTGGTGCACAGGTGGAAGAGTCGCGACGACACGTGCTGGAGATAGTAGCTTAAGGGGCAGGGCGGCGTCGTAGATAGCCCCCCATGGTGCCCATGATGTTGGTCAGCAGCTCCCAGTTGTAGTTCGCGAGACGGGCAGCCGTCCTGCTGCGTGTGCGGCCGTATTTAGGATGGGCTCCATGGTTTGGCGGTATCCTGGGGCAGCGTTGGCGTACACCAAGGAGATGAATCGCAGAAGGTCTCCCTTGGTGACGGGCTCTTTGGCCGGCGGCGCATCTTCCTTGGCCGCTTCTGCAATAGAAGGATCGGGGAGAATTGGGGCAGTGGCGGCAAATGAGGAGGGGGCGGTGGGGCGTTTAGGACAGGCCCAGTTCCCGGCGTGGTGGTCCCTTCCACAATTGGGGCAGCGGTAGGTGGTGGCTGCGCACTCGGTCGCCCGATGTGAGCCCCCACATCTGGCGCATTTCGCATGTACCCTACACTCCCCCGCGGAGTGCTCGAAGCTCTGGCACCGGAAACACCCGAGGGGCTGGGGTCGTGGGGGGTGCGACGGCTGGCGGCGATACACGCGGCCGAAGTAATACAGCCCGTTGGTTATCACTGATGAGGCTGCATTAGCTTCCTCCACCAAGGAACGGATGATGGTGGTCTCCTGGTTTGTGGCCCTCGAGGTGACTCTCCACAGGGTTGTCACCTTCACTCCGGCGTCGTTCAAGGCCATCCTTATGTCGTCCTTTTCCATGTGGAGATCGACGCCTTTCACTACAAATGAAAACAAAGGTTTCTTATTAGGTGGGGACGGGGGACGAGTCGGGCCGGGTGCGCCCACCGCAGTCATGGTGCATGTAGCCCCAAGCAAACGGTCCAACTTCTTCTTCCCCTCTGCTCGCAAGTAAGCTACATGCTGCCTGGGCAGGCGAACCCTGGCTGACCTGTCCCCTGGATAGACTATAATTTGGGCAGTGGTGAGGAGGGGATTGACAGACCCTTCTTTTTCTCTCGTACTTATACGCTTTTCCGCCCACTGTCGCTGTCGTGTGATTGGTCCGTGGGGTGGCGTGTATCGAAAACATAATTTCAACAGAGACTCGGGTTTCCAACTCAGCAACACATGGAAACCAATCCTCAGAGCAATTGGTGAAACCAGGTCCGACGGGCGGCCAATGGGAAGGCGCCCCGATACACGCCACCCCACGGACCAATCACACGACACCTGAGTGGGCGGAAAAGCTTATAAATACGAGAGAAAAAGTGGCAACGGAGTTCAGAAGCCCTGATGACGATGACCTAGTCGGACATCGAACCGTCGGCCGAGATGGACGACATAACCCGGTGGAGGACCCGAGAAGAATTTACGCAGCTGATACGCCGGGAAAACACCAAATCTTTTCCCCCTTCCCCTTCCGCTCAACCCTCTCCTGATCACCCTCCCTCAGCGGGAAACGTGTCACTTTTTCGTCTTCCTGGTATTCCGGAAATGACTCGCTAACATGATGAACTCCCCTCCCCTCAGACCGCAAAGCGCTCGTTATTCTCTCCTTAATCTTGTCTCGTGTTTTCATAGCCATGGAGTAATAACCCTCTCCGGGTACCCCTGCCTCTTCTCCCAGTAAAATGTCCTCTCATGTCTCACGCCCCCCTTGTTCCCGTCTCGGTTATTCCCATGCACTATACCAAGGTCACTCGTTCCCTCCCCTTTCATCGCGGGGGTCCTCTGAGTTTCCCTTTCTCGGTCAGCATCCGTTGTCGTTCTTTTCCCCCTCCCTCTCCCGTTCGAACCCCTCATCCGCTTCCTCCCGCTTGCCCTCCACTCACTCATTACCTCCTTTCCTATGTCATCGTCTTCGCTCGACGTATCTGTGAGGACTAACGCCCTCTCGCTACCTCCATTTTCCTCAAGCACCATCCCTAGGTTGACCTCATTTGACTTCGGGATCTCCTCCAACCCCCTATTTGCCTAAACTCTCTTTGCCGTCACCATGGCATTCTCCTCCCTCACACTCGTGTGTTTGCCCCTCACCCCTTCGGAGTACGACCTGTTCGATGTCGGGGCATCGTGTATTTCATATGCAGGTGTTCGACACCGCGCATCGCGAGCGTGTTTTGTTGATGCCGTTCGTAATGAACGACGGCTCGGTGACCCGCGATCGGAATATAATATGGAATCGCGGATTTTAAGGTATATCTTAACAGTCCGTGTTCCGGTATTAATTGGGTACTTAGCCCGGGGCCTATCCACTTATTCACCGAGTACGACACCACCACCTTTCCGTATTTGTCAAGTTCCGTCTCCACCTCGAATCTGGGCACGTCAGGGAGAAGGGCCACCACCTTCAAAAACACAAGGCCCTGCTTGAGTCAAAGGTCGCATTACATCGCTTGTCGCCTGCTGTTGGGAAGTCGAGTGGGCCTCCCCATTTCTGTTTTAGCAATTAATCAACCAACTCTTCATCGAACAACTTCACATAAACAAAACGCTTCGTTGGGCCAAACTGAATCGCGCTTATAATCCTCCATTTTCAGACCGAGCTCAACACCGATGAATCGGGTGACCTCGAGGGCAGTTTCGGCCTCTTTCAAGTCGTTTAGACTTATCACCAAAGTGGCCTTCCTCTCGTAGAGCATGCTTCTCGCTGACATCACAAAAAAGAAAAATAACCACAAAGTTGCAGCCGTCTTAAACGGCTCCAGTGTGAACGCAATCAACAAAATTAAATTGGGCCCCGTCAAAATTCCACCTATATCGACTCAACCTCTATCTTCAACCGTTGTCAACCGTCTATCCACCTTTATCGACGTCAAAAAAATTGTGAAATCCCTGGTGGTAGGGAACAGCATTTAGTCCATAAAAAGGAGGGACATGTCCGAGGAAAAACGTTTTTCCAAAGGTACCCTGTTTTTCCCAGGAGGTCAACCATCCAAGTAACATACAGGGCCCGTTTAATTTTGGTGATCGGACGAGAACCGGTGCATTCGGCGTTTTTTTATAAATATCTTCATTTCGCGGCACCAGGCCCATTTCTTTTCAAATACATTCTGTTGCATTTACTGTCATAATTTGTTAAATGTAACATACACCTTTTGAAACGTGCATAAAACAACAGATTTACACAATAACAAACAAACGGATATATTGGCATGAAACACAAATAACCGTAAACATCGGGGTAATGTTCACAGTGAAATCACGTTCGTGAACAGTTAAAGCACTCAAATGCAAAATACCTTGTCTTATATGATAAATCCCTCCCATGGACTACAACCTTGTCGTGGTGGAAGGGCTTGTATGTTCCGATGACCCCTAGAGCTGTGCTGGCGGGATTAATAATAATAACTCCTGGAAGGGTCACCAATGCCGCATAGGTCTAAGGTTAGGAGCCAGACGAAACGTAGTCCACGCAGCGTCTGTTCCTCAGTGAGGCGGCTGCAAAAGCGTCTGACACCAGTGCGAACGGCCATTAAGTGATCGTGTCACGTTAAAAACACCATTGAGGGAAGCAACGGGAAACCACCTCAATTATCATTTTACACTATAGATAATATGAGTCCTGGCAACTATGGGACTCGGCCCAAGAGGCCGTGTGTCGTGCCCGGCAGCGGGAGAGGCAAGGCTTCCGCGGTCGTCATCCCACGAAACCCTTGCAGGTGAAAAATAACAGCAGCAGGAAAATGGATTAAAGGCGTATTGAGCGGTAGTAAAATGTTGAAGAGGGTAATAGAGGGGAGAATGATGGGCAAGAGAGGAAACGGCAGGAACAGGATAGGGCTGTCTTAGATAGGGGATGAAGGGAGGAAGGAAGTACACTTAGAGATGAAGAGGGACCTGATATAGATTAGTTTGCTAGGTGGGGAGTCACAAAATGTTTATTTGATAGTTGTGTCCATCCAAAAACCTAACTTAACCGGTAGATTACCTATATATATATATATATATATATATATATATATATATATATATATATATATATATATATATAGTATAAATACGGGTTGAGAATCAATATTAATAAAACAAAGGTTATGCGATTTTCCAGAAAGAAAAAGGCTAAGCTAAATATTAAAATAGGCGGGGAAAAAATAGAACAGGTAGAACAGTTTACATATCTCGGAAGTGTTTTGGACCAATACGGTCAAAGTGGTAGGGACGTAAGGAGAAGAATTGCGCTAGGCAAGGAGGCTTTCTCAAGGAGGAGGGAGTTGATGACGGGGACGTTGAGTAGGGATGTTAAGACAAGACTCGTAAAAACTCTGATATGGAGCGTAACTATGTACGGCGCGGAAACGTGGTCGCTGAAGCAGGAGGATAGACGTAGATTGGAGGCTACTGCAGATATATGTGGGTGTGTTGTGAAGAATGGAGAAGGTGAAATGGACCGAAAGGAAAACAAATGAGGAAGTACTAGAAATGGTGGGGGAGGAGAGGGGTTTGTTGATTGAAATCCTATGGAGGCAGATGAAAAATGGATGAAAGGCGTATTGAGCGGTAGTGGAATGTTGAAGAGGGTAATAGAGGGGAGAATGTTGGGCAAGCGAGGTAAGGGTAGGAACAGGATAGGGATGTTGGACGGGATGAAGGGAGGAAAGAAGTACACCGAGATGAAGAGGGACCTGATATAGATTAGTTTGCTAGGTGGGGAGTCACAAAATGTTTATTTGATAGTTGTGTCCATCCAAAAACCTACCTTGACCGGTAGATTACCTAATAATATAATACACTTATCCTTAATTATGTGGAATATTAGGGACTTGTATGCTAGACACACAAAAGTCGAACCTGACTTCAAGGGTCCAGTGAAATATCTTTCGTTGGTCAAAATTCCGAATGTATACTCTTATTTATTTGTTGGGATTTAATTGAACCTTAGTTACATTGTTTTGGCTCTAAGATAAGTTTCTCGTGTATTTTTTAGTTAAAGCTTTTGTAAGGCCAAAACAATGAAATGTGAAAGGCTATATGCTTTATCAGCCACTACAAATATAGGCATTATGTTCCAAGTCATCAACCAACACCTTTCTTTCACTGGATACTATGAACTTATTTTATAGATACAGGGTTTTTTGCATGAATGTGCAGGATCACACCCAAAAGTGGCAAAACTGATTTTCTCTGGCGCGAACGGAGTGGCAAAGTGGGTTCTACCTGGCAGGGTAAGGTGGAGGGGGCTGTTAGCAACAGACCGACACCGACCTCAGTCGCCTGCGGGCTGTCGTTGAGTAAGGACACCGTTTTTAGTGAAGCAAGTTTTTTGTCCGCGTCGGAAAAGAAAATGAATCTGAATTTAGAGCAACGTTATTCCGTGAAGTTTTGTGCCAAACTCGGGAAGACGGCAACTGAGAGCCTCGACATGATCAAGCAGGCTTATGGAGACACTGCCTTAAGCCGTTCCACAGTATTTGAGAGGCACAAGTTGTTTAAAGAGGGTAGAGAGCTCGTTGAAGACGACCATCGCTCCGGACCGCCGTCGACGGCAAGAACCGACACGAATGTGGAGAGAGTGAGGACACTGCTGAACACAGACCGACGCTTAACCAGTAAAGATATTGTAGACCAGTTGGGTCTGTCTGCATCCAACGTCCAACGCATTATTTCACAGGATTTGGCCATGCGCAAGGTGTGGGCCAAGATGGTGCCGAAAATTCGGAATTGGAGTGCTCGTCTTCAGAGCGCTCCTGGTCAAATACGGCGTAGCCACGTGGCCGCACCCGCCCTATTCTCCCGATCTGGGACCACCGGACTTCTTCTTCTTCCCCCTGATGAAAAGACAGTTCAGGGGACGACGTTTTGACTCGATAAAGGCCGTTCAAGAGACTTCGACGAGGGTCATCAACGGCATCCCCAAAGGAAATTTCCAGCGGGCGTACGGGGAATGGGAGCAACGTTATACTAAGTGTGTAGATGCTCAAAGAGCATACTTTGAAGATTATTACGTCGATGTAAGTATTTCGTCAATAAAATTATTGTGAAAAATCAGTCCTACCACTTTTGGGTACGGCCCTGTATTTATTTCCCATGCCTGCGTTTTTGAAGACACCTTACTCACTGTAGCCTCCATAATTGTATCCGGAGGGTTCCAAACTGATGGGAAGGGACCTAAACATTTTGTTTGCACAATCAAACTCTACAGGTAGCACTGTAAGAATTCTTAAAAACATTATTCCGAATATATCAGAAGTGAAGGACTTCTGAATAAATGGATTAAAAGAATGTATGTAATATAATGGTAATACGCAGAACTCACAATCACTTCCTGATGTACTTCTGATGCTATCAGTCATAATTTTAGGAAAAGTAATTCTCAGCCCAGCTAAAGTTATTCTCAGGATCATCAACAAGAGGATAGAGAGTAGGGCAAATGATTACTTAGGGGATGATCAGTTTGGGTTTAGGAAGGGAAGAGGTACGCGTGATGCCATTGCAGTAATGAGAGCACTAATCGAGAGGAATATAGAATACAACCAGGACGTTTTGCCTGTTTTGTAGATTTCGAAAAAGCGTTTGATAGAGTGAATTGGGAAAAATTAATGCGTGTATTGCAGAAAATAGGAATGGATTGGAGGGACAGGAGACTGATCCGCAACCTGTACATGTCTCAGACTGCTCAGGTGCGAGTGGGGAACAGAGAGTCCGGATGGGCAGTGTTAGGAAGAGGTGTAAGGCAGGGTTGCCCATTGTCACCGGTGCTGTTCAACGTATATGTAGGGGAAATGATTAAAGAGGCATGGGAAGAACTGGAGGTAGGAATGAAAGTCGGAGGGGAATTCGTAAAATCGGTTAGGTTTGCTGATGACCAAGCATTAGTTGCTCAGTCAGCCGAGGGGTTGCAAGCATTGTTGAGTGAATGGAAGGTTCAGCGCAATAAATATGGGATGAGAATCAATATTAATAAAACAAAGGTTATGCGATTTTCCAGAAAGAAAAAGGCTAAGCTAAATATTAAAATAGGCGGGGAAAAAATAGAGCAGGTAGAAAAGCTTACATATCCCGGAAGTGTTTTGGACCAATACGGTCAAAGTGGTAGGGACGTAAGGAGAAGAATTGCATGGCTAGGTAAGGAGGCTTTCTCAAGGAGGAGGGAGTTGATGACGGGGACGTTGAGTAGGGATGTTAAGACAAGACTCGTAAAAACTCTGATATGGAGCGTAGCTATGTACGGCGCGGAAACGTGGTCGCTGAAGCAGGAGGATAGACGTAGATTAGAGGCTATTGCAGATATGTGGGTGTGGAGAAGAATGGAGAAGGTGAAATGGACCGAAAGGAAAACAAATGAGGAAGTACTAGGGATGGTGGGTGAGGATAGGGGTTTGTTGAGAGAAATCCTATGGAGGCAGGAAAAATGGATGAAAGGCGTATTGAGCGGTAGTGGAATGTTGAAGAGGGTAATAGAGGGGAGAATGTTGGGCAAGCGAGGTAAGGGCAGGAACAGGATAGGGATGTTGGACGGGATGAAGGGAGGAGGAAGTACACAGAGATGAAGAGGGACCTGATAAAGAGTAGGTTGCTGGATTGGGTTTTGCTTGGGTTGCAGAATATTTGTTTGATAATTGTCTCCATCCAAAAACCTACCATAACCGGTAGATTACCTAATAAAAAAATATATATATGTAACCATAAAAATAGTAATCAACCCCCTAATAGGGTCGGTTTAGTAGGTGATGGTAGAGTTCACCCATGTACCAAGCCCGACGGCGTGTGAATATTCACGCATCAGGGTGTTAAGGGGGGCCAATATCCTCTTCTGTGGCGGTTATGGTTTCCCAGGAAGATCTGGTACCAGAAAAATCAACTAACTTGGGTGAAGCTGCAGATGCACAGAGTGCCTTGACCGGGAATCGAACCCGGGACCCTCAGTAGTCCAACCCTCTACCCACTAGAACACCGCGACCCGCTCAACATTTATTTAAATATGATATAAATATGTACATATATATATATATATATATATATATATATATATATATATATATATATATATATATATTTAGATGATTTCTTCGAATTAACACGAAAGTGTTGAATAAAAAACTTAGACAGTAACACACAGCACGAGAACACATAAAAAGAACACTCACAATAATATCTTGATAGTTCCGACGGACTCGAGCTCCGTCTTCTTCGGAAGATAAGATATGACTCACATCTTACCTTTCGAAGAAGACGGAGCAATATCTATACACATATATATATGTATATATATATATATATATATATATATATATATACCCCGAATCACACCCACTCCGTGCTTGCGAGCAAGATGCAAAACTTGTCCTATTTTCACCACTCCACCCCTCTCCATCCCACCTTTTAACTCTCTCCCGCCCTTCCCCCACTCCTCATGCACATCTCAGAATGTAATCTATCTTCTAGCTTGCAAACTCCGCCCGGCATTTCATATAGGCCAGTGCTCTACACCCCTGAACCTCAGGGTGAACAATCATCGCGCCTCATGTAATCCCTCCTCCCCCTCCGCGGGTCTTCCCATCCGAATACATGCCTCCCACCACAACACCCCCTTCAACCACTGTTACAATGTTTCCGTGCTAGCATCCCTTCCCCCATCCGATAATCCTATAAAATTAAAAACAATGGAATTGGCATTTATATGGCTGTGTAAAGCCTATCAACATCCGGGTCTCAATGTCGTTCACTAAATGGGGGGGTGGGGCTGAGATGGATGGAGGTGGATTTGTTTCTTGCGAGGTGGTGGGACAATTTATTCATCCCCATACACTTTGTCATCCTTGTCCTGTGTTTTGACTTGTCATGCCCTTATGATGACTTGGTGAGTTGATGCCTAGGTCATGGGTGTTGTGGGATCTGTGGATGAATTGTTAGTTTTCTGTGTCGCTTGTTACTATTTCCGCATCCTCCTTATTCCATATCCGCTCCCCTCTGGCCTCCCTTTCCCCCTCCATAACCTCCTCCTTCAACCCTCTCCCACCACCTGTTCCCCGCTCCGCTTTCTCCCCCTCCATATACCCCTCCTTCACCCCTCCCCCACTACCTGTTTTTTCCCCTCTCCCTCGTCCCATACTCTCTCTGCACCGCGTACCCTTTTCCTTAGTCATATCTTATCTTCCGAAGAAGACGGCGCTCAAGTCCGTCGAAATTATCAAGATATTATTGTGAGTGTTCTTTTTATGTGTTCTCGTGCTGTGTGTTACTGTCTAAGTTTTATATATATATTTTTATTAGGTAATCTACCGGTTAAGGTAGGTTTTTGGATGGACACAACTATCAAATAAACATTTTGTGACTCCCCACCTAGCAAACTAATCTATATCAGGTCCCTCTTCATCTCGGTGTACTTCTTTCCTCCATTCATCCCGTCCAACATCCCTATCCTGTTCCTACCCTTACCTCGCTTGCCCAACATTCTCCCCTCTATTACCCTCTTCAACATTCCACTACCGCTCAATACGCCTTTCATCCATTTTTCCTGCCTCCATAGGATTTCTCTCAACAAACCCCTCTCCTCACCCGCCATTTCCAGTACTTCCTCATTTGTTTTCCTTTCTGTCCATTTCACCTTTTCCATTCTTCTCCACACCCACATTTCAAAAGCCTCCAATCTACGTCTATCCTCCTGCTTCAGCGACCACGTTTCCGCGCCGTACATAGCTACGCTCCATATCAGAGTTTTTACGAGTCTTGTCTTAACATCCCTACTCAACGTCCCCGTCATCAACTCCCTCCTCCTTGAGAAAGCCTCCTTGCCTAGCGCAATTCTTCTCCTTACGTCCCTACCACTTTGACCGTATTGGTCCAAAACACTTCCGAGATATGTAAACTGCTCTACCTGCTCTATTCTTTCCCCGCCTATTTTAATATTTAGCTTAGCCTTTTTCTTTCTGGAAAATCGCATAACCTTTGTTTTATTAATATTGATTCTCATCCCATATTTATCGCACTGAACCTCCAATTCACTCAACAAAGTGAACAACGAAAGAGAAACGTAATTGGGCCATATGTTCAAACAAATAATATTTATGTCCACCAGGAAAAGACGGACGTCAGGACTAGCAACGGACGTAAACAACATTTACTGTGCACCCTTGCCAATTTATAAACAGCAGTTAAGGAAGTGAAAGTAGGAAAATTAATTAATTGAAAGGAAAAAAATCAAAGAATATGTCTTATTGCAAAGAATATTGTCTTATGCATAATGCTCATATAAATGTTACATGCGTGTCACTGAATGTTCGCCAATGACCATACCACGCTGAATACACCGGTTCTCGTCCGATCACCGAAGTTAAGCAGCGTCGGGCCCGGATAGTACTTGGATGGGTGACCGCCTGGGAACACCGGGTGTCGTTGGCGTTTTATTTTTTTTTAATCTACTGGCGAATTATCATATTAACTCTAGGCATTGATTAAATATTATGCCATTGAAAAAATATTTTTTTAATCATCTGTATTACATTTTATTAAATTCCCACCATTTTGAACTTGACAGATAAGAAATCCCCAGTTTGGCCACACCAAGGATGACGAAGGCTTCTGTTTTATCTGTATTCCTTATTAAAAGCCGACATCGGCGATTATTGCAAAGCTGAGGGTTGAAATATTTCAACGGCCTACTCGACGGACGGTCGACTGAAAACTTCAAAATTCTGTTATTACATAGTGTTTCTATATAATATGAAAACAATTAAAAAAAGAGAAAAGCGTATAGAACAACAATACGGCAGCATATACAATAATTGATTCATTGAAAATTATGACGTGAAATTAAACCATTTTGGGATTAACACGTAATTTCTCTGAATCCACAATAGTGAAAGTACTATTTTTACTAATATTCACGAACTCTGTTGAACATAATTAAATAAGGAAATGTATTTCCATATACATCATAATATTAAACGATCGAATTAAACTTAAATAAAATGATACGTTGCCTATCCTATTATTTCTTCAATCGACAGTTTGTTTGTAAACAAACCGAAACCATGGAAACGGTATCCCTTTTAGATGCATCAATTGAGAGATATTTTACAGACGCCAATGCTTTTTTGATGTCCAACGTATGGAATTTTGAAGCGTGATATTCACGTAACTATTCACTTCGAGCAGGAATCATTCGGAGTACATATAAAATGAATATATTAACAAAATAACATCGAAAGAGAAACTCGTTACGTCCATATAAACAAACAAATAATATCAATGTCCTCCATAAACAACATGGACGTTAAGACTAGCAACGGACGTAAACAACATTTCCTGTGCACCTGTAACAGTTTATAAACAGTTGATCACGAAGTGAAAGCAGGAAAATTAATTAATTAAAAGGAAAAGAATGGTCAAGGATATGTTTTGTTCAGCATTGAAACATACGTACAACACATCAATGACTTCCACCATAAGGCATTAAGTCCGACAATCCGACATTAAGTTGGATTATTCCCATTAGCATGAGGGACGAGGGTCTGCATGCGCCAATGGTCCTACCATGCTGAATTCATTGGTTCTCGTCCGATCACCGGATTTAAACGGCGTCCGGCCCTGTCAGTATTTGGATGGGTGACCTCCTGGGAAAACAGGGGACCTTTGGCGAAATGTTTTCAATGGGCATTTCCCTTAAATCAAAGTGAACTCTATAATCTACATATATAACTAGCAAGAGAAAGGCCTCTTGTACAGCCAGATGGCAGCAAGAGAAGGTTTGACTGCCCAAGGGTCGAAATGTTTATTAGACCTAATCAACGGACGGTCAACTGAATGTCAACATTCAGTTGACAAAATTACTGCTTATAAAAAAGTCTACCGTATAACCTTAGCACGTACATGAGAATAAAAAAACAAACGATACATGAATATGTCCGAATTAACACGTTTGTTTGCCCAAGGGTCATAATTTTCCGACGGACGGTCTAACCGAATACCATCTTTTCATTAAAAAAAAAGATGTTCTACTCTCAAAACACAATCAAAATGAGAAAAATTTAAATTGAAATTTGAAATTGTCGTTAAAAGCAGGACTTCACGCCTAAAGGTCAACATATTTTAACGGACGGTCGACTGATTTCAAAAAATGCATATGGCGTAAAAAACATAGGATATTGCACTCTCAAGAGACACCTCAACACGGCGAAGCTTTTATTAACAATTAGCGGGCGGAGTTTTTGTATTCGTCATTGGTCCTACCACGCTGAATAAAGCGGTTCTCGTCCGATCACCGAAGTTAAGCAGCGTCGGGCATACTGAGATACTACCCGGATAGCACTTGGATGGGTGACCGCCTGGGAACACCGGGTGTCGTTGGCCATTAAGATTTCATTGAGTGCATTTTGAGCATTCGAGGAGTGAGGACGTGCTTGACTTATCGTAACCGTGTGTGTGCTCTCCCCGGTGTTCGAGTCTTCGATCGCCGGGAAGCGAAACCTTTCGTGTCCCGTGGCTCTGATGGTCGACGGCGTGTGTTGAATTTTGGTGATTACGTTCACACTGGAGACGTTTTAGACGGCCCGCAACTTTGTGGTCATTTTTCTTTTTTGTGATGTAAGCAACGGAGCGGGGCAGAGTTGGTTGAGAAATTGCTAAAATCGAAAAAGGGAGGCCCACTCGACTTCCCAACAGCAAGGCGACAAGCGGGGCAGTGCGACCTTTGGCTCAAGCAGGGCCGCTTTCGTGAAGATGGTGGCCCTTCCCCCTGTGGTGCCCAGATTCGAGGTGGAGACGGAACTTGGTAAGTACGGAAAGGTGGCGGTGTCGTACTCGGTGAATAAGTGGATAGGGCCCCGGGCTATACACCCAATTAATACCGGAACACGGACTGTTAAGGTGTACCTTAAAATCCGCGATTCCATCTTATATTCCGATCGCGGGTGACCGAGCCGTCGTTCATTACGAAGAGCAACAACAAAACACGCTCGCGATGCGGCAGTGTCGAACACCTGCGAATGAAATTCACGATGCCCAGACATCGAACACGTCGTACTCCGACGTGGTGAGGGGGGGAAAGACGAGTGTGAGGGAGGGGGATGCCATGGCGACGGCAAAGGGAGTGTAGGAGGAGATCCCGGAGTTGAAATGAGGTGGCTAACACTGGAGGAGATGGCAGTCAAGTAGGCGTGTTCGAAGGAATGGAAGGAAGTCGGGATAGTGGACGAGAAACGAATGAAGTCCGACGAATGGATAAATTATGGGAATGAAAAAATTAGGGAAACATTCAATCATGTCAGGCATCCCATTAACTCGAATGGGCACTTTGACCGTTTGCGGGGTAATTGAAGAATAAGGCGAGTATTCGAAATATAAATAAATAAGGAAGACGAGGACATATTACATTCTTGGGTTTATTTAGTAATTCGTAGGAATTCTTTAATTATTATTACTGGTTTATCTTTTTATTTATTAGTTTTTGGTGGGGTTACTCTGTTTTCGTCTGGATTGGGGGCTAATCTTGAGTTTGATTTGAAACAAATTATATGCTCTTTCAACTTTGAGACAACTTGGCTCAATGATAAGTACTGTGCCCATCCGATTATCTTATTCACGCTCTATTTAAGACTCTTTTGTTTATATGTTCCGGTGGTAAATTGATAATCTTGGGGATTGTCATGATATTCGTTTCATTGGTCCCTTCTCTAATCTTAAGCCTTTAACTTCTCCGCGAGCCTTTAACTTTATCGCCGCGAGCCGTCGCACCCCCCACGACCCCAGCCCGTCGGGTGTTTCCGGTGCCAGAGCTTCGAGCACTCCGCGGGGGAGTGTAGGGTACAGGCGCCAGATGTGGGGGCGCACATCGGGCGACCGAGTGCGCAGCCACCACCTACCGCTGCCCCAATTGTGGGGGGGACCTCCACGCCGGGAACTGGGCCTGTCCTAAACGCCCCACCGCCCCCTCCTCATTTGCCGCCACTGCCCCAATTCTCCCCGATCCTTCTATTGCAGAAGCGGCCAAGGAAGATGCGCCGCCGGCCAAGGAGCCCGTCACCAAGGGAGACCTTCTGCGATTCATCTCCTTGGTGTACGCCAACGCTGCCCCAGGACACCGCCAAACCATGGAGGCCATCCTAAGTACGGCTGCACACGCAGCAGGACGGCTGCCCGCCTCGCGAACTACAACTGGGAGCTGTTGACCAACATCATGGGCACCATGGGGGGCTATCTACGACGCCGCCCTGCCCCTTAAGCTAGTATCTCCAGCACGTGTCGTCGCGACTCTTCCACCTGTGCACCACCCGAATGTTACCCCACCTCCTCATCAGGTCCGATCTGTTCTTCCTTTTCCCGCATGCATGCTCCCGGACCCGGAATAACCTCCATGTGGCGCTCCCATCGTTCCGATTTGAGTTCTGTTTTTTTTTTGTTAAATTGGTACATCTGTTGTTGATATTCCCTTTAAATCTTAGTGTCATAACTTGACATTTGCAAAAGTTACGTAGCCAAGAGTACATCTATCTCTGTGTGTGTGTTGGCGATTTTTTACAATTGCAGAAATGGATTTAAATTTGCAACAACGAACTTGTATTAAATTTTGCGTAAAAAACGGATTTAGTGGCGCACGGACGTTGGAAATGTTGGAAAAGTGTTTCGGCAACGATTCTCTAAAAAAAAAACGGTCGTTTACCAGTGGCAGGAGCGGTTCAGAAGTGGTCGTGAGTCAATCGAAGATGATGAACGCAGTGGCAGACCATCGACATCGAAAGTCGGTGAAAAAATTGATATAATAATAAATACAATAATTTAAATGCAAATATTTATCATTTTTAAAATGTCATAGGGTGTCAAAGGCCATTATCAAACCATATTTTCAATTGAACACCTCCCTCGGAGACGTTTTTAAGCGTGTCTTAAAGAATTTTTCCATTTCATTATACGTAATACTCAGTAAAAAAAAGAAAACCTTTAAATAATTCATTGGACGCAATTTTCAATCAAAAGTAGGAACGGAATTACAGTGTGGATTTTGATTCTTCCCTTTAATATCGCTCAAAATGGTAAATAAATCCAAACATAGTGTGCAACTTAGCTGAATCCACTCAATACGACATGGCAAAAATTGTGTCATAGTCCCCTTTCTTCGGGAAACACAAATCTGAATCACAATACTTGCAGAGCGACCTATCATAGAGCAGTAGATCCCTGTAGTTATTTGGCATGATACAGCACTTCTTACATGCCTTAATACGTGTAAAAATTTACAAGATTGTCTATGCCAAACGGTGATGAGCCTATTGTACAGCGGCCAAAGAACCACACTAAGCTATTAAATTGGGCACGCTGTCCTTGGGGAATGCTATGTGGGGGTAATCAACATCAATTATACAAGAGGGAAGAATCAGTAACTTAAATTTATTCCACCGTTTTGGGGATACCAGGAGTAAGTAGTACGTATAAGTGCCTCTGTGCCAGTTAAAGAATTACTTTTAATTTAATTCGCCCGACGTTATACTGTGCAACATACCTTGCTTCGAATAGTATCAAGACGTTAAGCATTTACGTTTATTAATATTTAGATCCAATTAAATTGGTTTGTATGTAAAGAAACTCGAGTTTTTCATTCAACTGTCGCGCTTAGTAAATATGGTGTATTAAAAAGATTTAATCCCGTTTGGAAAAATCAGGAAATCGAGGAAAAAGGCACCCCAATGCAAAGGGTTAGAGATGGTTTGAGATATAGCAGCCGATGCCCATAGTATTATATCATAGGCTATATTCGAATAAATTTCCCCATAGTATCAATTTGAGTGGTACAGTCTCACTTGTAGTTTAATAAAAGTATCTTAATTTATAGCAAGTTGAACTGATCTTACTACCTTGATCAAAAGTTCCCGGAATTCATTCAGAAAATTAAAAATACAAGTTTATTCATCTAAATCTATATTGTCCCCTTCAAAGTAATCCCCATCGACTGCAACACACTTATGCCAGCGCTTGATCCAATCCTCGAAACATTTTTTATATTCGGTTTTCGGTATGTCCATCAGTGCTTCCTGCGATTTTTCCATTACTTCCTCTCGGCTGCTAAAACGCGTTCCCCGTAATGGTTTTTTAACTCGATTGAACAGAAAGAAGTCACAGGGAGCCAAATCAGGTGAATTCGGTGGCTGTTGAACGGTATTTGCTGCATTTTTCGTCAAAAAATTACGAATAATTATAGCACTGTGCGACGGTCTCGACGCACTGTGCGACGATTTCTGGTCTCTTTCGGCGAATTGCTTCACGCAAACGTCTCATAACGCCCAAATAATACTCTTTGTTTACCGTCTGGCCTTCTGGCAAAAATTCATGATGCACTACACCGTTGTAATCCATGAAAACCGTCAGCATTGCCTTCTTTTTTGACTGAAAACGACGTGGTTTTTTTGGTCTCGGCTCATTTGGTGAACGCCATTCACTTGCCTGATGTCTGGATTGCGTGTCGTACTCATAAACCCACGTCTCGTCTCCAGTAATGATCCTTTTGATGAATGTGGGATCGGATTCAGCCTCGCAAATCATGTCTTTTGCGACGTCAACACGGTCTCTTTTTTGCATGAAATTGAGGTCTTTTGGCACCAACTTTGCTGCTACACGACGGAAACCCAAATCATTAACCACAATGTCTTTCTTGGGCGGATCCATAGGCAATGTTCAAGTCCTCCGCTATTTCTCTGATGGTTAATTTGCGGTTATTGACCAACATTTCTTTTACTTTATCAATGTTTTCACCGACTTTCGATGTCGATGGTCTGCCACTGCGTTCATCATCTTCGATTGACTCACGACCACTTCTGAACCGCTCGTGCCACTGGTAAACGACCGTTTTTTTTTAGAGAATCGTTGCCGAAACACTTTTCCAACATCTCCAACGTCCGTGCGCCACTAAATCCGTTTTTTACGCAAAATTTAATATAAGTTCGTTGTTGCAAATTTAAATCCATTTCTGCAATTGTAAAAAATCGCCAACACACACACAGAGATAGATGTACTCTTGGCTACGTAACTTTTGCAAATGTCAAGTTATGACACTAAGATTTAAAGGGAATATCAACAACACATGTACCAATTTAACAAAAAAAACAGAACTCAAATCGGAACGATGGGAGCGCCACACGGTGGTTATTCCGGGAACTTTTTGTTCAAGGTAGTATGTTGAAGGGCTTTTGCCCGCATATCACGGAAAATATTAGCACACAGACATATGCCTAGAAATTCACATTCCGTCACATTCTCAAGTGATTGGTCATTAATTTATAACAGCAGATATTCTGTCCCATTTTTATTGCGTGTACACTATTTTACTTTTACTTAAATTTAGATGGAGAGAGTTGTCTTTACAGCAAATTTTATTACAATTGTGACAGAATTTGATTTTTCCGAAGGACTGGGATGTGTTTGGGTTGATATTATCACGTTAGCGTCGTCGGCATACAGCTCTGGCGTAATTCCTTCGCACTTCCGTAAGCAGATAGGTACAATAGACTGTACTGTAGACATTTCTTGCAATCTGTAGAAATATATGCAATGTATCAGGAATGAGAATTCAAAATATTTAACTTAGTTTTTAATTAAATATTTGTTCAAAGGGAAAACTTATTAATTGTAGACTGTAAAAATTACTGAGGCTAGACATTCTACTAGATCAAAAAAATTAGTTCCAACACAGAATTAATATTAGAAACTAGAGTTATTGGATTGGACATCTGAATGTGGGAAATGAAGAAGATAGGTCAGGACCGAGTCCTCTTTCCAAAACATCCATCTGAAAGAATGCACCCTTGAGATAATTACGTCTGCTCTTTGTATCAACATGTTTTCATTACAACATTCCTAGTCTCTTTGATATAACTTCCTTTGGGCTACACATGGCCTTGAGCTCCTTTGCAGATTCTGAATGCAGCGAAAAAGATAATTAACGTTATCCTGACCTGAAGAAGGCCTCGGAGTACGACTAAATCTTAGAAACTCCACAATGTGAGTGTTCTTTTACGTGTTATCTGTTTTATTGTGTGTTCCAGTGCGACCACGTTTCTGCGATTTCTTTAATCTCCCTACTCAACGTCCCCGTCATCAACTCCCTCCTCCTTGAAAAAGCCTCCTTGCATAGCGCAATTCTTCTCCTTACGTCCCCAATACTACTTTGACACCGTGTTGGTCCAAAACCCTTCCTAGATATGTAAACTGTTCTACCTGCTCTATTTTATCCCCGCCTATTTTAATATTTAGCTTAGCCTTTTTCTTTCTGGAAAATCGCATAACCTTTGTTTTATTAATATTGATTCTCATCCCATATTTATCGCACTGAACCTCCAATTCACTCAGCAATGCTTGTAACCCATTGGCTGACTGAGCAACTAATGCTTGGTCATCAGCAAACCTAACCGATATTACGAATTCCCCTCCGACTTTCATTCCTACCTCCAGTTCTTCCCATAATGCCTCTTTAATCATTTTCTCCACATATACGTTGAACAGTACCGGTGACAATGGGCAACCCTGCCTTACACCTCTTCCTAACACTGCCCATCCGGACTCTCCGTTCCCCATTCGCACCAGAGCAGTCTGAGACATGTACATACATATATATAAACCATAAACACAGTAATCAACCTAATAAGGTCGGTTTAGTAGGTGATGGTAGAGCTCACCCATGTACCAAGCCTGACGGCGTGTGAATATTCACACATGAGGGTAGGGGGGCCAGTTCCTTTACCTGTGCCGGTTATGGTTTCCCAGGAAGATCTGGTACCCGAAAAATCAATTAGCTTGGGTGGAGCTGCAGGTGCAAACAGAGTGCCTTGACCAGAAATCGAACCTTGGACCCTTCGGTCAGTAGTCCAACGCTCTACCCACTAGACAACGCGACCCACATATATATAAATTCTTACAGGATCCCCCCACCTTTTCCCACCTATTTGATAACCCAACCTCATTCTTATCGCTTCTGTCCTTCTGCGAATCTTTCAACCAACTGATCCATCTCAGGCCTCGTCCCACCTAAATACCAGGGCGGTCCCCGAATCCGAGGCTGAGCTGGCATAAGGAGGCAGGATTGTCCGAGATGGACGGATACTATTTCGAAGGAATGTACTCCCAGGTCACATCACGTGACAGGTCTTTCATTAGGCTCGTATATAACACAATAATACCTTTACATTGGATAATAATGAACCCTTCCCCTTCAGTCAGGGAGGCGATCACTTCCTGATTGTCCGAATGGATATGGATGGCTGTATCCGCGTCTGCAATGCTGACGACGTGCTGACATTATTGCGGCGAGTGTTTCTGTTTCCAGGATGGCCCACCCGCTCCCTCTGGATGGCCCAAATCTCCGTGGTGTTTAACATAGAGATGACCCATGGCCACTTGAAACAGGGTAGAATCACGATAAGTGTCGGAGGGCGTATCGAAGGTTTGCGTGTTCCCTTGGGGCGTGCCTGAACTTCTCCTGCCATAATCATTCTAACCACGTGGTGTCCCTCCGTGCCGTGTCTTTTATAAGAACCATTTCAGAGAGTAAAAATCATTCGCCTTGACCGGGATTCGAACCCGGATCCCTCGATATCTGGCCGAGTGCTTTAACCACTTAAGCTACCGAGACGGCCTCTTACACTCTGAAATTTTGGGGGCTTTAAAGAAACAAGATGTTATGACGAAATACCGTACACATACAATGTCACAGGCATTCGTAGTCGTGCGCGACGCGCCACAGTCCACGATGTTAATAAAGCCAATTTCAAACACTTAGGCTGTTCATACCTTAGACAAATTTCAAGAAACTAATTGTTCCTTTAAAGCCCCCAAAATTTCTGAGTGTAAGAGGACGTCTCGGTAGCTTAAGTGGTTAAAGCACTCGGCCGGTTATCGAGGGATCCGGGTTCGAATCCCGGTCAAGGCGAATGATTTTTACTCTCTGAAATGGTTGCATTATAATGCACACATAGCGGGTGACTCCGTTAAAGTTACTGTTACAGTTTCTAGAAATTTTTATAAGAACGTAGGGGAGCTTCAGCACCCACACACACACCAGGAGATGTACCCGGTCGCCTTAGGGATGTCTTTCTGTCGTAGTCTCTGTAATACCTTAATAATATATCTTATTCGCCTTTCCAGTCAGCCAAGGGGTTGCAAGCATTGCTGAGTGAATTGGAGGTTAAACTGTGTTATTCAAATATTTTTTACAATATTAATTTAAATGGCGATGCTTGATGACCACGTAATACGCATAATTAAAGGGCGGTATTAAAATAAGAAGAACACGTTGGACAATTGTTGCTTAAAACTCTGATTCGTTTTCCAAAAATTAGCTTCCATTGACATTTTTATCGAAATACATCGTCCGCACTGTCGTAAAAAACGTATTACGTTAAAACAGAAATTACATTCGTCTTTGCACTGCAAATAATGTTAGCGATGTACGTTGAGAAGAAATAGGAATTCGAGAAAAGATTTTGGTGCAGTATTTCAAACATTAAGAACTTGAGAAATTATTGTTCAATTTTATTTTTTAAATGTTTAATTAAAATTCACATACGTAAACAGAGTTGAGTAACGTAGTTCCCCTAAAATCCGCTAGCGCTGACTCACGGTTGTCATATGCATGGTAACTGATTGCGCTGCCCCTTGCGGAGTATTTTAGTACTCCGTGTGCAACAGCTGCTTTTTGAGTACTTGGTTGCCATTGCGACGAACACACTAACGCCGTGTGAATACCTCACATTATTATTCCGCGTTATTTTCTGTCCATTTAAACCTCAAAATAACTTAAAAAATGGGTTCAAATTGTTCAATTGTGAAATGTGAATTTATATTTATTATAGTCAGTGGGTATTTCACATTATAAAACGTTATTTACGGTCAATATAATGACTTTTATTCCATAATTTTATTGAACATTAATGATGGTAAAAATTGCATTTGATTTATCGTTTAATTAGGATGGCATTCCGAAGTAATACTACATCGTCAATAATACTCTTGGGGTTATTAATGCTCCTGAATTGAGCTGACATTCTGAGCAATGCCTTAATTAATGATAGGTGTGAATATTTAACAACGTCTAAATGCGATTCCAACTAGTTGTTCGTACCTTAGCAACATGGTAAACAAACACAGACTGTACTTAATAAATTCACATTAGGGAGAACATTACGGAGTATATTGTACTGGAAATGTATTTCTTGAGATGGACAAAAGATAATTATGGTCGTAAAAACCTCCAGATAATATACTTCATACGATTAATGGGATCTTAATCATAATTTCAACAGCCCGCGTCGGCGCCCCTTTCCTCCTTTGCCCTGTTCGTCCAAGTCTCATTCGCTCACTCCCTTAACCCTTTATCACCTGTTTTCTCAGGCAATCCATCTTGGACTTTCCTGACCTGCCTTTGATGCCTTCCAACCATACACTATACTACATATACAGATATTACTATTGATTGTAATGAATTGAAGTGATTGACATTTTTCGGCGATATTAATTTTTAAATGGCAACGCCTGATGACCACGTGATACGCATATTTAAACGACGGAATTAACAAATAAGAACGCGTTGGAAAAATGGATGACGAAACTTTAATTCGTTTTTCATTAATTTCTTTGTTCGTTAAAATTTGTTGAAAATGCATCGTCGGCACTGCCTTAAAAAACGTATATTAACAAAACAAAAGCTTCATGCATCGTTAAACTGCAAAACCATAATAAGGGGAGTTTACACCATTTGCTCCACCAAATTTACCTAATTGGAAGAGCAAATGGTGTAAAATCCCTTAATATGGTTTGACTTTACAAAAAGAAAGCCGACCTCTTTCCCAGGGAAAAATGTCGAATAGCATTCCGCAATAGGGATGCCTTAAAATCATTTTTGAACTCTATACGAAAGAGGAAGTGGGCAAACAGAATAATAAAAGTGGCATTCATTGGTTGATTAGTAAACAGGACTGTGGTGCACACGTGCCAAACGGGGAGAGGGCATTAAGAACACGGGCGGAAGAGCATAAAAGCCGTTTTAGGAATAGTGACCTCAAGCAATCTCACTCCGCCAAGCATCCGTGGGGAGAAGACCACCAATGGGAGTGATTTGGACCACCAGGACTGGACGACACCAACTGGACACTGGAAGGACGAGTGGGGAGAGCTGGAAATCAGAAAGAATTAGAAATTGAATGATTTGGTCAACCATTTATTGTTTGAATACCTCTCTCCCCAATCCTGGATATAGTATCGCATTCGTTCACCGAAAGACAAAATAAACCCCTTCCGCACCCCCCACTGTGAACCGACCAATCACCGACGCTTAACACCCCCCTCCTCCTTCCCATCTACAATTGTCGCAACACGATTTCTTCCCCTCCTCCCTTCCCCTCTCTCTACCCACCCCCCTCTCTCCCTCATTAATGCAATATGAAGAAAAGAAATCCTCCTTGGAAAAATGAGAACTTCTGGGTAAATTTGTTCATCCGACATGTCCCTCCTTTTTATGGACGAAATGCTGTGTCTATCCCATTTTTACGCAATTTCTTTGACGCCGATCTCCCTCCATTGTTTTGAGGTATTTGTCGGAGTAAAACTCGGTATTTTGTGCAAAAATGTCTTTACCGATATACGCGGAAGGAAGATTAACAGTGAAATTATTGCATTTTAATTTTTTTTACGTGACTACAAAAAGGGGGGCTTGCAGTCGATATTTCTGCGGGTCCTCATGCGTGAAGCGACAATATTTAAGGCCTCATGAAGTTCGCAGTTGCCTATAGCACGAGGGCCGACCCTTCGACATTGGTCCTACCACGCCGGATGCTCCAGTTCTCGTCCGATCACCGAAGTTTTAAGGCGTCGAGCCCTGTCAGTACTTGGATGGGCCCTGGAAAAACAGGGTGCCATTGGTGAAATTATTTCATGGGACATGTTCCACCTTTTTATTGGCTAAATGCTGTATCTTCCCGGGATTTCATAATTTTTAGGACGCCGAGAAAGGTTGAAAGACTCTTTCAATTTTTTGAGGTATTTTTCGGCTTTGGGCCTGAAGCGACAAGTTTTACGGCTCCATGAAGCAGGAAGATCAATGGAGAATGAACATTGACCTCCTTTACGAGAAGGAAACAGACGCTAGATTAAAGGGTAACCTCGCATTGTGGAAGGAGGATATGGTCAGGGGTGGACCCCTGCGAGAGGTGGGAAAGGGCCAAACGCTATCCCGTGCCTAACGCTTCCCCTCCAAACCCCTCCCCTCGCATACCTCTCCCCCCCTTCTCCTTTCGAACCACTGCTATGGAACACACAAATACGATTTTTTTATTGTTGTGTATATAATAACAGATATTAAATTGCAACTTAATTATTTTTTAATATGTTGATAATTATAATTAAATCGGCTTAGGAAACCTTTTTAGAACGTATTACGATGTTGCTAGGCGACTGTTTACTGCAATATCGCTATGCATTCGTTTACACACACCATATGCCTTGAATTGAAAACAAGTCAGCGTATATTTGTTTAAATATTATTTGCAGACACTAATTTATCTTCTGAGATGAATTTTTAATTAATTATGGGATACTTCCAGTAATACGATTGGCTTAAATAAACTTTATCATTAAATCTGTTGATATGTTGCTAGGTGATTGTTTGGTGCAATATCACTAGGCATTTGTTTTTAAAGCATTATATGCCTGTAATATGAAGATGTCTGCGTATACTTGTATTAATATTACGACAGATACTAATTTATTATCTAAGATGGATTTTCAATTGATCCAAGGGCAGTTTGAGTAATTTTTGTGTTTAATAATACATTTATCAATAAATTTGTTGCAACGTTACTGGTTCATTGTTTCGCGCAATATCGCTAGGCGTTTGTTTTCTATCATTGCACGGCTGTAATACAAATATGTCTGCGTTAAATTCATTTTACATCATTACACATACTAATTTATGTTCGGAGATTAATTTTTAATTTAACCCAAGGATGGTTTGAGTGCATTCTTTGGTTTATGATATATTTATATTTAAAATCTTCCTAATGTTGATAAGTGATTGTAATTACAGAGAAAGGCTAAGCTAAAAATTAAAATAGGAGGGGAAAAATTAGAGCAGGTAGAACAGTTTATACATATCTAGGAAGGGTTTTGGACCAACACGGTGTCAAAGTAGTATTGGGGACGTAAGGAGAAGAATTGCAATGCTAGGCAAGGAGGCTTTCTCAAGGAGGAGGGAGTTGATGACGGGGACGTTGAGTAGGGATGTTAAGACAAGACTCGTAAAAACTCTGATATGGAGCGTACGCATGGAAACGAAGAAGGACCTGAAGTGGAGTAGATTGCTGGATTGGGTTTAGTATGGAGTTGTTTATTTGATAGTTGTGTCCATCCAAATGCCTACCTTAACCAGCAGACTATCATATAACATATATATATATATAATAATTATTTATTCTTATACATTGATGTGGGTCGCTGTGGCTCAGTGGGTAGAGCGTTGGACTACTGACCGGAGGGTCCCGTGTTCGATTCCCGCGCTAGGCACTCTGTTTGCTCCTGTAGCTCCACCCAAGCTAGTTGATTTTTCGGGTACCAGATCTTCCTGGGAAACCATAACCGGCACAGGGAAACCGCCCCCTCCCGTCAAAGTGTCCGGTTTGGTTTTCTTGCCCATAGCGGCCAAAGAATTATTTGAATGGATGTAGGTACTGATACTGAAAGAAATATTTGTATTAGAGAAATTGAAATGCTTAAATAAGTGCTCTTTTATATGCTAAATATGTTATTTGAATATTATAGTGCGTCGCCGTTTTATTTTGTAACCCTTGGGTAATTTTTTAAAACTTGATTTCGATTGGTTTGTAGTAAGGACGTTGATGTTTAAATCAATATAAAACAGCGAACCAAGATGTTGACTAAGAAACTTGTTTATTATTCACGTTGCTACGTTACGACGTGAAAACCCTTCACATTCGAAAGTGGGATTGAATGATTTTCTAATGTCCGAAGACGTATTTTATATACCTTGTGCATTAATTAAAACATTGAAATAGACGACTTATCAAAATATCGCCTGTTTCCAAGCATCATCAATGTAAACAAGCACACGAAAATGTTGAACAAAAGGAAAACGATGCTCCAAAGCCAATGAAAACCTCAAAACAATATTAAATGAAATATATAAGTCATTGATTTTGAGGTACTAAATTAACTTTCTCCGTAATTATCATAAAATAAACTCGAAAAACAAATTACACTAATGTTTCTTCACTTAGAATGAATTGCTTGATGGATTCAGTGCGCCATGGGAACGAAAACAAATGAGTGACGATATTCGTATCTATGCGAAGGAAAGATCTATTTATCCGAGTGAAACCCCGAATTTTCGTTCAAAAAAGTGGAAATTGCACCATTTCAATGGATAAATACGCTCTTTCGGAACGAATTTAAAACTGCAAACTTAACGAAATTCCCACGGCGAGGCTTTCATTCACAATTAGTGGCATTCATTTTATTTACCGTACTGAATTAAGTAAATAAATGTCGCCATTATTTCTGAATCTAACAATTCAATTAATCGTATGAAGTACATTATACTCGACGTTTTGAGGATCAGAATTTACTTTATACCATCTCAAGAAATAGATTTCCTGCACAATATACTCGGTAATGCTCTCTCTCGTGTGAATTTATTAAGTAAAGTCTGTGTTTGTTTACCATATTGCTAAATTACGAACAACTCGTTGCTATCGCATTTAGATGTTGTTAAATATTCACTAATATCATTAATTGAGGCATTGCTCAGAATGTCAAGTCAATTTGTGGAACATTAATAACCCCAAGAGTATATTGGACGATGCAGTATAGGTTTTTTAATCCTTGAAAATTACAAAAAATGATTTCCACGAAGACATTTCCCCGCAGTGTTCAATGGATTTGCAAGAAAAACGGATTTAAACAATATTACCTGTGACTTTGAACAAGTTCTCACACAGCACCTAATAGCGAAGTGAAAACAGGAAAATTAATTAGTACAAGTAAGATGAAGGCCAAGGAAGTATGGTGGACAGTATAAATGAAATGTGCATCACAGAACGAATTTGCCAATGATAAAGGACATTTTAGTGGGGAAAGAGGCAGGGGTACCCGGAGAGGGTAATTATTCCATAGTTATGTAAACAAGAGACAAGATTAAGGAGAAAAACTCGAGTGCGTTACGGTCTGAGGGGGCCGAGGGTATCACTTTAGTGAGCCATTCACGGAATACCAGGAAGCTCAAATTGTGACACGTGTCCCGTGAAGGGAGAGAGATGATTAGGGCAAGAGAGAGATTAATCCCGATGAGCGGAAAGGGAAGGGGGAAGTGTACAAAGGGCGAAGGGAAGGAGGGGGGCGCTTCGAGGGACGGACATCCCTGGAGAAACGCGGAGAGACGGAAGAGGGGGGCAGGTGAGCAGTGGGAGCAATGATACGGATGGCAGGTACGGGGGTGAGGGAAAACATTAATATTTCAACTACTTTCAATCAAATAATGCTTCTGAATTGAAATTATTAATAATGAAATCATGGAATAAATGCGGTTATATTGGTTCATAATTCAGGCATAATTAGGACAATTACCCACGACGTATAATGATTAGATGGTAAAATCTCCAAAGAAATATTTCACTGCAATATGAACGACTTAATTCTTTTAACATTAGATAATGCAGCAATAATGATTAATTTCCATTCTTAAACATTTAAGGATAAATATTAAATACTCCTTTGGAGGAATTAGAAGTGAAATTCTCCCATTGCACCAATTGGATAATATATATATATATATATATATATATGCACGTAATAACAAAATGTCCATTGATCATTAATTTGCTGTTAATCGTAGAAAAAATGAAAATTCATTTCACTAGAAGAAGTCAAATGAGATGTTTTTGGACTGATTTCAGCTTCTTAATCTTGTTAAGGTTAGCCGAAAGAGTGTATATCAACCATCTGAGCTGCCTAACGGACTTTCGCTACCTCCATTTTCCTCAAGCACCATCCCTAGGTCGGCCTCATTTGACTCCGGGATCTCCTTCTTACCCCCTATTTTCCTAAACTCTCTTTGCCGTCGCCATGGCATCCCCCTCCCTCACACTCGTCTTTTGCGCCCCTTACCCCGTCGGAGTACGACGTGTTCGATATCGGGGCATCGTGCATTTCATTCGCAGGTGTCCGACACTGCGCATCGCGAGCGTCTTTTGTTGTTGCCCTTCGTAATGAATGACGGCTCGGTGACCCGCGATCGGAAAATAATATGGAAACGTGGATTTTTTAAGGTACATTGTAACTGCCAGTGTTCCGGTACTAAAACAAAAACGGCCCTATCCACTTACGGTGGTGTCTCGGTATTCACCGAGTACGACACCACCACCTTTCCGTACTTGTCAAGTTCCGTCTCCACCTCGATTCTGGGCACCTCAGGGCAACCACCTTCACGAACACACGGCCATGCTTGAGTCAAAGGTGTCACGGCCCCGCTTGTCGCCTTGCTGTTGGGTAGTCGAGTGGGCCTCCCTTTTCGATTTAAGCAATTTCTCAACCAACACTTCATTAAACAGCTTCACATAAACAAAACGCCTCGTCGGACCAAACTGAATCGCGCTTATAATCCTCCATTTACAGCCCCAGGTCAACACCGATGAATCGGGTGACCTCGGGGGCAGTTGCTAATTTTGTATTTAATAATGCATTCATTTATAAATGTTTTGCAACGTTGCTGGGTTATTGTTTGGCGCAATATCGCTAGGCGTTTGTTTTCTAACATTGAACGGCTGTAATATAAAGATGTCTGCGTATAATTCTTTTCACATCATTACACATACTAATTTATGTTCGGAGATTAATTTTTAATTTACCCAAAGAGGTTTTGAGTGAATTCTGTCGTTTATGATGTATTTATATTTAAATTCTTCGTAATGTTGATAAGTGATTGTAATTACAGAATAAGGCTAGGCTAAAAATGAAAATATGAGGGAAATGAATAGAGCAGTTAGAACAGTTTACGTATCTTGGTAGTGTTTTGGACCAATACGGTCAAAGTAAGAGGGAGGTAAGGAGAAGATTTGCGCTAGGCAAGGAGGCTTTCACACAATATGGAGGAGGGAGTTGATGACGGGGACGTTGAGTAGGGAGGTTAAAATAAGACTTGTAAAAACTCTGATATGGAGCGTAGGCGCGGAAGCGTGGTCGCTGAAGCAGGAGGATAGACGTAGCTTGAAACCTATTGCAGATATTGTGGATGTGTTGTGAAGAATGTAAGAAGGATGTGAAATGGACCGAAAGAAGGAATTGGCAAATGAGGAAGTATAGTACTAGGGATGGTGATTGTTGAGGAGAGGGGTTTGTTGGGAGGAATCCACTTTGGCCTTTGTTTTCTACTAATTAATTTTCCTGCTTTCACTTCGTCAACTCCTGTTTATAAATTGGTACAGGTTCCCACGTAATGTTGTTCACCTCCGTTTGCTATACCTGTCGTCCATCTTGTTTATGGTGGACAATGTTTTTTGACTGAGCTGTGACTTGTTTCTCTTTCTATGTTAATTTCGTTCATTTATCATAAAATGCACTGAGTATGATTCCTGTTCGAAGTGAAAAATCATTACGTGAATTCCACGCTTTAAAATTCCGTACGTTGGACATAAAAATGCATTGGCGTCTGTATGAATATCTTTCCGTCGATGTATAAAACAGGGATACCGTTGCCATGGTTTCAGTTTTTTGATAAACAAAACCGTCGACTGAATATGTATATGATAGCCAATTATATAATTAGGTAATCTACCGGTTAAGGTAGGTTTTTGGATGGACACAACTATCAAATAAACATTTTGTGACTCCCCGCCTAGCAAACTAATCTATATCAGGTCCCTCTTCATCTCGGTGTACTTCTTTCCTCCCTTCATCCCGTCCAACATCCCTATCCTGCTCCTGCCCTTACCTCGCTTGCCCAAAATTCTCCCCTCTATTACCTTCTTCAACATTCCTCTACCGCTCAAAACGCCTTTCATCAATTTTCCTTCCTCCATAGGATTTCTCTCAACAAACCCCTCTCCTCACCCACCATCTCCAGTACTTCCTCATTTGTTTTCCTTTCTTGCGTCCATCATTATTTGGGTCGCGGTGGTCTAGCGGGTAGAGCGTTGGACTGCTGACCGGAGGGTCCCGGGTTCGATTCCCGGGCAAGCCACTCTGGGCACCTGTAGCTCCACCCAAGCTAGTTGATTTTTCGGGTACCAGATCTTCTTGGGAAACCATAACCGGCACAGGGAAAGGAATTGGCCCCCCTACCCTGATGTGTGAATATTCACACGCCGTCGGGCTTGGTACATGGGTGAGCTCTACCATCACCTACTAAACCGACCTTCGGGTTAATTGCCTTGTTTATGATAGGCAATAGGTATTATACATTATAAAGTTTAAATATTAATGCAAAGCAATTATGTTCATTGGGTGTTTAGCATAAACCTAAAATATTTACTCAAATGTTAACACTTTCAATACCAAATTTCATCACAATTGATTTCTGAATATAAGATTAATTTGACCTCAAAATGGTTCGTGTGCATACCAATTCCAGGGACGTGTTCCATTCGTCGAAGCGCCCTTCTCCTTCCCTTCGCCCGGGTCTACTTCCCCCGTCCCCTTCCGCTCATCGGGATCCGCCTCTCTCTCCCTCCTGATCATCTCTCTCCCTCCGAGGGGCACGTGTCACCTTTTCGGACTCCTGGTATTCCGGAAAAGGCTCGCTAACATCATACCCTCCGCTCCCCTCATATGGAAAAGCCTTTAAGTGACCTAAAATCTTATATTGAGCAAGAGGGGAAAACGACCCGCCGGCATGGGCCCTCGCAATAACCACGAGACTCTGCGAGCTCTCCCAAGGAATGTCGGAGACGCGACAGAATTCACAGAACAGTTTCAGCAAACGACACAGCAGCTGCAGCTTTCACAGCAGCCAGCCCCAGCGACCGGGCCCCCCAGTAGTTCCTATCATCCCTTGGGGTCCTACTGCCGATGCCCTTCCCCATGTCGTCCCGCTACACCGGCTCTGTATTTAGCATCGGCACTATACACAGATCTATCAGGAGAGAGATCTGGGGATACCTTCCTCAAGTCCCGAATCTCGACCTACTGACCTTTCTCAGGCTTCGTCCCACCTACTATAAACCAGCCCGGACCCCGAATCCGAGGCCGAGTGAGGCCATAGGGAGGGAAGGACGGTCCGAGAAGGACGGTCGGCCGGATTCTGGTCAGATGGAGCGTACCTTTACTACAGGTCACTTTCCGTGCCAAATCCTTCATTGGTAACACATATATTTGGATAACATCATCACTTTGAAACAACACTCCTCTACCATTAACAAAACTAGCAATTACAGCTTGATTATCACTAAATTCTTTCACAAAGGTGTCCCGTTCTGCTGCACTCAATGCGTGGTGGGCAGCCATTAAGGCTGCCAGTGCCTCAGCCTCCAATATGGGACGTTCCGTTTCCAGGGCCCTTATCTCGGTGGTGTTCAGGAGCGGGATATCTCCCAGGCCAGCTGCCAAGGCGTTGCATCTCCGTACACGTCCAATATATAGTTAAAGTTTAGGAACTCACGGGGCTGATCCCACACTCCGTCATCCCATAGGCGGGTCAACCACGTGGTGTCGCGTTGTGCTGTCTGAGTGATCAGGAACAACGGAAGACGAAGCACATGCACACACACACACAGCATTAAAAACAAATCCCGCTGCTTTAGGGATGTCGCGAGCGCGGATGCGATTGACCACTTTTATTATTTATTCAATTCGGCGCAAAGAGTAGTTAGTCAATTCAAGGGTCATAGCAACTGCGTCGATTTTAACCCCGAGGTACTTAATCCTGCTTGTTTGGATCACGCGGCTTTTCTCAAAGTTAATGTGTATTTGCAATTCCTCGCGTTGAAGTTCTACGACAGTCAATATTAAATCGGTGTTGGTTTCATCAAACAACAACATCCAGTCGTCTAAATAGGCCATCATTACTACGCGGGATTTCCGAAACACTTCGTCCATCTCCGCCCGCGCCCACTGCTGCATAATGGCAGGGGCGAGCGCGTGACCCTAATGGGTAACGGTGTCCACACGTACTATATCGTACCCCGGGTGATTGACGCCGTAATTGTGCCGATGAGTCGGTTCGATCGGCACCTGACAAAAGGCGTCCTTGAGGTCAATCTTAACGAGTAGTTGATCTCCTGAAGGGAGGGATTGACTCTAGGGCTTGGGCCGCGGATTTAAGCGTAAAACGTGGTGTGCGAATGTACCTCGTCCAAGCCGATAGATCCTGGACCACTCCTACTCCTCCCCCCCTGTTTGGGGATGGCAATGAGGGGAAAGATTTTGGTTGCCTCCGATCTATGGTCCGCCCCCTGCCCTCAGGTCTTATCCATTGGCTACCATCCGATCCTTCTTCGTGTGATCCTTGGGATCCCATTATCTCTCTATCGTTGTTTATCATGACTATTTGGGCATAGCTATTGTTGCGAGCATTTCACGTATAGCGTTAATGGCATGCGCCAGAATCATGGTTTTATTATTTTAAGGGGTTATTATTAGGTAATCTACCGTTAAAGGTAGGTTTTTTGGATGGACACAACTATCAAATAAACATTTTGTAACACCAAACAAAATCCAATCCATCTCAGCTCCCTCTTCATCTCTGTGTACTTCCTTCCTCCCTTCATCCCGTCCAACATCCCTATCTCGTATTCCTGCTCGCTCCTCTTCCTCCATGAACATTCTCCCCTCTATTACATTCTTCAACATCCCACTATTGCCACAAAATATACCTTTCATCCATCTTTCATCTGCCTCAGTTGGTTTTCTCCCAACAAACCCCTCTCCTCCCCTATCACCATCCCTACTACTACAATTCCTCATTTGTAAATTCTCTCTTTCGGTCCATTTCACCTTCTCCATTCTTCTCCGCAACGCCTCAAATAAATTACATTAATTTTTGTGAAATACATTTATTGCGATGTGCGGACTTTATTAGGTTTAGCGACTACTTCAGTTTATATTTTCGTCAATCTCAATTATTTATTTTTAAATGACAAGACATTTTTCTACAATATTACTAGAATTGAGCTCTTACGGCTAGCAGTATTGAATGAATGAATTAGCTCCAATAGCCGTAAACTTTCTTTCGACCATTCCAGCCACAAATTCGCTGTCTTCCATTCTCTCATACACAGAATGTTAAATGTCCCTCTGAATACCATGGCTTACAATAAGGAATTAGAGTACATAAAAAATATTGCCAAACGGAATGGTTTTCAAGAATCACTTATCGACAACATATTAAAGAAACACAAATTCAAAAAACTAATCTCTAATACCACCACACACAAAAAAGACGCATTGAAGAAATACATCACATTGCCCTTTTATCCTCAGTTAACCAAGGGCATCGACAAAATTTTAAAACCATTGACATGAAAATCTCGTACACCAACAACAGCAAACTGAAACAGCTTTTGGGTAACGCTAAAGATAAGACACACACAACTGAGAAGTCGGGTATTTACCAAATCAACTGTGGTGACTGCCAAGCTTCTTACATTGGCCAAACACGCAGAAACATTCTCACTAGATTTAAAGAACACTACTCCCACTACAAACACAATAAACCCGAGAAATCAAGTATGGCACAGCATTTATTTGAAACCGGACACCACATGACAACAGACAATCTTAAACTTATTAAACAAGCGACGAACAATTTACTGGATGCTTATGAGAGCATTTGCATTTTTAAAGACAGAGGAAATCTCTTAAACAACGACACGGGACCCATTTCCTATTCATCATTATTCCCCCTGTTAAATTCAAAATTGTCTTAGAGTTCTAGGATCTCTCCAACGGTTGTGTTTCTCTTTCTTAAAACCCCCCTTTCCTTTTCCAAACGGTCACTCCCTGATCGTGAAGGGATTTCCCTTCATCATTTCACGGTTGCCCCCCTTCCTTAACGGTCATTTTGTCCGTTTGGTGCCCTTCACTTTTCCTCCCCCACTAACGCACGCCTAACGTTTATGCCAAGTTTCCCTTCACTTCTCCCCCTCTTCTCCAACGGTCATTGGCACTCCCCTTCACCTAACTTCCTGCCAAGCCAATCTTCTTAAACTCCTGACGGGCAGGTCACTCTATTGGCTCCCGTTTTTTCCCCCCCTCCACACTTCACATTTTTACACATTCTCCTCCCTATATATTCTCCGGATGTTTTCAACCCTTTCTCACTTCAACTTGTGTTGTCGTGGCGATTCACCTTCAGTACGCTGAGGAGGGCTACTTTGTGGCCGAAATACGCGTATTCGTATTCACCTTTCTTATCCTTATCCATTTTTACCCTTTCCATCCTTTGACTTGTTGGCAGTTGCCAACTACCTTATTTGTCCTTTGTTTTGAAAGGTAAACTGTTTACGGCTATTGGAGCTAATTCAATTTTTCTACAAGTTCATCAAATTATAAACCTCTCCCCAATGCATGTAACAAGTCAAGAAAACTCTTCCGAAGACAATCTGTACCGGAAAAGTCTTAGTGAAATTGATAAATATTTTCTAAAATCACTGGTTGTAGAACAAGCCTTTGAAAGGGATCACAACTCATGTATTAATTCCTAAAGCCGTATTCCATGTGCCAGGAAAGTGGAAAATGGCATCTTGTATAACAAGGTACGTTCCAATAATACATATGGCGATCTATCTGGCTACCCTGTTGATGGAAGGTGTTGGAGATTAATACCAATTAATTACTAGTTCATGAACGAGTGTTATACAATTGGAAAGAAAAGTATTACTAACCTTATTAAATATTCTTTTGGCAATATTCTTAGTTATAGTTACGAGTAATTCAAATTATGCACAGAAAATAACAGCCCAACAATTTGTTAGCAATAAAGCATTAGAGGAAGCGGTTCTAACTAACGTTAGAAATGAAAGTTCTGCTCTTACTGAATTTTTTGCCAGTTTTAGCAATGAAATGCGTGCCACTTTAACCATTTGGCACTCGGATGTCGAGTGTGGCTCGACATGGTTAGCAGAAGCGGCAGGCAGCAGCTCGTATGTCGAGCCAAACTCGACACGGAGTTTCACCGCGAGGGGAATTGAGATTAATGTCCATATTCCCCAAAACCTTAACTTGTAATCATTTTGCATGAAAGGACAATTAATGTAAGGCTTAATTAATAGCATGGCTTGTTTTATGAATGAATAGTATTGACCCATAATGTCGTCATCAACATAAATGTCATCTCCAAAGGATGCCGCCACCTACGCAGATGTTTGTACTTATCCCTTTGCTGTGTTGCAAGTTCTTCTTGCCCTTCATTACTCTTGGAAGTCAGATAAATGTGAAGCAATGCCTTTGAGAGATGATCTGTGTCTGATAAAAAGATTGCCAGAATGTAAAGTTACCTTTCAGTCAGGTGTTCCGTAGAGTTCATTGCTTTCTTGTTTGGACTCTTTCATTTTCTTTTCTTGCTAGTGTCAGCTGTCTCATCAAACGTTCTTTTTCTATCTGTTGCATAATCAGGAATCTTGAGTAGGAGGGTGTAAATTCATAGATATATCGTACAAAGAATGCCAACAAAGAAAAAATGAAAAACCGATCTCTCATGTGAAATGTATTACGAAACTAGTGCAGGATCTCGTTGGAGAATTCCCAGATGTGTCACAAACTTCCAGGGTTAGATCATTACCATCCACAAACATAGAGGAACGTTTGGATGGAAAGCTCCATATAATCACACCTCACCCTAACAAAAAACATGAAGATTGTGCGTTTCCCTCTTACCGAAAAATCAAAGGTTGAAGAAGGGAGACGATATATATATATCTGTGAGACATGTGAATGTAAACCCCTTTAAATGCAATTATAGGTTTTACAGAGATTAGGATCTTACAACAAAGAGCATGGTAATTGTGTAAAAGATATTAACAACGCAGGAAAGCATTTGCTATCAGTATAATAACGGATATATTATTAGATTTGCCAAAAGCAACTGCTGACAAGTTATTAGTTGATTTTTTTGAGTTAGACCTAAATAAATTAATTATTAATACTGCTGTGAGGATCACGAAGTCAAAAGCTGAACAGGCATGAGTGGAATTAATTGAAAATATACCAAAAGATCATATTGTTCTCAAAGATGATCCCAAAAAGGCTTAAACAAGTACTTTTCACTCTTTTATCTAATCCTATAGAGTTTACCAAAGAGTCACGTAGTATAGCCATTCGTGCTGAGAATGATGAATCTTATTCAGGGCTAGTTTATGTCCAACTTGGGCTTGGTACACGGGTGAGCTCTACCATCACCTACTAAACCGACCTTCGGGTTGATTACTGTGTTTATGGTTTATATATATAGTATGTAAAAACGACGCACCAAAAACTTAGGGATCGCGTTCCGTGACGTGGGTCGAGCGTATATATGTACATATAGATGTTTATATAATATATGTATATATATATACACACACATATAGATGTATATATATACACACACATATAGATGTGTATATATATATATATATATATATATATATATATATATATATATATATATATATATATATATATATATATAACTTGGTCATTATTCAGGTATACATGCCACCGAGCAACCACAAGGAGGAAGAAGTCGATAGGATGTATGATGAGTTAGAGGATATAGTCGCGAGTGTTCCTGCAGGGAAACATTTGATAGTGATGGGGGATTGGAATGCGACGGTGGGCGAAGGAAGAGATGGGGGTGAGGTGGGGGACTATGGGTTAGGCACGAGAAATGAACGCGGGGAGAAAGCAATTGAATTCTGCAGGAGACAGGGGTTAGTCATCACTAACACATGGTTTAGACACCACAAAAGGCGTAGGTATACATGGAAAATGCCAGGTGACTCAGAAAGGTATCAGTTAGATTATATTATGGTTAGGCACAGGTTTAGGAACAGTGTGATAAATTCGCACAGTTTCCCAGGAGCGGATGCGGACTCTGACCACAATTTAGTTGTTATGAAATGTAATGTTCGTTTCAAGAACATAAGGCAAGGGCGGCGGGTTAAAAAATGGAATTTAGAAGCAGTAAATGAATTAACGAGGAAGGAGTATCAGGAGGCTGTAGAGAAAATGATGGATGACGGTAAAGAACTGAGTGCTATCGAAGAAAAATGGGAATGTATCAAGAAAGGAATATTGGAAGCCGCTAAAGACACTATAGGAACCGTTAACGGGAAAAGGATAAGGAAACCATGGGTAACGGATGAGATGATTGCAAAGATGGATGAGAGAAGAAGATGGAAAAATGTAAACACAGAGTTAGGCAAAATGAAGTACAAAGAGTTAAACAATAAATTGAGAAGGGCCACAAATAAGGCAAAAGAAGAATGGTGGAAAACGCAATGCGAGGATATGGAAAGTTTACAGAAGAAGGGTGAAATTGGTGCTCTATACAGCAAGGTTAAGTTATTATCGGGAAGTAAGAAGGCAAGATCTGTGCTAACAGTTAAAGATAAATGGGGTAAGATAATAGTTGAACCAGGAAAAATCCAAGAGAGATGGAAGGAATATATAGAAACACTGTATGGTAAAGAACTTAGGCCGACAAGGTTAGACATAGAAAAGGAACATGACGTAGAAGAAGATAGCTTAGGTCCAGGCATACTCGACGATGAAATAGAAAGGGCATTAAAGGAGATGAAAGCAAATAAGGCTGTGGGGGTGGACAATATTCCTGTAGAAATGTTGAAATGGTTAGGGAAAGGTGGGAAGAAGGCCATATATGGACTGATTCGTAGTATCTATGAGGAAGGAATCTGGCCCGAAGATTTTGTGAGATCGGTGTTAGTTCCTATTACAAAAAAGGCAAAGGCTTCGTCATGTGAGGATTACAGAACAATAAGTTTGATATCCCACGCAGCTAAAGTTATTCTCAGGATCATCAACAAAAGGATAGAGAGTAAGGCAAATGATTACTTAGGGGATGATCAGTTTGGGTTCAGGAAAGGAAGAGGTACGCGTGATGCCATTGCAGTAATGAGAGCACTAGTCGAGAGGAATATAGAATACAATCAGGACGTTTTTGCCTGTTTTGTAGATTTCGAAAAAGCGTTTGATAGAGTGAATTGGGAAAAATTAATGCGTGTATTGCAGACAATAGGAATGGATTGGAGGGACAGGAGACTGATCCGCAACCTGTATATGTCTCAGACTGCTCAGGTGCGAGTGGGGAACGGAGAGTCCGGATGGGCAGTGTTAGGAAGAGGTGTAAGGCAGGGTTGCCCATTGTCACCGGTACTGTTCAACGTATATGTAGAGGAAATGATTAAAGAGGCATGGGAAGAACTGGAGGTAGGAATGAAAGTCGGAGGGGAATTCGTAAAATCGGTTAGGTTTGCTGATGACCAAGCATTAGTTGCTCAGTCAGCCAAGGGGTTGCAAACATTGTTGAGTGAATTGGAGGTTCAGTGCGATAAATATGGGATGAGAATCAATATTAATAAAACAAAGGTTATGCGATTTTCCAGAAAGAAAAAGGCTAAGCTAAATATTAAAATAGGCGGGGAAAGAATAGAGCAGGTAGAACAGTTTACATATCTCGGAAGTGTTTTGGACCAACACGGTCAAAGTGGTAGGGACGTAAGGAGAAGAATTGCGCTAGGCAAGGAGGCTTTCTCAAGGAGGAGGGAGTTGATGACGGGGACGTTGAGTAGGGATGTTAAGACAAGACTCGTAAAAACTCTGATATGGAGCGTAGCTATGTACGGCGCGGAAACGTGGTCGCTGAAGCAGGAGGATAGACGTAGATTGGAGGCTTTTGAAATGTGGGTGTGGAGAAGAATGGAGAAGGTGAAATGGACCGAAAGGAAAACAAATGAGGAAGTACTAGAAATGGTGGGGGAGGAGAGGGGTTTGTTGAGAGAAATCCTATGGAGGCAAGAAAAATGGATGAAAGGCGTATTGAGCGGTAGTGGAATGTTGAAGAGGGTAATAGAGGGGAGAATGTTGGGCAAGCGAGGTAAGGGCAGGAACAGGATAGGGATGTTGGACGGGATGAAGGGAGGAAAGAAGTACGCAGAGATGAAGAGGGACCTGATGTAGATTAGTTTGCTAGATGGGGAGTCACAAAATGTTTATTCGATAGTTGTGTCCATCCAAAAACCTACCTTAACCGGTAGATTACCTAATAAAAATATATATATATATATAAACCATAAACACAGTAATCAACCCGAAGGTCGGTTTAGTAGGTGAGGGTAGAGCTCACCCGTGTACCAAGCCCGACGGCCTGAGAATAGTCACACATCAGGGTAGGGGGGCCAGTTCCTTTCCCTGTGCCGGTTATGGTTTCCCAGGAAGATCTGGTACCCGAAAAATCAACTAGCTTGGGTGGAGCTGCAGGTGCCCAAAGTGCCTTGCCCGGGAATTGAACCCGGGACCCTCCGGTCAGTAGTCCAACGCTCTAACCACTGGACCACCGCGACCCACAATATATACATAAGTATATATATATATATATATATACAAAAATGAATAAGAACATTGAATTACGTGTTTTTGATTAACAGTATCTTGTTACCAAGCAACCCCAAAGTAAACAACAAGCACACGACAATGTTGAACAAATGCTAAACGATATTCCATACGAATTAGAAACATTAAAGGTTATTAAATAATTTATCCAAAGGGATAAAAGTGGAGTTCAGAATTTTAATCGTTATAAAAAGAAATAAAAATAATATTATATAATATTGCATTGACGTCTGTGTGTTATGAGATTGTAGAAAGTATCATGAGAGCAATTGTAATTTCTAGTCGAGTTTAGTTTATTCCGTTGCTATGCAGTTTCTGTTTACGGATATTCACGGTTTTCAAACGATACTCTTCGAATAGATACTAATATTGCCACTCATTTGTTTTCGTTCCCCTTGCGCAGTAATTCGAAGATAATAAACATGAGTGTCATTTGTTTTTCTAGCTTAAATTGTGGTAATTCAGGTGAGAGTTGATTAAGAATATCAAGATCAGTATTGTTAAACTTTTATTTATTATTGTTTAAGTTGTTCATTGTGTATAGAGCATCGTTTTCCTTCTGTTCAAAATTTTCGTGTGTTTGTTTATATTTATGATGCTTGGAAACAGGCAAATTTTATGCAATAACTTATACTTCAATGATTAAATTCGTGTAAAGTGCATAGAAAATACGCTGTAGGACAATTACATATGATTCTATGACCATATTCGGCCACTTCGAATGTAAAATGGTATCACGTCGTAACGTAGCATCGTGAATCACAAACAAGTTGCTTAGTTAACATCTTGATTCGTGATTTATTAATAATTTAACCTTCCAGACGAAGTTTAATGTCGCCATTGGATGATACACAGGATACTTAAAGTACGCCAAATTGTACATAAAAATTTTTTTCGGGAAAGGCATTCGGGATAATATGCCCACAACATAATCTATATTCACTCTGTCGAAAGCTTTTTCGGAATCCACCGCGATTAGCTTCAGACCCTCCCCCCTTATTCGACTCCCGATCACATCCCTGAGCGATGTAATTATGTCCTTTTCCTTTCCAGCCATGTGCTGTTCGGGAGTGATTAAATTCTCCATTGCCGCGCTGAATCTAGCGTTTATTATCTTTGCCGCGATTTTATTGTCGGCGTTTAGTAGGGTTTAACACGCCTATATCCGGTTATTTTCTGCGGGTTCTTTGCTTTTGGTACCAGGACTATCATCCCCTCTTTCTGGTACTGGTTCAGCTGGCCTCTTTCCATGAGACTTCTTATGGCTGGTGTGAGTATCCTTTCTATGCTCATTGGCAATTTTAAATATTGATGTACGTAAGATTTATGCTGCCCCATACATACCCTTGGCCTTTATTTTCGCTTTAATTAATTAATTTTCCTGCTTTCACTTCGTCAACTGCTGTTTACAATCTTGTACAGATGCACAGGAAATATTGTTTGATTCCGTTGCTAGTCCTGACGTCCATCTTGTTTGCGGTCGGAATTAATATTTGTTTGATCACTTGGATGTTATTAAAAATCCCGAATAATTCCTGCTACAAGTGAATACTAATTACGTGTACATTAACGACGCTTCAAAATTCCATACGTTGGACATCAAAAGGCATTTGCGTCTCTGAAATAATTCTCAATTGATGCATCTAAGAGGGATACCGTTGCCAAGGCTTCAGTTGGTTGATAAACAAACTATCGATCGAAGAAATGATATGGTAGGCAATGTATTAAATAATTAAGGTTAATTCTATCGCTTATAATTAAGATAGATATGGAATTCTGGTTCCTTTTGTAGAGCTAGTAAATTATTAACGTTCAATATTTTGGAACCTGAAGAATGACCTTTCAATTCACAAATAGTTTAAGTTCACTTTATAATGTTCAATGAACAATTAACTTCATAATTCCATTGTATCAAATAGTAAGGGGGGATTACGACTATCCTCCTGCTTAAGTGACCTCGTTCCCGCATCGTACATAGGGTACGCTGCGCTCCACATCAGAGTTTTTGCGAGTCTTTTCTCAACCTCCCTACTCAACGTCCCCGTCATCAACTCCCTCCTCCTTGAGAAAGCCTCCTTGCCTAGCATTGCAATTCTCCTCCTTACGTCCCCAATACTACTTTGACACCGTGTTGGTCCAAAACCCTTCCTAGATATGTAAACTTTTCTACCTGCTCTATTTTTCCCCTCCTATTTTAACGTTTACCTTAGTCTATTTCTGTAATTTTAATCACTTATCAATATTACGAAAAATTTAAATATAAATATGTCATAAACCACAGAATGCACTCAAACCATCCTTGGGTTAATTTAAAAATTAATCTCCTAACATAAATTAGTGTGTGTAATGACGTAAAAAGAATTACGCGCAGACATCTTTATATTACAGCCATGCAATGTTATAAAACAAACGCCAAGCGATATTGCGCTAAACAGTAACCAAGCAACGTTGCAGCAAATTTATAATTGAATGTATTATTAAACAGAAAAAGTACTCAAACTGCCCTTGGATCAAATGAAAATCGATATTATATAATGAATTAGTATCTGTCGAAAAAAGAATTATAGGTATACGCGGACATCATTATATTACAGGCATATAAATCTTGAAAACAAATGCCTAGTGATATTGCAGCAAACAATCTCCTCGCAACTAATCAACAGGTTTAATTATAAAGTTTTATTAAACCAATGTTAGTACTCAAACTATCCCATAATTAATTGAAAATTCAAATCCGAAGATAAATTAGTGTCTGCAAAAATCTTTAAAGAAATATACGCAGACTGGTTCATATTAAAGGTATATGGTACGTGTAAACAAATGCATAGCGATATATCAGTAAACAGTCGCCTAGCAACTTCGTAATGCGTACTAAAAAGAGTGTTCTAAGCAGATTTAATTGTAATTTTCAACACATTAACCATTAATTAAGGTAAAAAAAAATATCTGTTACAAAACAATATTTGTGTAAGAAAACTTCGTATTGGTGTGTTCCATTAGCAGTGGTTGGCAGGAGAAGGGGGGAAAGGTATGCGAGGGGAGGGGTTTGGAGGGGAAGCGTTTAGTGCGGGATTTTTAAAAAAGGTGGGGATGATATGGAAGCTGTTGGGGACAATATCAAGTCTATAAAGTGGGTAATTAGTGTCTGATATTAATACCTGGGTGATTCCAGGAATGCAAGAGCCAGATGGAAGCTTCTTTTTAAATTCCTGCACCTAACGCTTCCCCTCCAAACCCCTCCCCTAGCATACCTTTCCCCCCCCTTCTCCTCCAAACACTGCTTCCTGGCCCTCCTCCGCCTCAATTCCGTTCCTAAAACCTCTTGAGAAAGCTGGTTGCAGCACCTATTTATGACAAAAATTGCAACATTGCGTTGGTTAATACTATTCGATAAGAAAATAATATTACAGCAGTTATTAAATTAATTTGTCAAAAATTTCATTCCCCAAACAAGTCCAACACACGGTTAATTCCAAAGATGTAATCATCTTAATCCCTCTTACGATTTGATATACTGTAATTCTAAAGTCAATTATACATTGACAATTATTACGTGAAATTAAGCCATTTGGGGGATAAAACGTAATTTCTAAGAATTCACAAAATTGAACGAAAAAAAATTAACTACTTCTGTTAAACAAAATAAGAAAAGGAATATAAATCCATAACTATCTCGTTATATTAAGCGAGTGAATTCAAAATGCATTGCATATCCAATCATATCTTCAATCACAAATTTGTTTATCAACAGACTAAATCCTTGGTAACGGTTTCCTTCTTAGATAGATCAATTGAGAGATATTTGAGAGACGCCAATGCCTTTTGATGTCCAAAGTATGTAATTTTGAAGCGTGATATTCACGTAATAATTATTTACTTCGAGCAGGAATCATACTTAGCGCATAATATAAATATTACCATCTACAGAGAAATATGTTAAGGCCATGCAAAAAAACCAATAATGCCAATGTTCACCATAAACAAAATGGACGTTATGACGAGCAAACGGACGTAATCGACATTTCCTGTGCACCTGTACCAGTTTATAAACAGCAGTTGACGAAGTGAAAGCAGGAAAATTAACTGGTAAAAGGAAAAGTAAGGCAAAGGATATGTTTTGGGCAATATAAAACTAACGTACATCTCCATATTAATTTGCCATTGACCATAACTGGCAGGAGTATGACTGTCCATATCAGGGACGCTCAGGGACATGGTCGGGAGTCGAATAGGAGGGGGCGGAAAGGGGGGAAGGGTCTGTAACTAATCGCGGTGGACCTCGAAAAAGCTTTCGAAAGAGTGAATACGGATTATGTTGCCGGCATATTATTCCCGGGATTTTAAAAAATTAAAATTAAAGACGTTAGCCAGCCATTCACAGAATACCAGGAAGGCGTGAAAGTGACACGTGACCCGCGGAGGGGGAGAGATGATCAGGAGAGAGAGAGAGAGGCGGATCCCGATGAGAGGAGGGGGAAGTGGACCCGGGCGAAGGGAAGGAGGAGGGCCCTTGGAGGGACGGACATGCCTGGAGGAACGCAGAGAGAAGGAAGAGTGGGCCGAGAGAGGGGAGGTGGACAGCGGCAGCAAGGTTTCGGGCGGCAGGTACGAGGGGGAGGGAAAACATTGATATAAAAACTGAGCATTTTCAGTACCCACCTTGCACGCAATATGTGGTATCCGAGGTTTTCCGTGACAATATTGTAGACAGTAGTGCGTCCAAGTTGAGGAAATTGTTCAGCCAGGCCATTAATTGTCAATCGACGATCACATCGCAGTTTTTGTTCCACTTGCGAAACAATTTCATCGGTCAGAATACTACTGGGCCTACCACTTCGCTCTTCGTCTTTATGGACATTTGTTCGTCCATTTTTAAAATCACAGAACCATTGTCTAACCTTTCCTTATCCACTCATAACTGTAGGTTTATAAACTAGGCATAATAACTCCCGATGAATTTCAGCAGCCGACAATCCTGTTGCAAATACATGAATCGTATGACAGAACGCATTTCACAGCTGGCGGGATCAACGATTGTCGCGGACATTGTTGTTTGCATGCACGGACAAGCAAACGACTTCTGAAACAAAACAAATGCTGCTATAGCTTCTCAATGAATCAGTAGATGGATATATATATATATATATATATATATATATTTTATGGCTATGTGCAGTCACTTCTCCATTATGGTATTCCCTTTTGGGGCTCCTCTATCTTCCTTCCAAAATTATTTAAAATGCAAAAAAAGATCATTCGCATAATAACTAATTCTAATAATAGAGCTCCCAGTAAACCCATTTTTGAAAAACTAGAAATCTTACCTCTTCCTTGTCTATACATTCTTGAAACATTGTCTCTTATTAACAAAAATCAGGACATGTTTATTAAAAACTATGACCTTCACAGTCATAATACGAGAAGCCAAAATGCATTCCATTTTAAAGTCAGCACAGAGTAAATGAAATGATTAAAGGGAGATAGATCATCAGGGAATACTTTTGTACAATAAATTGCCTGCTTATATTAAAAACATCAAAAGTTCTTTTAAATTCAAGAGTGCCGTGAAAAAACTACTTTCATGTAAATTATTTTATAGTGTAGATGATTTTCTAATGCACACACCATTTCAAATGTGTAATTGAAATGTGTTAATCCCAAAAAATTGTAAATTGTACGTATTTGTACTTTGCAATATTGTTTTGATTTTGCTTAATGTTATTTCTTTTTTGATATGAAGTGTGAAACATGTATTGACAAAGCCATGCATAATTCTATGCTTATGGTGAATGAATAAATTACAAATTACGATTTCAATGCTTAGCCATCGTCATCAGGTACAAGGAAATAAAAATTGAACATGAACTTCCACAATGTTGAGCATAAGACAATTGAAGGCATAAATATTAGATGGCCATATATTTGGGCTGTTTAGGAATTGGGAGTTGTCAGTAGCTTCAATTAAATATGGTAACGTTTGATTCACAAAATGGATTATGTAGAGTATTGTTCAGTGATAAAATTCTTTGTGCAAACAAAGGTTAAACTGCAGATGGAAATTCTTTTGAGGGTTCCAATTGCATGTGGGAACTCATTCATTTCACTGCCCACTGCAATAGTTCCACTGTTAGTAGGTAAGGTTATCTTAGTCAAACGGTTGATTTATACTTTGGTATGCTGTCCAGAAAGTCCCTTGTACCGGCTTATTCAGTACCATGTACATTTAAATAAAAGTAACCCCTGATTGCGTGTCGCATGAGAACTAATAGGGGGAGCCGCAGGTTTTCTGTATGTCACGCAAACGCATTAACAATAGGGTAGTATGCCTCAAGCTTCAGTGTTAGGAAGGGTGCATGCGAGTTGAGGGACGTTGAAGACACCAAAGAATAATGGCACTAACCCCAATGACTGAAACTTCACTAGGCCAAAACGTAAGTTAATTTCCTAAGTTAACGGTTCATTAGAGTTTGATATAAAACTTAACGTCCATAGTTTAATAGGTAAACTCATGGATCATTCATTATTGATTAAGATAATATGAATTTCAGGGTGAAATGAGTTAATAATTAAGTTCGTGGGTCATAAAAACATTGAATTTAACCCAAGCTACACCCATCGGAAGAGAATGATGTTTATTTCCCAGGATTACGTGCGTTAGAGGGTAAGTTTAGATGAATTAAATGGTTTGAGTGATACTTATGTTAGATATTAATATAAATATTAGATGGCCATACATTTGGGCTGTTTAGGAATTGGCAGTAGCCAGTCAATTCAATTAAATGTGGTAATGTGTGAATTATGAAATGGATTGTGTCGAGTATTGTTCAGTGATCAAATTCTTTGTACAAACAAGGTAAATATGGTTAGGGGAATTCATTCTTAAGTTTGCATTGAATACGGATTACATTTAAATGCCCACAGCAATAGAATGGGGGGACAATTAATTAATCACTAGCATATAATGTCATTACCTTCTTTGACCATTTCCAGGAATCTAGTTGCATTGACCCCATTGAGGTCCCAGGTTTCGACATCGAACTTGAGATTTGTCCCCAGCGTGGTCTGCAAAGCCTCCACATCCTTCTCTGATCCAGATCTCTCTTCATTATGTTTTCCTTTGAATTTATTGAAATTTGCAATCACCGCCCTTCCACGTATGGTATAATCTGTTCTATATTCCCTCCATTCCCTGCAATAGAAGAGCACATGAAACTGGGAGAATATGACTATATTAAGGTTTTATATCTTTAAGACTCCTAGATTACAGGAAATGTTATTCTAGAAACTTACCAAATCAAGATCTCACTTCTACAACTACGCCACAAGAGGTAAAGCGATTCTAAATGATACTTATTGTAGACTGTCATCAAATTTCAACACATTTCATTAACATAATGATCTGATCTGATCAGTGTAATGATCTGCCTACTCAGTTGAAATTGGACTGTTACCAGAGTTTGTAGGACAGGGCGTATTTTCCTGTTTACTTTGCTAAACCACTTTACTCAATAGAGATAAGGAAAATTGTAAACTAACACACATAAAGGACAAACACAAGAGAGGTGGGGAAGACGGATGTGAGCAGATCACAAATGTAAAAATATTTTACTCGACTGGGACTTGTGTTTGAATGTGTGTTTGGCCAATGTGGCTCGTCTCTTCTTCTGGCTATGTGTGCCATGAAACGCACCGTTCCTATCCTTTATAAGATCGTATGAATGCTTTTCTACCATCCTTTCCCCTTCTTGTGTCCCGTCTATTTCTCCTTTGGTGGGTGTAACAGCTCCCTAACGCCATCTTCTGGGCATTGAATCGGAGCACTTTGGCGCTTTATAAGATCGCAGATTTAGGTGTAAAAGTACTCTTCCTCGATAGCTCAGGTGGTTTAGAGCATCCGCCCGGCAAGTGGAGAGATCCGGTGTTCAAGTCCCGTCGAGGAAAATATTTTTACATTTGTGATCTGCTCAAATCCTCCATCCCCACCACTCTTGTGTTTGTCCTTTATGTGTGTTGCTTTCCCATTTTCCCTATCTATATTTCAATGTGAACGAATATTTATTCACCGTATGGCGGTATTTTGTGTTTGAATGTATATATATATATATATATTACATATCTCGGAAGTCTTTTGGATCAATACGGTGTCAAAGTAGTATTGGGGACGTAAGGAGAAGAATTGCGCTAGGCAAGGAGGATTTCTCAAGGAGGAGGGAGTTGATGATGGGGACGTTGAGTAGGGAGGTTAAAATGAGACTTGTAAAGACTCTGATATGGAGCGTAGCTATGTACGGCACGGAAACGTGGTCATTGAAGCAGGAGGAGAGACGTAGATTGGAGGCTATTGCAGATATGTGGGTGTGGAGGAGAAGAATGGAGAATGTGAAATAGACCGAAAGAAGGAATTAACAAATGAGGAAGTACTGGAGATGGTGGGTGAGGAGAGGGGTTTGTTGGGAGAAATCCTATGGAGGCAGGTGAAAAATGGATGAAAGGCATATTGAACGGTAGTGGAATATTGAAGAAGGTAATAGAGGGGAGAATGCCAGGGAAACCAGGAAAGGGCAGGAATAGGTGATAGAGATGTCTTCGATAGGGGATGAAGGAAGGAAGGAAGTACACAGATATGAAGAGGGACTTGATGTATATTAGGTTGCTATATGTGTGTGTGTGTATATATATATATATATATATATATATACATATATATATATATATATATATATATATATATATATATATATATATATATATATATATATATATATGTGGGTCGCTGTGGTCTAGTGGGTAGAGCATTGGACTGCTGACCAGAGGGTCCCGGGTTCGATTCCCGGCCAAGGTACTTTGGGCACCTGCAGCTCCACCCAAGCTAGTTGATTTTTCGGGTACCAGATCTTCCTGGGAAACCATAACCGGCACAGGTAAAGGAACTGGCCCCCCTACCCTGATGTTTGAATATTCACACGCCATCGGGCTTGGCACATGGGTGAGCTTTAACATCACCTACTAAACCGACCTTCGGGTTGATTACTGTGTTTATGGTTTATATATATATATATATATATATATATATATATATATATATATATATATATATATATATATATATATATATATATCGATGATGCGGAAGTACTCACGAGAGCAATATAACTTTTGGACGGCACAATAGAACACGGAATAAATCAGATAACACGTAAAAGGACACTCACACTGCAGATGATTTAAGCTTTCGGCCTACTCCGAGGTCTTCTTCAGGTCATATATATATATATATAATGTTGATAATGACGCTCTCCGGCGACGCACAAACACACAAACACTAAGACAACAAACACCACACACACAGAAACATAAAAGAAGGACACTTACAGTGGATATTTACGTTTCGACGGCCGTATATATATATATATATATATATATATATATATATATATATATATATATATATATATATATACATATGTATATATATAGTCACTTTTTTGGAAAACCCACAAACATGTAATGTAAATTCGCTGATAGTCATAAAAAACACAGGAACCAAACACAAAAGAGGGACTCACTGGTTCTCGAATTTTCGGTGGTCCAACCACCTTTCTCAAGAGGAATTAGGAACAGAACTCTAATTCTGTTCCTAATTCCTAGTTCTCTAGTTCTGTTCCTAATTCCTCTTGAGAAAGGTTGTTGGACCACCGAAAATTCGAGAACCAGTGAGTCCCTCTTTTGTGTTTGGTTTCTGTGTTTGTTATGACTATCAGTGAATATATATATATATATATATATATATATATATATATATATATATATATATATATATATATATATATATATATATATATATATATATATAGGCCTTCTTCAGGTCAGACTGAGAGGTTTTGAGGGAATAGTGCCTGGGGAGAGGAGAGGGGGCGGAAGGTTTAGGGACTGTTGGGAAAGAAATTAAAGATGGCGGTTAAGGGTGGGAATTTTAAAGGATCGGAAATATAGGATGTATGCGGATTCGCGAGTTCTCACCTCTATGTTAGTGGCTGAATCGGGTAGGGATTCTAGAACTGTTAGGGAAAAGCATTCGTCAAATGACAGGTTGTGTGAACTTGCATGTAAAGGGATAGGAAGAGAAGAGAGTGTAGCAGAATTACATGAATAGCGGTGATTGTTCATTCGGATGGATAAGGGGGTAATGCATTCGCCTATGTAGAATGAGGTGCATTGTTTGCACGACAAAAGATAGATAATATTTTTTGAGAGGCAATTAGCGTGGGAACGGGATGAAGGGACAATGAGGGGATGTGGGGAGAGGGGAGCAGATCTGATCAGTAGACATGTTTTACATCGGGGGCGATTGCAGGTAGGGGAAATATGTGGAAATTTGTCAGGGCGGGGTGTCAAAGGGTTGGTGCATCTCAGAAGGTTTCTGAGGTTGGCTGGTCGTCTGTAAGCGACAGAGGGGCATTGGGGCAGTAAGGATGTGGTCGCGTCATTGTCATGTAATATAGGATAAAGTTCTTTGAGAATGGTTTTCAGTCTGTGGGATCCGGGGAAATAGGTTGCGCAAAGGTTGAGTCCAGCGTCAGATGTGGGGTTGTCATTCTGTGGTGTGTGTGGTCGGGTGGAGCGGTAGATTTTATCCTGTAGGAGCTTTTCTGGGTAACCGCGTTTGTGGAGTGCATGGTGTAGATTGTGGAGGTATTTGTTGAGGGTAGCTGTGGTGTTGCAAATCCGATGTCCGCGGATAGAGAGAGAGTTGGGAATTGAGGGTTTGGTATGAGAAGGATGACTGCTAGTATAGTGTAGATATTGATGATGATTGGTGGCTTTGATGTGTACTGAAGTGGTGAATTTGTTATTGTGAATTGAGATGTCTGTGTCAAGAAAGGTGATGGTGGAGTCTGAAATGGACGAAGTGAATTTAACAGTGAAAGAAGAATTTAAGTTTAATACATACATACATATATATATATATATATATATATATATATATATATATATATATATATATATATATATATATATATATATATGTATTACAATCAATTTGGGACAAAATTATATCAAAAACGAACAATTTTTATCAAACCGGTAATTCACAAAGGGTAATCAAGGTATTCATCATAATTACTGTAATATTTGGCTGTATGACTGATTTGGAATATCTTCAGTCAGGAATTGTACACGGATTGGTGGATTTGACAGTGGACATTTTTGCCGGTAAATATCAAAATCTCGCAATAAACATAGATGACACACTTGGAAGTTGGGCATGGGATTTTCTTACTTGCTTTCATAGGAATCCTCGATTCTTTGGCGAATTTCATTTTCTCTATAAAAATCCAGTTTAACAGATAGAGATTTATCCGTCGTCGTTGCCATGTTATATCGTCAACACTGCAAAACAAACGAAGAACAGACTGATCAGTATATGTTTGTTATATCCACTAACATTTCGAGCAAACTCTTTTTTTTCTTATCATTGTAGATATTCGTGTTTAATGTTGAATCAAAGTATCGTTTGCAGGCCTCGCGAATAAAACGCTTTAAGATTATTTCACTTTATGACTGTGTTAACGATTCACACCTAAAAAAATAAAAAAGAATCGTTTTTTAAACTAAGAATCCATTCGGTCGTCCATAATTCTATCCTAAATATCTTTTCTTCCCTACATCGAGATCAATCATTCCATTATCTCAATTATTCACAAGTCTTTAATTAAAATAGATATTCAGCCATATGTATTTTCATTTATACACATGCATATATATAAGGAAACAGAGTCTTTGTATGAAATGCAACGGATGAGGTATCCGAATAATACACACCTAACACGTATGTCAATTGATGAAATAAGTCGTAAGCTTCCGTTGTTCAATATGGAAGTCGTGAACCCTTGCTCGCCGACAGAACAGAATGTACGTGAATATTATCGAAGCATGTAGAGGCACGGCCGAAGGTGAAGTAATCTCTTCTGATAAGAGAATTCATATTCCTGATAAGCGAAACAAGCCCTCCTCTCTTAAAACGAGACGGTGAAGACCTTTATCGCTTTAATCTTGTGAAATTAATTGCGCTAACGTGAGGGTTATTGAAGTGAACGTTTATCATTGCGTTGCTAAGGAAAACAAATACTTGATTTCCGAATTGGTTTTCCTAGAAACTATCTTCTGCCTTTACTTCCATTCGTCACCTGATTATCCGAGTAAGTAATAAGTCGGGCTCAAAATTCTGTTTTGATCGCAACTCATCTGTTCAAAGGTGTCATGATGGCTCTCTTCCCGGTAAACTCTTCCGGAGATAAAATATTCCCTATATATATATACATATATATATATATATATATATATATATATATATATATATATATATATATATATAGGGAATATTTTATCTCCGGATGAATTTACCGGGAAGAGAGCCATCATGACACCTTTGAACAGATAAGTTGCGATCAAAACAGAACAGTTTACAGAGGAAGGGTGAAATTGGTTCGCTATACAGCAAGGTTAAGTTATTATCGGGGAGTAAGAAGGCAAGATCTGTGCGCACAGTTAAAGATAAGTAGGGTAAGCTAATAGTTGAACCGGAGAGATGGAAGGAATATATAGAAACACTGTATGGCAAAGAACTTAGGCCGACAAGGTTAGACATAGAAAAGGAACATGACGTAGAAGAAGATAGCTTAGGTCCAGGCATACTCGACGTTGAAATAGAAAGGGTATTAAAGGAGATGAAAGTAAATAAGGCCGTGGGGGTGGACAACATTCCCTTGGTGGAACTGTTGAAATATTTAGGAAAATGTGGGAAGAAGACACATTAAGGACAATAAGTCGGAGGGGAATTCATGTAAAATCGGTTAGGTTCGCTAATGACCAAGCATTAGTTGCTCAGTCAGCCAAGCAAGCAAGTAAGCATTGTTGAGTGAATTGGAGGTTCAGTGCGATAGATATGGGATGAGAATCAATATTAATAAAACAAAGGTTATGCGATTTTGTCCTAGAAAGAGAGAGGCTAAGCTAAACATTAAAATAGGAGGGGAAAAAATAGAGCAGGTAGAGCAGTTTACATATCTCGGAAGTGTTTTGCACCAATACGGTCAAAGTAGTATTGGGGACGTAAGGAGAAGAATTGCGCTAGGCAAGGAGTATTTCTCAAGGAGGAGGGAGTTGATGACGGGGACGTTGAGTAGGGAAGTTAAGAAGAGACTCGTAAAAACTCTGATACGGCGCGGAAACGTGGTCACTGAAGCAGGAGGATAGACATAGATTGGAGGCTATTGCAGATATGTGGGTGTGGAGAAGAATGGAGAAGATGAAATGGACCGAAAGGAAAACAAATGAGGAAGTACTGGAGATGGTGGGTGAGGAGAGGGGTTTGTTGGCAGAAATCCTTTGGAGGCAGGAAAAGTGGATGAAAGGCATATTGAGCGGTAGTGGAATGTTGAATAAGACGGTAATAGAGGGGAGAATGTTGGGCAAGCGAGGAAAGGGCAGGAATAGGTGATAGGGATGTTGGATGGGATGAAGGGAGGAAAGAAGTACACAGAGATGAAGAGGGACCTGATGTAGTTTAGGTTGCTGGATTGGGTTTTTGTTTGGAGTTGCAAAATATGTATTTGATAGTTGTGTCCATCCAAAAACCTACCTTAACCGGTAGATTACCTAATAACAATATGTAAATATATAGTGACATTGGTGGGTGTTCGTAGAGCTCACCCATGTACCAAGCCCGACGGCGTGTGAATATTCACACATCCGGGTAGGGGGGCCAGTTCCTTTCCCTGTGCCGGTTATTGTTTCCCTGGAAGATCTGGCACCACTTAAAAAAATCACATAGCTTTTGTGGAGCTGTAGGTCCCCGAAGTGCCTTTCCCGGGAATCAAACCCGGGACCCTCCAGTCAGTAGGCCAGGGGGTAAAGTAGGTAGTAGTCTATCACGAAACCCCTGGATTAGGAGGTAGAGCGTTGGACTTAAGAAGTCCTCCTTTAGGCAGTAAGGTCCTTTTTAGTTTCCTATCGTCTCATTTCTTGCGTTATTATTGTCTTTCACGTCTAATGTGCACCCTGTGATATATATGACCCCAATTATCACATTTTATGCATTTAATGGGAATAGGAAAAGGTAGTCGCAAAGGGGGCGAGAGATCTATATTAAGAATTAGAAGGAGGATCGTGATCAAGGATCAAGGGGAATTTGAATTTTTAGACCAGAAACAACGGCAAACAATCAATGCTCTCAATGTTGATGTTGCATTACGTCATGGTCCATGGGTCCATCCATCAAATGTGCGGTACTGAAATAGTATAGTGTGCACTGTTGATTTTCCCAAATTCTGTTCACTATTCAGCTGTTATCAATCGTACAGTTTTTCGTCGATCAGTAAGGATAAGGGACCGCACACGATCAATGTTGTCGACAACACAGATGGTTGAAGGTCGTCCCGGCCTTGCATCATCCGTCTTGGCGTCTTGTCGGCCATCTTTTTAATGCGTTTAATTCACTTGAAAACGGAAGTATTCTCCAGAGCATTATCACTGTAAACAATTGTCAACGTTGTAGTAATTCTCTTTAACTTTTTCCGCTCTTCACTTCTGAAATAAGTAGCGCCATGCGCACAGCTGGACGACCCGCCAAGCACAAATTGGGTTTCAGGCAACTATCGGACGGGACTACAGTTCGTGGCATGGTGATAACCTGAGATTTTGGCTAAATGTCCTCTCGTTGCGGCATTATCACTTTATAATTTTGATGTATTCTCTTTTCAAGGTTGTCTTTTTGAAAATAAATGCTTATTTTTTTCCTATTCGCAGCAAAACGTATTCGTTCGTAGCAATAACTAAGAATCAACCATATTATATTCAATATATTAGAGTTTATTTTTATAACTACGCGATAGTTAACCTCTAAAAAATCCTTCTTTATTATTGTATTAACTATTTTTCCCGTTAATGAGAGTCAATGTTTATTTATTTTTATGCGTTGCTATGTTCGTCTTATTTTATTATATTTATACTTTAGCATAGCCTAGTTATTAGTGATGAATTAAATAACACATTAAGATACGGTTCTATAATAATCAGTTTAACATATTTGCTTGATATTCTGTAAATAAATACTTTATGTCCTTTATAAATACGTATTTTTAATAGTTTGACCACTAAATGAAAGCAAATTGGTGATCCCACAATTTCAATTTAAAAACACTACTCATAATGACACGAAATTGTACTAATTTATTAGACATTGCGTATAATTACCTTACATTTAAAACAAAATTTCTGAACCATATCGTAACTGCGCAAACAGTTTCCGCTTACATGTGGAAATCATTGATTTGGAATTATAATTCGAAGTTATTTTATAAAATTATGTTTTCCGATTAGAAAGTTTACCCCTAAAATTATTCGCATTCACACAAGTCTCCGTTTAATTCCGAAATTACGTTAGGTGGCATTAATAGGAAGTGTACGTCGTATTTAGGAGTTGGAGGGCATTTTTGTTAAAGTGTCCTTTGAAAGTCTTTTTAAATCACGAGCCACCATATTGGAAAGCGCTCGGTTGCCTAGCAACGAACCTCGTCAACAAGCAAGTTCTCGAAACAGCCGCGGGATGTTGTGAAATTTAAAAATAAGAAACATTGGCATTTAAGAGCATACTCTTGCTTCCAGAAATTACATATTCACATTAATATTTCCTGAGTCAGTCTAATTCGACAGTTATTAAGTATCCAATAGTCTTTCTCAACCATGTACATCCGTAATAAAAATTACCACCTAATGTCCTTATTGCAGATTATCTAACTTATCTCTCCATTACATTAAAATTAGTTTCTTGGCATGTAGAAATTATACAACACATTCATTATCCATCCCTTGTGCCATGGTTTGTATATAATTCAAAAAGATTTCCGTCATAACCCATTACTGAACGAATTCTCGAAGCACATAAATATTGGCATCCGTCGTAAAGTTTTCAGGTACATCATTTCATTTTTGTGTTAAGAAATTATTAATTATTTTTCAGACACAACAACAAAATTGAAATTTGTTGCTAGAAGTTTTATATTTCATTATGTCAAGGCTATTTCACTCATTAATGAATAAATCAAGCTCTAACTTTCGTTGAACAGCTTTTCTGTATTAGAGCTGCTATTTTTTATAAAACATATGAATAACTGAATTAAAACGTGCGTGTATGATTGTCAGATAAATACCCAGTCGCCGTTGCTATGTAAACAGTTCCAAATCAACAAACATATTCCAGTCACGGCAGTCATGTCTAAGTTGATCTCAAACCGCACGAGAGAAGAACGAAGTTTTAAATCAATCCAGTATACTAGCCACTAATCTGCCTGATTTTACGTACGTGATCTTAATAGTAAGTCTATGCGATATGCCTTCAACATTTTCAGGTAAGTAACTTGCCTCAGAAACACAAATTTAAGTTGTTTTGCAACCCACGGTCAACTAGTGGCTCCCATCCGATTTTACTCCGATAAAGTCGTGGTGAGACCGCTAAATTGGTCGCGATGAGTTTTCGTTAAGTCCAGCTGCTCTTCTGTGCATTAGATCTTGTATTTCCCTCGTAAAATATTCATCGCCTAACGCAAATCTTCTTCTTGCATGTCTTCTGGTAGGTTCTACAAGGTTAAAGGCACTTCCAGCTGTCGACTACTTAAGGTTAGATCGGCACACCGGTTTTAAAGCACGACTTCAGCCCTGGAGATGTCAGGGAGCTTACGAGTCGTATTCTCCGTACCAAATGGGGGGAATGGGGAAGGAAGGGGGATGAGGTTTAAAGGCCGGTAGGGGAGGGGATCACAAGGGATAGGTGCAATGTACGGCTAACTTAGTTTCAAGCACGGAGTCAACCAGTCTCGACTTGTCTTGGATCGAAGAGCGTCGCCGGTACACAGCGGCGATATCCTCTCATCTGTACGTAGGAAACTGGCATAGCGGTCCATTCTTTAATCAAGGTTAGTAAACCATATTCATCTCAATGGGCATCACACACCCGTCGAGAGCTGACAATTTACTAAACCAACGTTATTTATTGATGGTGTCTCGATTACTTTTATTTTCCTCGCCCGTGTATTAATATTATTAACTCAGCGCAAAACTTATTTAGTCCACAAAGGAGCCAATCTAAATAACGCATGTCTCCCAATGTTCTGTTTAGATATTTTTCTGCTCAGTTGTTTTCATCACAAAGGCAACACGATTCGACAACATCAAAGAAAAAACATAAACCGACATGTTTACGAATGTCTACATCTACACAGTATACAAGACACCGGGCGAGGGTGTGCGGCAGGGGTTGCATGTGCGACAAGAGTGAAGTGTTTGTTGTTAAATATAACCTCGACTAATTTAAATATATGTGCGAAAAAATTCGTTAATCTCGAAAGTTGCACACAAGAGACCAACATGGATATTGTAATATTTTATTACGCAAGTATATAAATACACACACGCGTTAACACCCACGTATGTTTCAAGACGAAATCATGATTATATTTTATCTGTATTTGATGTGAGTAGCCAGTGTTATTGTCTCTAATTTTTTTCGGAAAAATACGATTTCTCAAACTTTTCCGGTATACTGTCAATATGTCTCAATTTGATTGATTGACCATGTCTTCCACTATATTTCGGAGGTTTTCAAAATTTCAGGAATGTGTTTGATAAACTGATCTATGGCAAATTAACCCAAGAGTTGAAATAATTAATTTTCTTTGTCGAGAATATCCCACCGTAAATCTATTTTAACACATTGGTCACAGTGCGTTCTTCGTCATAGCATAACTACGCATTTGTTTATGTAGCAACAAGCCTCAATTGTTGAAATAAGTGAACAGCCCTTCGTTTTTCGTTCTAATGCTAATATTTCCATCGTTGGTCATTCATACGCTCGCTAGGTCAAATGTGCGATAAGATAACAGAGGTTTGTTAATTATGTTGATTGCTTGCGTAAAATGGAACTGGTGCGAAACTATCATTCTCTCTCAAGTCGTCTTTTGGAATAGGATGCATATATATATTTGGAGATCCTCATGAATTTGAACGGTTTGCCGAAGTTGCTGTAGTTTGCTGAATTCAAACTAGTCGCGTGCAATGTAGGTAAGAATTAGAGTTGTTAAACGCTTTTATGATAAAGTGATTACCGTATCTACATTATTAGAAGATATTTTGGGATAGGAGTGCTTACTTTGTGTCTTATTTCGTTGTTAAAGTGATTTTAAAAACTGTTTTTTCTTCGGCAATATTAATTAGCGAGTTTGTTTATTTGGTATGAGTTAGATTGGTCATTAACATCGATTTGTGCGTTTCATAAAACTGGTTGAATCCAAACAGAGATTATTTAATAAAGTTAATTCTGGCCTTGTTTTAGCCTGACTTTTTTTTTAATGTAGCGCTTTTGATAGAATTAGGAGGACTCCTACTGGGTTTTCTGTCACGGTTTACGCCTACTCCTCTTGAATACTATGTTTCGCGGAAGGTCATCACTTAATTCAAACCACAGCGGATATATTTCCGTTAACAGAAACGACATTTTAATTAGTATTCGGGGGTGGTGTTATTTATTACAGTTAATTAGCGTTCAGCTAATTTCTACTAAAATTACTACGTACACTAGAAAGATTAGAAACCTAAAACTTTCACAAGAACCTTCAAGAGCCTAGCATAAATCCTAAATTCACCATAATTCCTTATGAGATAACTATATCAAATAGTGGAAACTAATTTTGAAATCGAATATAATATATACAGCGAAGGAGGTAATGTAAATTAAAAAAGATTGCGTTCTAATTGTTATTTATTTCATGTAAAAAGTCGAGCGGTTTTGTGAATATTTGAAAAGTTTTAAGCTTGAAGTGCGGCCTGCGACGGTAGGCTCTGGCTCCGGCCCCCGCGACGTATTTCACTCCATCCCGTGGCCATCTTGAGAACTCCATACACTCACTTGTTGACGAGGGTCGTTGCTATGCAACCGTGCGCTTTCCATTATGGCGACTCGTGATTTAAAAATAATTTCAACGGACCCAAAAATGCCCTCCAACTCCCAAATACTCTGTACACTTCCGATTAATGTCACCTAACGTTTTACCGGAATTAAACAGAGACCTTTCATAATCTCATTAATTACATGTGAGTTTAAGAATGAGACGAAACTAAGAAACTTTTAAAAATTGTATTACGTATGTAGAAAAAAGCCAATTGAGCCCGGTATTCCCTGGCGGTTACCCATAAAAAATCTTTCCAGGCCCGCCGTTGCTTAATGACGATGATTGGAAGAGAATCAATGTTATGAACGTTGTGTGGCAATCGGCTAAAAGCAATAGTTTTGTTAAAGGTATTGTATCCTCTTGACCTCTTTATTGCCCCGATTAAATCATATTCTGGTTCCCAACTTCGTTAATTTCTGTTCACAAACTTCTTCAAGGGTCCAGGAACATCGCTCTTTATATGTTGAGCATACTATGACATTGAATATTCCCGGATAGAATCTTAAGGTTAGATTAATAGATTAAACTTATTAAAAACTTTTAAAGATGGGCCCTTTTCCGATGACATCAAGGATATAATACGAACCCTTAATAGTATTACGGTCGGAGGGATAACGAATATAAGACTAGAGAGATAGACTGCAAGACTGACCGGTTTAAAATTGGGCCATTTTTTCCAAGAACGATAAGGGACCAGAATGCTTAGTAGCCGAAATTTCCCAGGACTTAGTTCATTTTATATATATATACATACACACACATATATATGTATGTATATATATATATATATATATATATATATATGCGACACACATATATATATGTATATATATGTATATATATGTATATATATACACACACACATATATATATGTATATATATATATATATATAAGCGGGTCGCGGTGGTCTAGCGGGTAGAGCGTTGGACTGCTGACCAGAGGGTCCCGGGTTCGATTCCCGGGCAAGGCACTTTGGGCACCTGCAGCTCCACCCAAGCTAGTTGATTTTTCGGGTACCAGATCTTCCTGGGAAACCATAACCGGCACAGGGAAAGGAACTGGCCCCCCTACCCTGATGTGTGAATATTCACATGCTGTCGGGCTTGGTACATGGGTGAGCTCTACCATCACCTACTAAACCGACCTTCGGGTTGATTACTGTGTTTATGTTTATATATATATATATATATATATATATATATATATATATATATATATATATATATATATATATATATGTGTGTGTGTGTGTGTGTGTGTGTGTGTGTGTGTGTGTGTGTGTGTGTGTGTGTGTGTGTGTGTGTGTGTGTGTATATATGTGTGTATGTGTGTGTGTATAAATATATATATGTGAATATGTAAATATGTATATATTTTTTTCTTACAGGTTCCCCCCACCTTTCCTCACCTAACCCCCTACCCCCTCAACCCTTACCCTTCCCTCATGGTGCTACACCCGCTGCCACACACCTTTTTGGTGGCTCGCAGGGTATTTATGTAGATGTAAGGTTTTTTTGCTTGAAAATTTTCGGACTAATGCCCCCGTAAATATTACTTGTAACTGAGTTTTTAAGAGTCTCTATTTCGACAAAACCTATCCCCGAGGCTTTGAGGAGTAGTTGAGAAAATCAAAAACTGAATGCGATGTTAATTAAGTGTTGTGAAATGGTATTGAAGACATAATTACAGTTGTACATATACTGTGCATGTACTGTGTTCAGTTCATAGTATCTATGAAGTGAATATCATAGAAGGAATCTATCTGGAAGACTATGAGATCAGTGTTAGTTCATATTCCGAAAAATATAAAGGCTACATCATGTGAGGTCTACAGAACAATAAGTTTGATATCTCACACAGCTAAAGTTATTTCTCAGGATCATCAACAAAAGGATTCAGAGAGTAAGGCAAATGATTACTTAGGGGATGATCAGTTTGGGTTTAGGAAAGGAAGAGGTATGCGTGATGCCATCGCAGTAATGAGATCACTAGTCGAGAGGAATATAGAATACAATGAGGACGTTTTTGCCTGTTTCGTAGATTTCGAAAATGTATTTGATAGAGTGAGTTGGGAAAAACCAATGCGTGTATTGCAGAAAATAGGAATGGATTGGAATAGGGACAGGAGACTGATACGCAACCTGTACATGTCTCAGACTGCCACCAGGTGCGAGTGGGGAACGGAGATTCCGGATGGGCAGTGTTAGGAAGAGGTGTAAGGCAGGGTTGCCCATTGTCACCGGTACTGTTCAACGTATATGTAAAGTAAATGATTAAAGAGGCATTGTGGGAAGAACTGGAGGTAGGAATGAAAGTCGGAGGGGAATTCGTAAAATCGGTTAGGTTTGCTGATGACCAAGCATTAGTTGCTCAGTCAGCCAATGGGGTTGCAAGCATTGTTGAGTGAATTGGAGGTTCAGTGCGATAAATATGGGATGAGAATCAATATTAATAAAACAAAGGTTATGCGATTTTCCAGAAAGAAAAAGGATAATCATTAAAATAGGCGGGGAAAGAATAGAGCAGATAGAACAGTTTACGTATCTCGGAAGTGTTTCGGACCAATACGGTCAAAGTAGTATTGGGAACGTAAGGAGAAGAATTGCAATGCTAGGCAAGGAGGCATTCTCAAGGAGGAGGGAGTTGCTGACGGGGACGTTGAGTAGGGATGTTAAGAAGAGACTCGTAAAAACTCTGATACGGCGCGGAAACGTGGTCACTGAAGCAGGAGGATAGACATAGATTGGAGGCTATTGCAGATATGTGGGTGTGGAGAAGAATTGAGAAGATGAAATGGACCGAAAGGAAAACAAATGAGGAAGTACTGGAGATGGTGGGTGAGGAGAGGGGTTTGTTGGCAGAAATCCTTTGGAGGCAGGAAAAGTGGATGAAAGGCGTATTGGGAGGTAGTGGAATGCTGAAGAAGGTAATAGAGGGGAGAATGTTGGGAAAACGAGGAAAGGGCAGGAACAGGATAGGGATGTTGGACGGGATGAAGGGAGGAAAGAAGTACACAGAGATGAAGAGGGACCTGATGTAGAGTGGGTTGCTGGATTGGGTTTTTGTTTGGAGTTACAAAATATGTATTTGATAGTTGTGTCCATCCAAAAACCTACCTTAACCGGTAGATTACCTAATAACAATATGTATATATATAGTGACATTGGTGGGTGTTCGTAGAGTTCACCCATGTACCAAGCCCGACGGCGTGTGAATATTCACACATCAGGGTAGGGGGGCCAGTTCCTTTCCCTGTGCCGGTTATTGTTTCCCTGGAAGATATGGTACCACCTAAAAAAATCACATAGCTTTTGTGGAGCTGTAGGTCCCCGGAGTGTCTTTCCCGGGAATCAAACCCGGGACCCTCCAGTCATTTGGCCAGGGGGTAAAGTAGGTAGTAGTCTATCAGGAAACCCCTGGACTAGGGGGTAGAGCGTTGGACTTAAGAAGTCCTCCTTTAGGCAGTAAGGTCCTTTTTAGTTTCCTATCGTCTCATTTCTTGCGTTATTATTGTCTTTCACGTCTAATGTGCACCCTGTGATATATATGACCCCAATTATCACATTTTATGCATTTAATGGGAATAGGAAAAGGTAGTCGCAAAGGGGGCGAGAGATCTATATTAAGAATTAGAAGGAGGATCGTGATCAAGGATCAAGGGGAATTTGAATTTTTAGACCAGAAACAACGGCAAACAATCAATGCTCTCAATGTTGATGTTGCATTACGTCATGGTCCATGGGTCCATCCATCACATGTGCGGTACTGAAATAGTATTGTGTGCACTGTTGATTTTCCTAAATTCAGTTCACTATTCAGCTATTATCATTCGGACAGTTTGCATGACGATCGGTATGAAGGGACCGCACACGATCAATGTTGTCGACAACACAGATGGTTGAAGGTCGTCCCGGCCTTGCATCATCCGTCTTGGCGTCTTGTCGGCCATCTTTTTAATACGTTTAATTCACTTGAAAACGAAAGTATTCTCCAGAGCATTATCACTGTAAACAATTGTCAACGTTGTAGTAATTCTCTTTAACTTTTTCCACACTTCACTTCTGAAATAAGTAGCGCCATGCGCACAGCTGGACGACCCGCCAAGCACAAATTGGGTCTCAGGCAACTATCGGACGGGACTACACTCCGTGGCATGGTGATAACCTGAGATTTTGGCTAAATATCCTCTCGTTGCGGCATTATCACTTTATAATTTTGATGTATTTTCTTTTCAAGGTTGTCTTTTTGAAAATAAATGCTTATTTTTTTCCTATTCGCAGCAAAACGTATTCGTTCGTAGCAATAACTAAGAATCAACCATATTATATTCATTATATTAGAGTTTATTTTTATAACTACGCGATAGTTAACCTCTAAAAAATCCTTCTTTATTATTGTATTAACTATTTTTCCCGTTAATGAGAGTCAATGTTTATTTATTTTTATGCGTTGTTATGTTGGTCTTATTTTATTATATTTATACTTTAGCATAGCCTAGTTATTAGTGATGAATTAAATAACACATTAAGATACGGTTCTATAATAATTAGTTTAACATATTTGCTTGATATTCTGTAAATAAATACTTTATGTCCTTTATAAATACGTATTTTTAATAGTTTGACCACTAAATGAAAGCAAATTGGTGATCCCACAATTTCAATTTAAAAACACTACTCATAATGACACGAAATTGTACTAATTTATTAGACATTGCGTATAATTACCTTACATTTAAAACAAAATTTCTGAACCATATCGTAACTGCGCAAACAGTTTCCGCTTACATGTGGAAATCATTGATTTGGAATTATAATTCGAAGTTATTTTATAAAATTATGTTTTCCGATTAGAAAGTTTACCCCTAAAATTATTCGCATTCACACAAGTCTCCGTTTAATTCCGAAATTACGTTAGGTGGCATTAATAGGAAGTGTACGTCGTATTTAGGAGTTGGAGGGCATTTTTGTTAAAGTGTCCTTTGAAAGTCTTTTTAAATCACGAGTCGCCATATTGGAAAGCGCTCGGTTGCCTAGCAACGAACCTCGTCAACAAGCAAGTTCTCGAAACAGCCGCGGGATGTTGTGAAATTTAAAAATAAGAAACATTGGCATTTAAGAGCATACTCTTGCTTCCAGAAATTACATATTCACATTAATATTTCCTGAGTCAGTCTAATTCGACAGTTATTAAGTATCCAATAGTCTTTCTCAACCATGTACATCCGTAATAAAAATTACCACCTAATGTCCTTATTGCAGATTATCTAACTTATCTCTCCATTACATTAAAATTAGTTTCTTGGCATGTAGAAATTATACAACACATTCATTATCCATCCCTTGTGCCATGGTTTGTATATAATTCAAAAAGATTTCCGTCATAACCCATTACTGAACGAATTCTCGAAGAATATAAATATTGGCATCCGTCGTAAAGTTTTCAGGTACATCATTTCATTTTTGTGTTAAGAAATTATTAATTATTTTTCAGACACAACAACAAAATTGAAATTTGTTGCTAGAAGTTTTATATTTCATTATGTCAAGGCTATTTCACTCATTAATGAATAAATCAAGCTCTAACTTTCGTTGAACAGCTTTTTTGTATTAGAGCTGCTATTTTTTATAAAACATATGAATAACTGAATTAAAACGTGCGTGTATGATTGTCAGATAAATACCCAGTCGCCGTTGCTATGTAAACAGTTCCAAATCAACAAACATATTCCAGTCACGGCAGTCATGTCTAAGTTGATCTCAAACCGCACGAGAGAAGAACGAAGTTTTAAATCAATCCAGTATACTAGCCACTAATCTGCCTGATTTTACGTACGTGATCTTAATAGTAAGTCTATGCGATATGCCTTCAACATTTTCAGGTAAGTAACTTGCCTCAGAAACACAAATTTAAGTTGTTTTGCAACCCACGGTCAACTAGTGGCTCCCATCCGATTTTACTCCGATAAAGTCGTGGTGAGACCGCTAAATTGGTCGCGATGAGTTTTCATCAAGTCCAGCTGCTCTTCTGTGCATTAGATCTTGTATTTCCCTCGTAAAATATTCATCGCCTAACGCAAATCTTCTTCTTGCATGTCTTCTGGTAGGTTCTACAAGGTTAAAGGCACTTCCAGCTGTCGACTACTTAAGGTTTGATTGGCACACCGGTCTTAAAGCACGACTTCAGCCCCGGAGATGTCAGGGAGTTTTACGAGTCGTATTCTCCGTACCAAATGGGGGGAATGGGGAAGGAAGGGGGGTGAGGATTAAAGGCCGGTAGGGGAGGGGATCACAAGGGATAGGGGCAATGTACGGCTAACTTAGTTTCAAGCGCGGAGTCAACCAGTCTCGACTTGTCTTGGATCGAAGAGCGTCGCCGGTACACAGCGGCGATATCCTCTCATCTGTACGTAGGAAACTGGCATAGCGGTCCATTCCTTAATCAAGGTTAGTAAACCATATTCATCTCAATGGGCATTTTAACACACCCGTCGAGAGCTGACAATTTACTAAACCAACGTTATTTATTGATGGTGTCTCGATTACTTTTATTTTCCTCGCCCGTGTATTAATAACTCAGCGCAAAACTTATTTAGTCCACAAAGGAGCCAATCTAAATAACGCATGTCTCCCAATGTTCTGTTTAGATATTTTTCTGCTCAGTTTTTTTCATCACAAAGGCAACACGATTCGACAACATCAAAGAAAAAACATAAACCGACATGTTTACGAATGTCTACATCTACACAGTATACAAGACACCGGGCGAGGGTGTGCGGCAGGGGTTGCATGTGCGACAAGAGTGAAGTGTTTGTTGTTAAATATAACCTCGACTAATTTAAATATATGTGCGAAAAAATTCGTTAATCTCGAAAGGTGCACACAAGAGACTAACATGGATATTGTAATAGTTTATTACGCAAGTATATAAAAACACACACGCGTTAATACCCACGTATGTTTCAAGACGAAATCATGATTATATTTTATCTGTATTTGATGTGAGTAGCCAGTGTTATTGTCCCTCATTGTTTTCGGAAAAATACGATTTCTCAAACTTTTCCGGTATACTGTCAATATGTCTCAATTTGATTAATTGACCATGTCTTCCATTATATTTCGGAGGTTTTCAAAATTTCAGGAATGTGTTTGATAAACTGATCTATGGCAAATTAACCCAAGAGTTGAAATAATTAATTTTCTTTGTCGAGAATATCCCACCGTAAATCTATTTTAACATATTGGTCACATTGCGTCTTCGCCATAGCATAACTACGCATTTGTTTATGTAGCAACAAGCCTCAATTGTTGAAATATGTGAACAGCCCTACGTTTTTCGTTTGATGCTAATATTTCCATCGTTGGTCATTCATACGCTCGCTACGTCAAATGTGCGTAAATGTCTTGAGAGGTTTGTTAATTATGTTGATTGCTTGCGTAAAATGGAACTGGTGCGAAACTATCATTCTCTCTCAAGTCGTCTTTTGGAATAGGATGCATATATATATTTGGAGAACCTCATGAATTTGAACGGTTTGCCGAAGTTGCTGTAGTTTGCTGAATTCGAACTAGTCGCGTGCAATGTAGGTAAGAATTAGAGTTGTTGAACGCTTTTATGATAAAGTGATTACCGTATCTACATTATTAGAAGATATTTTGGGATAGGAGTGCTTACTTTGTGTCTTATTTCGTTGTTAAAGTGATTTTAAATACTGTTTTTTCTTCGCCAATATTAATTAGCGAGTATGTTTATTTGGTATGAGTTAAATTGGTCATTAACATCGATTTGCGCGTTTCATAAAACTGGTTGAATCCAAACAGAGATTATTTAATAAAGTTAATTCTGGCCTTGTTTTAGCCTGACTTTTTTTTTAATGTAGCGCTTTTGATAGAATTAGGAGGACTCCTACTGGGTTTTCTGTCACGGTTTACGCCTACTCCTCTTGAATACTATGTTTCGCGGAAGGTCATCACTTAATTCAAACCACAGCGGATATATTTCCGTTAACAGAAACGACATTTTAATTAGTATTCCGGGGGTGGAGTTATTCATTACAGTTAATTAGCGTTCAGCTAATTTCTACTAAAATTACTACGTACACTAGAAAGATTAGAAACCTAAAACTTTCACAAGAACCTTCAAGAGCCTAGCATAAATCCTAAATTCACCATAATTCCTTATGAGATAACTATATCAAATAGTGGAAACTAATTTTGAAATCGAATATAATATATATAGCGAAGGAGGTAATGTAAATTAAAAAAGATTGCGTTCTAATTGTTATTTATTTCATGTAAAAAGTCGAGCGGTTTTGTGAATATTTGAAAAGTTTTAAGCTTGAAGTGCGGCCTGCGACGGTAGGCTCTGGCTCCGGCCCCCGCGACGTATTTCACTCCATCCCGTGGCCATCTTGAGAACTCCATACACTCACTTGTTGACGAGGGTCGTTGCTAGGCAACCGTGCGCTTTCCATTATGGCGACTCGTGATTTAAAAATAATATCAACGGACCCAAAAATGCCCTCCAACTCCCAAATACTCTGTACACTTCCGATTAATGTCACCTAACGTTTTACCGGAATTAAACAGAGACCTTTCATAATCTCATTAATTACATGTGAGTTTAAGAATGAGACGAAACTAAGAAACTTTTAAAAATTGTATTACGTATGTAGAAAAAAGCCAATTGAGCCCAGTATTCCCTGGCGGTTACCCATCAAAGATCTTTCCAGGCCCGCCGTTGCTTAATGACGATGATTGGACGAGAATCAATGTTATGAACGTTGTGTGGCAATCGGCTAAAAGCAATAGTTTTGTTAAAGGTATTGTATCCTCTTGACCTCTTTATTGCCCCGATTAAATCATATTCTGGTTCCCAACTTCGTTAATTTCTGTTCACAAACTTCTTCAAGGGTCCAGGAACATCGCCCTTTATATGTTGAGCATACTATGACATTGAATATTCCCGGATAGAATCTTAAGGTTAGATTAATAGATTAAACTTATTAAAAACTTTTAAAGATGGGCCCTTTTCCGATGACATCAAGGATATAATACGAACCCTTAATAGTATTACGGTCGGAGGGATCACGAATATAAGACTAGAGAGAGATAGACTGCAAGACTGACAGGTTTAAAATGTCATTTTTTCCAAGAACGATAAGGGACCAGAATGCTTGTAGCCGAAATTTCCCAGGACTTAGTTCATTACAATAAGTATTAACGTACAGGTTAGGGACTGCGCGAGGATATGTGTGTATGTATATGTATATTTTTATATATGTATATGTGTGTGCATATATATATATATATATATATATATATATATATATATATATATATATATATATATATATATATATATATATATATATATATATAATGTACATTCACTAATAGTCATAACAAACACAGAAACCAAAACACACAAAAGAGGGACTCACTGGTTCTCGAATTTTCGGTGGTCCAACCACATTTCTCAAGAGGAATTAGGAACAGAACTGAGGCAGAGGAGGGCCCGAAAGCAGTGGTAGGAAGGAGAAGGGGAAAATGGGGGAAAAGAGGGGAAAAGAAAGGGAAAGGGGGGAAGGCATCCGAGGTGAGGAGTTTGGAGGGGTAGTGTATGGCGCGGGAATTTTAAAAAAGGTGGGGATGATATGGAAGTTGTTGGGGGCGGAGGGGGATGAAATTATATGCATAAAGGGGGCAATTAATGTCTAATATTAATACCTGGGCGATTCCAGGAATCCAAGAGCCAGATGAAGGCTAGCTCTAATGTTTTGAGTTTCAGTGGAGGGTCTGAGTGTGGGAGGGATGCTAAGATGGATACTTTAAAACATTGGTCAAGGGCAGTGTTGTGTTCGGAGGCATGTTTGGGGATTGGGAGCATACCAATAAGGGAGGAATTGTTGCATGAGACTCGATGATTATTGATGCTAATATTGAGGGGTGTGGTACACTGTCCAATGTAAAAGGCAGGGCAAAGTTGGCACTTGAGTAGGTAGACAACATTGCTGGAGGTACACGAGGAGTAGAGAATTGATGGGAGAGAGTTAAAGAGCGGATGGGAGAGGGATGGGATTCTGGTTAGGAAAATGGGACATGTTTTGCATCTAGGTTTATTGCAGGGTCTGGGAGTGATTTTGGAACGGCGCGAGGATTTAAGAAGTGGATTGGTAGATTTTAGAAGATCTGATAGATTGGCGGGGCGTTTGAAAGTGACAGAGACAATTTGGGGAAACGGTTGGTGGTGGAATTGTGGTTTTTGAGGATAGGATAGAGGTCCTTTAGGATAAAACACAGAGATTCCAGGGAGAAACGTGGTACAAATTGAAAGAGGGTGGTTTTTTGCGGTGGTGGAAGGTCTGGGAGTGTAAGTATGTCTACGGATCCTCTTATCCTATATATATATATATACGAGGGTCATCCGGAAAGTAGTATCCGTTCGTGAAATAAAGACACAAAAGTAAATATTAACAAATATAAAAAATTTTATTTGAAAGAGGATACTTTAAACTACTTCTCAACATAATCTCCAAGCAAATTAAGGCATTTGTCATAACGTGTGACAAGTTTCTGTATTCCTGCTGCATAGTCCTTCGCCACCAGCTCATTGAGATACAGGGTCACTCCTTCTTTAAGTTCTTCATCGCTGTCAAATCTTTTTCCTGCCAAAAAGTCAAATTTTTGCATAATGCAGATGGTGTTTAACAATTTCATGAACAATTGTTCGAGAAACATTGGGAAAATGCTCACAGATGTCATCAATTGTGACGCGCCGATCGTTCCTCACGAATTCGTCAACTGAGCTCACCAGTTGGTCTGTAATGACAGACGGTCTCCCCAAACACTCATCGTCGTGTGTGTTCCCCCTCCCCATGTTGAAGTTGCGACACCACCGCCGAACAGACGACTCGTCCATTACATTGTCTCCATACACCTCCTTTAATTGGCGATGAATATCACATGGGCGAACGTTTCTTGCATTGAGGAATTTAATCACTGCCCTCACTTCACAACTGGCGGCGTTCTCAATTTTTTTAAACATTGTAAACAATCACAGAAACAACACAGGCAATGCTAGCGTCACGCAACTTGGCTCAGAGAAGGCAGATAGGCCACTGAAGCTATCTGACCTCGTCCAGCGGCTACTCGCGTCGTCAGCACTTCATGCGGCACGAACGGGTACTACTTTCCGGATGACCCTCGTATATATATATATATATATATATATATATTCACATATATATATATATATATATATATATATATCAGGAACAGGATAGGGATGTTGGACGGGATGAAGGGAGGAAAGAAGTACACCGAGATGAAGAGGGACCTGATGTAGATAAGTTTGCTAGGTGGGGAGTCACAAAATGTTTATTTGATAGTTGCGTCCATCCGAAAACCTACCTTAACCGGTAGATTACCTAATAATAATATATCTAAAAAAAAAGATATATATATATATATATCGATGATGCGGAAGTACTCACGAGAGCAATATAACTTTTGGACGGCACAATAGAACACAAAATAAAACAGATAACGCGTAAAAGGACATTCACACTGTAGATGATTTAAGCTTTCGGCCTACTCCGAGGCCTTCTTCAGAGTCTGACCTGACCTATATATATATATATATATATATATATATATATATATATATATATATATATATATATATATATATATATATATATATAGATCCATATATATACATATATGTATATATATATGTAAATATGTATATATTTTTTTCTTACAGGTTCCCCCCACCTTTCCTCACCTAACCCCCTACCCCCTCAACCCTTACCCTTCCCTCATGGTGCTACACCCCCTGCCACACACCTTTCTGGTGGCTCGCAGGGTATTTATGTAGATGTAAGGTTGTTTTGCTTGAAAATTTTCCGACTAATGCCCCCGTAAATATTACTTGTAACTGAGTTTTTAAGAGTCTCTATTTCGACAAAACCTATCCCCGAGGCTTTGAGGAGTAGTTGAGAAAACCAAAAACTGAATGCGATGTTAATTATGTGTTGTGAAATGGTATTGAAGACATAATTACAGTTGTACATATACTGTGCATGTACTGTGTTCAGTTCATAGTATCTATGAAGTGAATATCATAGAAGGAATCTATCTGGAAGACTATGAGATCAGTGTTAGTTCATATTCCGAAAAATGTAAAGGCTACGTCATGTGAGATTTACAGAACAATAAGTTTGATATCCCACGCAGCTAAAGTTGTTCACAGGATCATCAACAAAAGGATAGAGAGTAAGGCAAATGATTACTTAGGGGATGATCAGTTTGGGTTCAGGAAAGGAAGAGGTACGCGTGATGCCATTGCAGTAATGAGATCACTAATTGAAAGAGGAATATGGAATACAATCAGGACGTTTTTGCCTGTTTTGTAGATTTCGAAAAAGCGTTTGATAGAATGAATTGGGAAAAATCAATGCGTGTATTGCAGAAAATAGGAATGGATAGGAATAGGGACAGGAGACTGATCCGCAACCTGTACATGTCTCAGACTGCTCAGGTGCGAGTGGGGAACGGAGAGTCCGGATGGGCAGTGTTAGGAAGAGGTGTAAGGCAGGGTTGCCCATTGTCACCGGTACTGTTCAACGTATATGTGGAGGAAATGATTAAAGAGGCATGGGAAGAACTGGAGGTAGGAATGAAAGTCGGAGGGGAATTCGTAAAATCGGTTAGGTTTGATTGGATGACCAAGCTTTAGTTCCTCAGTCAGACAAAGGGGTTGCAAGCATTGTTGAGTGAATTGGAGGTTCAGTGCGATAAATATGGGATGAGAATCAATATTAATAAAACAAAGGTTATGCGATTTTCCAGAAAGAAAAAGGATAATCATTAAAATAGGAGGGGAAAAAATAGAGCAGGTAGAGCAGTTTACATATCTCGGAAGTGTTTTGGACCAACACGCTCAAAGTAGTATTGTGGACGTAAGGAGAAGAATTGCGCTAGGCAAGGAGGCTTTCTCAAGGAGGAGGGAGTTGATGACGGGGACGTTGAGTAGGGATGTTAATTCCCATTGCCTTATCTAGAGTTAGTTTTTGGTTAAATTGGAAATATATCCTGTCCACAACAAGTTAATTTTGGGGAAATACAATGTTTGTTATTTTTATTGTGAGCCATGACAACACTGAGTGTCAAACACTGAGTATCTCGAAAGTTTTTTGGACCAACACGCTCAAAGTAGTATTGGGGACGTAAGGAGAAGAATTGCAATGCTAGGCAAGGAGGCTTTCTCAAGGAGGAGGGAGTTGATGATGGGGACGTTGAGTAGGGAGGTTAAGAAAAGACTAGTAAGAACAGTGATATGGAGCTATGTACGGTGCGGAAATCTGGTCACTGAAGCAGGAGGATAGACGTAGATTGGAGGCTATTGCAGATATATGTGGGTGTGTTGTGAAGAATGGAGAAGGATGTGAAATGGACCGAAAGAAGGAAAACAAATGAGGAAGTACTGGAGATGGTGGGTGAGGAGGGGGTTTGTTGGGAGAAATCCAATGGAGGCAGATGAAAAATGGATGAAAGGCGTATTGATCGACAAAAGTGGAATGTTGTAGAGGTAATAGAGGGGAGAATGTTGATGACAGATGAGGAAAGGGCAGGAATACGTGATAGGGAATGTCTTAGATAGGGGATGAAGGGAGGAAGGAAGTACACAGAGATGAAGAGGGACTTGATGTAGTTTAGGTTGCTCGATTGGGTTCTGTTTGGAGTTACAAAATGTTTATTTGATAGTTGTGTCCATCCAAAAACCTACCATAACCGATAGATTACCTACTAATAATAAAATTATAACGGATAGGTTGTTGTATGAAAACAAATAATGTTTGCATAGATATTGAGAAATTGTTAAAATATGAAATGAACTCTTACAGCTTGTCATTCCTTGATGGAAAGTACTCATTTAGTTAATAAAACAATTATTGTTAAAAGAAACAACTTAAACTTGGTTTTAAACATGTGATATGAATTGCTGTCTCCTATGTAAATGTTATAAATCATTTCATTAGACATATGTCCTCAGTATTAATGAAATTTTGTCTGTGTTACGCTCCGATTCTTCAAAATAGAATCATATGTTCTGGATACCATCCTCCCTTGTAACCATTCAAGATTGTTACTCGCCAATCAATTGATGCAATTTCTATTCCTCTTTCAGTACTCTTGTTGGGTACTTTGGACATGGGTGACTGTAGTGTTGAGATCTTGCGTCCAGCATCTTCCACCAAGAAGAGCAGGAAACGTCGAAGGAGACAGAAGAGGAAGAAGACATCGCCACTGACGTTTTCTGTTATCGAAAACGGGAAGGGATATGTATTTGAGACGGAAATACAATGTGGCCTCTCCCTCCGACATAAAAATGGCGAAAACTGGCCGAGGAATCATGTTCTAAGCAGGAAATTTGACGAGAACACAGTTGTGGACTTGATCAAGGAGATTAAAAGTGTAAATGTCGGATTGAATTACTCGATAGATTGGTTTTCGTTAACAAAACTTAAGGAAATATTAACGACGATAGCTCTGAGGCATTCCACAGCACCGTATAAATATATATCGTGGCATTATGCCTCTAATGCCACAAATGGCACAAAAAGGAAGACACGTGGTCGTCCAGGAGGAATCAGATGCCCAAAAAGGATATTTGGGACCGAAGCCAAAGATTCCGCAGAATCAGTTTGCGGCATAGATAGTAGTTTGCGGTTATTGTTACTGTATGCTGACGACTGCGGAGAATATAATCAGCAGAGCTACTTACACAAGGAAGTTCATCGAGATAATGCGTTACGGTTTTTAATCTGGGCGGTACGACATACTATACCGGACGATTGCTTCGGTTGTCGTGAAAACAGGAGGATATTCACATACCGCTGGTTGGTACTGTTGATTGGAATCCCTGGAAGGAAATCCGTGGCTTTGGGGAGAATAATGGACGGTATCAAGATAAATCGGATTCCGTGGTCCAGCGAAGGCGGTTCGTGTTGTGGTAGGGGTAGGAATGCGAATGTTGTGGCCAAAGTGTGGTTGTGGTTACTGCGCGAATATCTGGCACGTTTGCTCTCGTGCCATTTCGTCCATGCGGAAGTGAGCGGTCGGAGTCCTGGTGACGTTCAACGGATGTTGTTTGCCAAAAGGATTTGGCAGGGCTGGACGGAATCTGCTGTTACGGCACACACGGCTTTGCAACGGTAAGTACTGCATTTTCCGTCCTTGAAGACACTTTTTTTAGACCTCAATGGTCAATTTAAAATCTGTCTGGAACTTCTAATAAACAATTACACTATAGTAGAACTATTTAAGTTTGAAATTGATATATTTATTTTTCAACATAGCCACCGTTAAGGCTAACTCATTTCTCTCAACGTTTAACAAGTTTGTAATCATTCCATCACTGAAAAACTCTTTAAAATAATTAACTAAGGACAACTATATAATAAGGACTAATGAACTAAATTGATTAAAGACAATAACTCACCCATAATATTTAGTCGATAAAATTTATTGATGTTAGGATGGATGAAAATTAACATACATTTGATAGTAATACTGTTAAAAAATTATCTATCGGAGTAATTGTGGATTTAATTATCTGACAACAAATCTTAGGAGATATTATCGATGATAACTGCATCAATTTGTTGAAAACAGTTTCAGAACTAATCGAAAATTTCATTTTTGTGTTCAGATGTCACCGAAAATGTTTTAAATGTCGGTGAATAGTTTAATAATTAAACCCTTCACCAACAAGTTAAAGGTTGCTAATAATTAGCCGTAGTTACATACACACATGTGGGTCGCGGTGGTCTAGTGGGTAGAGCATTGGACTACTGACCGGAGGGTCCCGAGTTCGATTCCCGGGCAAGGCACTCTGTTTGCACCTGCAGCTCCACCCAAGCTAGTTGATTTTTCGGGTACCAGATCTTCCTGGGAAACCATAACCGGCACAGGGAAAGGAACTGGCCCCCCTACCCTGATGTGTGAATATTCACACGCCGTCGGGCTTGGTACACGGGTGAGCTCTACCATCACCTACTAAACCGACCTTATTAGGGTTGATTACTGTGTTTATGGTTTATATATATATATTCATATCATTTATACTTCATGACCTGAAGAAGGCCTCTGAAGTGTAGGCCGAAAGCTTAAATCATCTACAGTGTGAGTGTCCTTTTACGTGTTATCTGTTTTATTGTGTTCTATTGTGCCGTCCAAAAGTTATATTGCTCTCGTGAGTACTTCCGCATCATCGATATATAGATATATACATACATACGTATATATATATATATATATACACCTATATATATATACCTACTAAACCGACCTTCGGGTTGATTACTGTGTTTATGGTTTATATATATATATATATATATATATATATATATATATATATATATATAAAAGGTCGGTTTAGTAGGTGATGGTAGAGCTCACCCATGTACCAAGCCCTAAACAGCGTGTGAATATTCACACATCAGGGTAGGGGGGCCAGTTCCCTTCCCTGTGCTGGTCATGGTTTCCCAGGAAGACCTTCTACCCGAAAAATCAACTAGCTTGGGATATATATATATATGCTATGCTATATGCTGCTATGTTGGTCATAACAATGTTTGATTCAAATCTAGCCCCCCTCTGCTGAACTTGATCTAACACCTGTGTCGACGTAGACAACCTTGATCATGTGTGCAATGGTCCCTTGTCCTTCTTACCGACTGTTGAAAAGCTGTCCGAATGATAGCTGATGAACTGCATTTAGGAAAATCAATGGGGCGCATTAATATTTTAAACCGAACATAGGATGATTGATGGATCCATGGACCATGGCACAATCCACCTGCGCATTCAGAGCATTGATTGTTTGCCGTTGAAAGCCGTTGTGTCTGGCAAAAAATTCAATCACCTGCCTGCAATTGAAATGTTATTCATTTAGCTTATTCTTTAATTTATTTGGGGTTTGGGATGGTGCATTGGCTAACGTACGGGCTTCCCACCATGAGGGCCCGGGTTCAAATCCCTGTAATGATATGTTTTTCAGTGGTATCTCTCCCTACTTGAGGTGCTTTGTGGAGAGCACTTTGAGTGAGTATGATGGCCGTCAGATGGGACGTTAAGCCTCGGACCCTTTGGTGCCTTTCGACAAGAGTAGGCTAATGTCGACGCCGGGTTTCTCTCCACACTTCCTCCTTTCCCATCCATCCCTAATGGTGAAAATGATCTCAGCTGTCGGTCACCTCCGATAAATGTTCTACTACATAAATTCAGTCCACGATCTTTATCAATTGTTGATTAAATTTAGGATTAGTTTCCATATTTTAATTTTCTGTGCTGATATACGTAGTTTCTTTCAATTGATAGGTCAGAGGAGAAGGCTCGTGAATCACCGATAAGGGGTTGGATTTTAACTCGTGTTTCCAGGGAAGAGGAATCGTCACTGAAAGATAATTTGAGGAGTCCGCTGACGTCATATCTTAGATTTGCCGTGAAGAGACATGGAGTGAGACCAATCATTGACGTCAGGTAAGAAGTCGAATGGTAATTAATCGTGCAAATCACTGAAATTTTATGGGCTTTGTCTAAACATTATTTAAGATGGTCATTTATCAAGTTGTTAAAAGAGACAAATGATCTCTTTTTAGAAGTATTTTAACTCTTTTGGTGCCAGCCTCAATTTTCCCTGGCGTACGTGATGACAAGGGCTCTCCGTTCGGACGTATTTTTAGCTTTGCACTCAGAAATTTACTGTACCTGTCTGAGCAACAAAATGCGAGAACTAGTGCAATTTGGCATCCATCATGACACAACCTTCCAAAACATTACAGCTCAAAGAATACTGCCCTGGTCAGTTTGTTTGTGTGTCTACGCAGCAAACATTCATTTTCCCCCCACTACTTTGCTCACTAAACGCAAAGGTAACATCCCTCGTATCAGGTAGCATATGGAGGAACAGTTGTATCAGTTATCGGGGCCACGAGGTAACAGACACCTAGAGTAACAGGTCCAGTAACAGATATACCAAGTATTGGGTACAGAATTAACAGAGAAACATTCCTGTAACTGGTATCAGATATGTAAAGGAACAGACAGTGGATTGTGTGTAACAAGTAACGGAATTTGAAGGTGTTTCTGATGAAAGAAACGTCAGGTAAGAAATCAAGTAGCGACTACTAGTAGTTGTGCAAATTACTGACATTTTACGGGTAAAGTCTAAATATTATTTAACCCTTTGCACTTGAGAGGTGAGTCTCACTCACCACTTCGTATGTTGCGGTAACTTCATGCTCGTAGTGGTTTACGTTTAGTTCCTTCTACGTGGGTTCCTTCACTCTGTTTGTATAACCTAAAGAAGTGTGAAATGATATTCCTTCTAATGAAGAGAAGACTTTCTTATCCTTAGTTCCTTCGATTGGAGATGAGACTTTCTTATCTGAAATTTGTATGTAACCAGGAACCTGACAGCCGTTGGCAAAGAGCCTAGATAAGTTGAAGTTTTTGATCCTCATTACCATGGAACGTAACAATGAAATAAGCTCTGGTGAAGATGAGTTTGATTTAGATTTGGTAAACGAGGAAATTACATCCATACACAGAGAGAGCTTGACGATAGAGAGAACGTGAGCAGTGATGATGATGAAGTAAGAGGTGTAGGAAAGTGAAAAATTAGAATAATAGATAATGACAGTGAAGTGAGCCTCATTCAATCATTCGGTTAGTCTCCTCTTAAGAGATTTTTAATCAGTTCAGCACAAATATTAGTAATCACGTTTACGTTGCTCGATTGTCAATTCCATTTTGATTTGTGTCATGGTCAACGCACTGAGGTTTACAATAACTGTTGTGATGCCAATTCCACAGCTTGGAGAACACTGAGACTGGTTTTAAAGCAAAGCTTAGTGTCCCCCCTATCAACCCCAAATAGTTCGATCCTACTCAGAACAATAATAGCAGTGTCGGAAATTCAATTGCATTACTGTTGGGAGGTACCCTGTATTATTAATATTATTAGGTAATCTACCGGTGAAGGTAGGTTTTTGGATGAACACAATTATCAAATAAACATTTTGTAATTCCAAACAAAAACCCAATCCAGCAACCCACTCTATACATCAGGTCCCTCTTCATATCTGTGTACTTCTTTCCTCCCTTCATCCCCTCCAACATCCCTATCCTGTTCCTGCCCTTTCCTCGTTTGCCCAACATTCTCCCTGTACCTAGTAAATATATATAAAAATATCTTGGGCCTTTCCTTTGAAGTTTACAGAAGGTAATATAATTGTGATGTTGAAAATTTTGTCAGAACATTAATCGTTTACTTTTGATACTTCATTGACCTGATCGATTTGCACCAGTAAATTTGTATGAGCATATTTAGGAAAGGTTCAGTGCGATAAATATGGGATGAGAATCAATATTAATAAAACAAAGGTTATGCGATTTTCCAGAAAGAAAAAGGCTAAGCTAAATATTGAAATAGGCGGGGAAAAAATGGAGCAGGTAGAACAGTTTACATATCTCGGAAGTGTTTTGGACCAATACGGTCAAAGTGGTATTGGGTACGTAAGGAGAAGAATTGCAATGCTAGGCTCCACCGACTTTCGATGTCGATGGTCTGCCACTGCGTTCATCATCTTCGATTGACTCACGACCACTTCTGAACCGCTCGTGCCACTGGTAAACAACCGTTTTTTTTTTAGAGAATCGTTGCCGAAACACTTTTCCAACATTTCCAACGTCCGTGCGCCACTAAATCCGTTTTTTACGCAAAATTTAATACAAGTTCGTTGTTGCAAATTTAAATCCATTTCTGCAATTGTAAAAAATCGCCAACACACACAGAGATAGATGTACTCTTGGCTACGTAACTTTTGCAAATGTCAAGTTATGACACTAAGATTTAAAGGGAATATCAACAACAGATGTACCAATTTAACAAAAAAAACAGAACTCAAATCGGAACGATGGGAGCGCCACACGGTGGTTATTCCGGGAACCTATTGTTCAAGGTAGTATTACAGTCAATATTACAGTAATAATATTTGTTTTCCTCCTGCAGATATTTACCCAAGGATGAAGAGTTGAAGAGAGCAAGCCAAGCTCTATTACGGTTTCTCGTGGGCCGTTCCACAGGATTTAACGACCCCATCGAGAAACTCTCCAGAGCCTGGAAGAAGTTCCACAATCTACAAGGCAAACATCTTCCAGGGAACGGAAATGATTCTTGGGAAGGTATTAATCTTTGAAGTAATTTAAAAGGTATTCCACTCATTAACCCATTGCGCTCGAGGCCGTTCCATGCAGACCAACCAGCTATTCGAGACGTTTCATAGTGTTTTGTCATTTTATAAAGTAAATACGAATGTATTGAGGAAATTTCAAGCCCGCAAGAAAACACTTTATGCCACCATTTCGAGGATTTTCGTAAGAAACGGTACGTTGCGGCTGATTGATCTGCATGATCGACACCACTCATATGTTTTATATAATTTATTACGACATTAGGCTTCTTGACATTAACTTCAAACACCACCTCGTAACATTCTTCTCACAGAAGTCAGTCATTCCTGCATTGTTCCAATTCGTCAAGAAAGTGAGAACCCTCTTTGTCTTTCCATGATAAAAAAACTAATGCATTTCCCTTGGGGAATGATACTCTCGATTTCCTGTCAAATTTTGGTTTTTTGATTTGGTTTGGCAAATGCTTCCTATTTGTTAATATTGTTCCTGACAAGTGGCATTTCAATTTCAATAACTCTTCAGCAATGGATAAAGCTGGTTGTAGTACTGATCGGTGAACATGTGGTGTCCTTGACCCGTACTGATTCCGTGACCAGTACTCTTGTAAATTCGTGAGTGGCATTGTCCCCATATTTATTATAATGCCAATAAATGCCCACATTTCTCCGGTAGTCACACTGTGCCAAGTTCGCCATATCGACAACCGTGATAGCATCTTGTTCTCTAACTTTCTTCTAGCGAAATTATTTGTTTCTGTAACCACTTCATTTATGAGTTCATCAGTACAAAATAGTTTACAAAAATCTAACGGTTCTTTCGTGTCTGCGAATGTGTGCACGTCTCCATACTTCCTATTCTCAAAATACACGGGATGAATGTAACAACTTCATACCAGAGCATGTATGTTAAGGAAGAATGTTACTTCCACATGTCACCAGTAATACTTCATAGTCATTTTGTTTGTGGTCTAGAAGCATCTGTTTGCATTAGTATTCAGCCTACTCTTATACCCTAACCAGTAGATTAACTGCATTAATATTCCCAGGGACAGGGGAATGTTACTTCCACATGTCACCGGTAATACTTAATAAGGTCATTTTATTAGTAGTCTACAAGCATGTTTGAGGCTTAGTTTACAGCTTACCCTCGTACCTTAACCAGTAGATTACCTACATTAAAAATGCTATAGACAGGGGAATGTTACTTCCACATGTCACCGGTAATACTTCTTAAAGTCTCTTTGTTTGTGGTCTAGAAGCATCTGTTTGCATTAGTATTCAGCCTACTCTTATACCCTAACCAGTAGGTTGTCTGCAATAATAATCCCAGGGACAGGGGAATGTTACTTCCACATGTCACCGGTAATACTTAATAAGGTAATTTTATTAGTAGTCTACAAGCATGTGTGAGGCTTAGTTTACAGCTTACCCTCGTACCTTAACCAGTAGATTACCTACATTAAAAATGCTATAGACAGGGGAATGTTACTTCCACATGTCACCAGTGATACTCCTTAGTCATTTTGTTTGTGGTCTAGAAGCATCTGTTTGCATTAGTATTCAGCCTACTCTTATACCCTAACCAGTAGGTTGTCTGCAATAATAATCCCAGGGACAGGGGTGTTACTTCCACATGTCACCGGTAATACTTAATAAGGTAATTTGATTAGTAGTCTACAAGCATGTGTGAGGCTTAGTTTACAGCTTACCCTCGTACCTTAACCAGTAGATTACCTACATTAAAAATGCTATAGACAGGGGAATGTTACTTCCACATGTCACCAGTGATACTCCTTAGTCATTTTGTTTGTGGTCTAGAAGCATCTGTTTGCATTAGTATTCAGCCTACTCTTATACCCTAACCAGTAGGTTGTCTGCAATAATAATCCCAGGGACAGGGGAATGTTACTTCCACATGTCACCGGTAATACTTAATAAGGTAATTTGATTAGTAGTCTACAAGCATGTGTGTGGCTTAGTTTACAGCTTACCCTCGTACCTTAACCAGTAGATTACCTACATTAAAAATGCTATAGACAGGGGAATGTTACTTCCACATGTCACCAGTGATACTCCTTAGTCATTTTGTTTGTGGTCTAGAAGCATCTGTTTGCATTAGTATTCAGCCTACTCTTATACCCTAACCAGTAGATTAACTGCATTAATATTCCCAGGGACAGGGGAATGTTACTTCCACATGTCACCGGTAATACTTCACAGTCATTTTGTTTGTGGTCTAGAAGCATGTGTGAGGCTTAGTTTACAGCTTACCCTCGTACCTTAACCAGTAGATTACCTACATTAAAAATGCTATAGACAGGGGAATGTTACTTCCACATGTCACCGGTAATACTTAATAAGGTAATTTTATTAGTAGTCTACAAGCATGTGTGAGGCTTAGTTTACAGCTTACCCTCGTACCTTAACCAGTAGATTACCTACATTAAAAATGCTATAGACAGGGGAATGTTACTTCCACATGTCACCAGTGATACTTCACAGTCATTTTGTTTGTGGTCTAGAAGCATCTGTTTGCATTAGTATTCAGCCTACTCTTATACCCTAACCAGTAGATTAACTGCATTAATATTCCCAGGGACAGGGGAATGTTACTTCCACATGTCACCGGTAATACTTCACAGTCATTTTGTTTGTGGTCTAGAAGCATCTGTTTGCATTAGTATTCAGCCTACTCTTATACCCTAACCAGTAGATTAACTGCATTAATATTCCCAGGGACAGGGGAATGTTACTTCCACATGTCACCGGTAATACTTAATAAGGTAATTTTATTAGTAGTCTACAAGCATGTGTGAGGCTTAGTTTACAGCTTACCCTCGTACCTTAACCAGTAGATTACCTACATTAAAAATGCTATAGACAGGGGAATGTTACTTCCACATGTCACCGGTAATACTTCTTAAAGTCTCTTTGTTTGTGGTCTAGAAGCATCTGTTTGCATTAGTATTCAGCCTACTCTTATACCCTAACCAGTAGGTTGGCTGCAATAATAATCCCAGGGACAGGGGAATGTTACTTCCACATGTCACCGGTAATACTTAATAAGGTAATTTTATTAGTAGTCTACAAGCATGTGTGAGGCTTAGTTTACAGCTTACCCTCGTACCTTAACCAGTAGATTACCTACATTAAAAATGCTATAGACAGGGGAATGTTACTTCCACATGTCACCAGTGATACTCCTTAGTCATTTTGTTTGTGGTCTAGAAGCATCTGTTTGCATTAGTATTCAGCCTACTCTTATACCCTAACCAGTAGGTTGTCTGCAATAATAATCCCAGGGACAGGGGAATGTTACTTCCACATGTCACCGGTAATACTTAATAAGGTAATTTTATTAGTAGTCTACAAGCATGTGTGAGGCTTAGTTTACAGCTTACCCTCGTACCTTAACCAGTAGATTACCTACATTAAAAATGCTATAGACAGGGGAATGTTACTTCCACATGTCACCAGTGATACTCCTTAGTCATTTTGTTTGTGGTCTAGAAGCATCTGTTTGCATTAGTATTCAGCCTACTCTTATACCCTAACCAGTAGGTTGTCTGCAATAATAATCCCAGGGACAGGGGAATGTTACTTCCACATGTCACCGGTAATACTTAATAAGGTAATTTTATTAGTAGTCTACAAGCATGTGTGAGGCTTAGTTTACAGCTTACCCTCGTACCTTAACCAGTAGATTACCTACATTAAAAATGCTATAGACAGGGGAATGTTACTTCCACATGTCACCAGTGATACTCCTTAGTCATTTTGTTTGTGGTCTAGAAGCATCTGTTTGCATTAGTATTCAGTCTACTCTTATACCCTAACCAGTAGGTTGTCTGCAATAATAATCCCAGGGACAGGGGAATGTTACTTCCACATGTCACCAGTAATACTTAATAAGGTAATTTTATTAGTAGTCTACAAGCATGTGTGAGGCTTAGTTTACAGCTTACCCTCGTACCTTAACCAGTAGATTACCTACATTAAAAATGCTATAGACAGGGGAATGTTACTTCCACATGTCACCGGTAATACTTAACAAGGTAATTTTATTAGTAGTCTACTAGCATGTGTGAGGCTTAGTTTACAGCTTACCCTCGTACCTTAACCAGTAGATTACCTACATTAAAAATGCTATAGACAGGGGAATGTTACTTCCACATGTCACCAGTGATACTTCACAGTCATTTTGTTTGTGGTCTAGAAGCATCTGTTTGCATTAGTATTCAGCCTACTCTTATACCCTAACCAGTAGATTAACTGCATTAATATTCCCAGGGACAGGGGAATGTTACTTCCACATGTCACCGGTAATACTTCACAGTCATTTTGTTTGTGGTCTAGAAGCATCTGTTTGCATTAGTATTCAGCCTACTCTTATACCCTAACCAGTAGATTAACTGCATTAATATTCCCAGGGACAGGGGAATGTTACTTCCACATGTCACCGGTAATACTTAATAAGGTAATTTTATTAGTAGTCTACAAGCATGTGTGAGGCTTAGTTTACAGCTTACCCTCGTACCTTAACCAGTAGATTACCTACATTAAAAATGCTATAGACAGGGGAATGTTACTTCCACATGTCACCAGTGATACTCCTTAGTCATTTTGTTTGTGGTCTAGAAGCATCTGTTTGCATTAGTATTCAGCCTACTCTTATACCCTAACCAGTAGATTAACTGCATTAATATTCCCAGGGACAGGGGAATGTTACTTCCACATGTCACCGGTAATACTTCACAGTCATTTTGTTTGTGGTCTAGAAGCATGTGTGAGGCATAGTTTACAGCTTACCCTCGTACCTTAACCAGTAGATAACCTACATTAAAAATGCTATAGACAGGGGAATGTTACTTCCACATGTCACCGGTAATACCTAATAAGGTAATTTTATTAGTAGTCTACAAGCATGTGTGAGGCTTAGTTTACAGCTTACCCTCGTACCTTAACCAGTAGATTACCTACATTAAAAATGCTATAGACAGGGGAATGTTACTTCCACATGTCACCAGTGATACTCCTTAGTCATTTTGTTTGTGGTCTAGAAGCATCTGTTTGCATTAGTATTCAGCCTACTCTTATACCCTAACCAGTAGGTTGTCTGCAATAATAATCCCAGGGACAGGGGAATGTTACTTCCACATGTCACCGGTAATACTTAATAAGGTAATTTGATTAGTAGTCTACAAGCATGTGTGAGGCTTAGTTTACAGCTTACCCTCGTACCTTAACCAGTAGATTACCTACATTAAAAATGCTATAGACAGGGGAATGTTACTTCCACATGTCACCAGTGATACTCCTTAGTCATTTTGTTTGTGGTCTAGAAGCATCTGTTTGCATTAGTATTCTGCCTACTCTTATACCCTAACCAGTAGATTAACTGCATTAATATTCCCAGGGACAGGGGAATGTTACTTCCACATGTCACCGGTAATACTTAATAAGGTAATTTTATTAGTAGTCTACAAGCATGTGTGAGGCCTAGTTTAAGCTTACCCTCGTACCTTAACCAGTAGATTACCTACATTAAAAATGCTATAGACAGGGGAATGTTACTTCCACATGTCACCAGTGATACTCCTTAGTCATTTTGTTTGTGGTCTAGAAGCATCTGTTTGCATTAGTATTCAGTCTACTCTTATACCCTAACCAGTAGGTTGTCTGCAATAATAATCCCAGGGACAGGGGAATGTTACTTCCACATGTCACCGGTAATACTTAATAAGGTAATTTTATTAGTAGTCTACAAGCATGTGTGAGGCTTAGTTTACAGCTTACCCTCGTACCTTAACCAGTAGATTACCTACATTAAAAATGCTATAGACAGGGGAATGTTACTTCCACATGTCACCGGTAATACTTAATAAGGTAATTTTATTAGTAGTCTACAAGCATGTGTGAGGCTTAGTTTACAGCTTACCCTCGTACCTTAACCAGTAGATTACCTACATTAAAAATGCTATAGACAGGGGAATGTTACTTCCACAAGTCACCAGTGATACTTCACAGTCATTTTGTTTGTGGTCTAGAAGCATCTGTTTGCATTAGTATTCAGCCTACTCTTATACCCTAACCAGTAGATTAACTGCATTAATATTCCCAGGGACAGGGGAATGTTACTTCCACATGTCACCGGTAATACTTCACAGTCATTTTGTTTGTGGTCTAGAAGCATCTGTTTGCATTAGTATTCAGCCTACTCTTATACCCTAACCAGTAGATTAACTGCATTAATATTCCCAGGGACAGGGGAATGTTACTTCCACATGTCACCGGTAATACTTAATAAGGTAATTTTATTAGTAGTCTACAAGCATATGTGAGGCTTAGTTTACAGCTTACCCTCGTACCTTAACCAGTAGATAACCTACATTAAAAATGCTATAGACAGGGGAATGTTACTTCCACATGTCACAGGTAATACTTAATAAGGTAATTTTATTAGTAGTCTACAAGCATGTGTGAGGCTTAGTTTACAGCTTACCCTCGTACCTTAACCAGTAGATTACCTACATTAAAAATGCTATAGACAGGGGAATGTTACTTCCACATGTCACCAGTGATACTCCTTAGTCATTTTGTTTGTGGTCTAGAAGCATCTGTTTGCATTAGTATTCAGCCTACTCTTATACCCTAACCAGTAGGTTGTCTGCAATAATAATCCCAGGGACAGGGGAATGTTACTTCCACATGTCACCGGTAATACTTAATAAGGTAATTTTATTAGTAGTCTACAAGCATGTGTGAGGCTTAGTTTACAGCTTACCCTCGTACCTTAACCAGTAGATTACCTACATTAAAAATGCTATAGACAGGGGAATGTTACTTCCACATGTCGCCAGTGATACTCCTTAGTCATTTTGTTTGTGGTCTAGAAGCATCTGTTTGCATTAGTATTCAGCCTACTCTTATACCCTAACCAGTAGGTTGTCTGCAATAATAATCCCAGGGACAGGGGAATGTTACTTCCACATGTCACCGGTAATACTTAATAAGGTAATTTTATTAGTAGTCTACAAGCATGTGTGAGGCTTAGTTTACAGCTTACCCTCGTACCTTAACCAGTAGATTACCTACATTAAAAATGCTATAGACAGGGGAATGTTACTTCCACATGTCACCAGTGATACTCCTTAGTCATTTTGTTTGTGGTCTAGAAGCATCTGTTTGCATTAGTATTCAGCCTACTCTTATACCCTAACCAGTAGGTTGTCTGCAATAATAATCCCAGGGACAGGGGAATGTTACTTCCACATGTCACCGGTAATACTTAATAAGGTAATTTGATTAGTAGTCTACAAGCATGTGTGAGGCTTAGTTTACAGCTTACCCTCGTACCTTAACCAGTAGATTACCTACATTAAAAATGCTATAGACAGGGGAATGTTACTTCCACATGTCACCAGTGATACTCCTTAGTCATTTTGTTTGTGGTCTAGAAGCATCTGTTTGCATTAGTATTCAGCCTACTCTTATACCCTAACCAGTAGATTAACTGCATTAATATTCCCAGGGACAGGGGAATGTTACTTCCACATGTCACCGGTAATACTTCACAGTCATTTTGTTTGTGGTCTAGAAGCATGTGTGAGGCTTAGTTTACAGCTTACCCTCGTACCTTAACCAGTTGATTACCTGCATTAAAAATGCTATAGACAGGGGAATGTTACTTCCACATGTCACCAGTGATACTCCTTAGTCATTTTGTTTGTGGTCTAGAAGCATCTGTTTGCATTAGTATTCAGCCTACTCTTATACCCTAACCAGTAGGTTGTCTGCAATAATAATCCCAGGGACAGGGGAATGTTACTTCCACATGTCACCGGTAATACTTAATAAGGTAATTTTATTAGTAGTCTACAAGCATGTGTGAGGCTTAGTTTACAGCTTACCCTCGTACCTTAACCAGTAGATTACCTACATTAAAAATGCTATAGACAGGGGAATGTTACTTCCACATGTCACCGGTGATACTCCTTAGTCATTTTGTTTGTGGTCTAGAAGCATCTGTTTGCATTAGTATTCAGCCTACTCTTATACCCTAACCAGTAGGTTGTCTACAATAATAATCCCAGGGACAGGGGAATGTTACTTCCACATGTCACCGGTAATACTTCACAGTCATTTTGTTTGTGGTCTAGAAGCATGTGTGAGGCTTAGTTTACAGCTTACCCTCGTACCTTAACCAGTAGATTACCTACATTAAAAATGCTATAGACAGGGGAATGTTACTTCCACATGTCACCAGTGATACTCCTTAGTCATTTTGTTTGTGGTCTAGAAGCATCTGTTTGCATTAGTATTCAGCCTACTCTTATACCCTAACCAGTAGGTTGTCTGCAATAATAATCCCAGGGACAGGGGAATGTTACTTCCACATGTCACCGGTAATACTTAATAAGGTAATTTGATTAGTAGTCTACAAGCATGTGTGAGGCTTAGTTTACAGCTTACCCTCGTACCTTAACCAGTAGATAACCTACATTAAAAATGCTATAGACAGGGGAATGTTACTTCCACATGTCACCGGTAATACTTAATAAGGTAATTTGATTAGTAGTCTACAAGTATGTGTGTGGCTTAGTTTACAGCTTACCCTCGTACCTTAACCAGTAGATTACCTACATTAAAAATGCTATAGACAGGGGAATGTTACTTCCACATGTCACCAGTGATACTCCTTAGTCATTTTGTTTGTGGTCTAGAAGCATCTGTTTGCATTAGTATTCAGCCTACTCTTATACCCTAACCAGTAGATTAACTGCATTAATATTCCCAGGGACAGGGGAATGTTACTTCCACATGTCACCGGTAATACTTCACAGTCATTTTGTTTGTGGTCTAGAAGCATGTGTGAGGCTTAGTTTACAGCTTACCCTCGTACCTTAACCAGTAGATTACCTACATTAAAAATGCTATAGACAGGGGAATGTTACTTCCACATGTCACCAGTGATACTCCTTAGTCATTTTGTTTGTGGTCTAGAAGCATCTGTTTGCATTAGTATTCAGCCTACTCTTATACCCTAACCAGTAGGTTGTCTGCAATAATAATCCCAGGGACAGGGGAATGTTACTTCCACAAGTCACCAGTGATACTTCACAGTCATTTTGTTTGTGGTCTAGAAGCATCTGTTTGCATTAGTATTCAGCCTACTCTTATACCCTAACCAGTAGATTAAATGCATTAATATTCCCAGGGACAGGGGAATGTTACTTCCACATGTCACCGGTAATACTTCACAGTCATTTTGTTTGTGGTCTAGAAGCATCTGTTTGCATTAGTATTCAGCCTACTCTTATACCCTAACCAGTAGATTAACTGCATTAATATTCCCAGGGACAGGGGAATGTTACTTCCACATGTCACCGGTAATACTTAATAAGGTAATTTTATTAGTAGTCTACAAGCATATGTGAGGCTTAGTTTACAGCTTACCCTCGTACCTTAACCAGTAGATAACCTAGATTAAAAATGCTATAGACAGGGGAATGTTACTTCCACATGTCACCGGTAATACTTAATAAGGTAATTTTATTAGTAGTCTACAAGCATGTGTGAGGCTTAGTTTACAGCTTACCCTCGTACCTTAACCAGTAGATTACCTACATTAAAAATGCTATAGACAGGGGAATGTTACTTCCACATGTCACCAGTGATACTCCTTAGTCATTTTGTTTGTGGTCTAGAAGCATCTTATTGCATTAGTATTCAGCCTACTCTTATACCCTAACCAGTAGGTTGTCTGCAATAATAATCCCAGGGACAGGGGAATGTTACTTCCACATGTCACCGGTAATACTTAATAAGGTAATTTTATTAGTAGTCTACAAGCATGTGTGAGGCTTAGTTTACAGCTTACCCTCGTACCTTAACCAGTAGATTACCTACATTAAAAATGCTATAGACAGGGGAATGTTACTTCCACATGTCACCAGTGATACTCCTTAGTCATTTTGTTTGTGGTCTAGAAGCATCTGTTTGCATTAGTATTCAGCCTACTCTTATACCCTAACCAGTAGGTTGTCTGCAATAATAATCCCAGGGACAGGGGAATGTTACTTCCACATGTCACCGGTAATACTTAATAAGGTAATTTGATTAGTAGTCTACAAGCATGTGTGAGGCTTAGTTTACAGCTTACCCTCGTACCTTAACCAGTAGATTACCTACATTAAAAATGCTATAGACAGGGGAATGTTACTTCCACATGTCACTAGTGATACTCCTTAGTCATTTTGTTTGTGGTCTAGAAGCATCTGTTTGCATTAGTATTCAGCCTACTCTTATACCCTAACCAGTAGATTAACTGCATTAATATTCCCAGGGACAGGGGAATGTTACTTCCACATGTCACCGGTAATACTTCACAGTCATTTTGTTTGTGGTCTAGAAGCATGTGTGAGGCTTAGTTTACAGCTTACCCTCGTACCTTAACCAGTAGATTACCTACATTAAAAATGCTATAGACAGGGGAATGTTACTTCCACATGTCACCAGTGATACTCCTTAGTCATTTTGTTTGTGGTCTAGAAGCATCTGTTTGCATTAGTATTCAGTCTACTCTTATACCCTAACCAGTAGGTTGTCTGCAATAATAATCCCAGGGACAGGGGAATGTTACTTCCACATGTCACCGGTAATACTTAATAAGGTAATTTTATTAGTAGTCTACAAGCATGTGTGAGGCTTAGTTTACAGCTTACCCTCGTACCTTAACCAGTAGATTACCTACATTAAAAATGCTATAGACAGGGGAATGTTACTTCCACATGTCACCGGTGATACTCCTTAGTCATTTTGTTTGTGGTCTAGAAGCATCTGTTTGCATTAGTATTCAGCCTACTCTTATACCCTAACCAGTAGGTTGTCTGCAATAATAATCCCAGGGACAGGGGAATGTTACTTCCACATGTCACCGGTAATACTTAATAAGGTAATTTGATTAGTAGTCTACAAGCATGTGTGTGGCTTAGTTTACAGCTTACCCTCGTACCTTAACCAGTAGATTACCTACATTAAAAATTCTATAGACAGGGGAATGTTACTTCCACATGTCACCAGTGATACTCCTTAGTCATTTTGTTTGTGGTCTAGAAGCATCTGTTTGCATTAGTATTCAGCCTACTCTTATACCCTAACCAGTAGATTAACTGCATTAATATTCCCAGGGACAGGGGAATGTTACTTCCACATGTCACCGGTAATACTTCACAGTCATTTTGTTTGTGGTCTAGAAGCATGTGTGAGGCTTAGTTTACAGCTTACCCTCGTACCTTAACCAGTAGATTACCTACATTAAAAATGCTATAGACAGGGGAATGTTACTTCCACAAGTCACCAGTGATACTCCTTAGTCATTTTGTTTGTGGTCTAGAAGCATCTGTTTGCATTAGTATTCAGCCTACTCTTATACCCTAACCAGTAGGTTGTCTGCAATAATAATCCCAGGGACAGGGGAATGTTACTTCCACATGTCACCGGTAATACTTAATAAGGTAATTTTATTAGTAGTCTACAAGCATGTGTGAGGCTTAGTTTACAGCTTACCCTCGTACCTTAACCAGTAGATTACCTACATTAAAAATGCTATAGACAGGGGAATGTTACTTCCACATGTCACCAGTGATACTCCTTAGTCATTTTGTTTGTGGTCTAGAAGCATCTGTTTGCATTAGTATTCAGTCTACTCTTATACCCTAACCAGTAGGTTGTCTGCAATAATAATCCCAGGGACAGGGGAATGTTACTTCCACATGTCACCGGTAATACTTCAGTCATTTTGTTTGTGGTCTAGAAGCATCTGTTTGCATTAGTATTCAGCCTACTCTTATACCCTAACCAGTAGATTAACTGCATTAATATTCCCAGGGACAGGGGAATGTTACTTCCACATGTCACCGGTAATACTTAATAAGGTAATTTTTATTAGTATTCTACAAGCATGTGTGAGGCTTAGTTTACAGCTTACCCACGTACCTTAACCAGTAGATTACCTACATTAAAAATGCTATAGACAGGGGAATGTTACTTCCACATGTCACCAGTGATACTCCTTAGTCATTTTGTTTGTGGTCTAGAAGCATCTGTTTGCATTAGTATTCAGCCTACTCTTATACCCTAACCAGTAGATTAACTGCATTAATATTCCCAGGGACAGGGGAATGTTACTTCCACATGTCACCGGTAATACTTAATAAGGTAATTTTATTAGTAGTCTACAAGCATGTGTGAGGCTTAGTTTACAGCTTACTCTCGTACCTTAACCAGTAGATAACCTACATTAAAAATGTTATAGACAGGGGAATGTTACTTCCACATGTCACCGGTAATACTTAAAAAGGTAATTTTATTAGTAGTCTACAAGCATGTGTGAGGCTTAGTTTACAGCTTACCCTCGTACCTTAACCAGTAGATTACCTACATTAAAAATGCTATAGACAGGGGAATGTAACTTCCACATGTCACCAGTGATACTCCTTAGTCATTTTGTTTGTGGTCTAGAAGCATCTGTTTGCATTAGTATTCAGCCTACTCTTATACCCTAACCAGTAGGTTGTCTGCAATAATAATCCCAGGGACAGGGGAATGTTACTTCCACATGTCACCGGTAATACTTAATAAGGTAATTTTATTAGTAGTCTACAAGCATGTGTGAGGCTTAGTTTACAGCTTACCCTCGTACCTTAACCAGTAGATTACCTACATTAAAAATGCTATAGACAGGGGAATGTTACTTCCACATGTCACCAGTGATACTCCTTAGTCATTTTGTTTGTGGTCTAGAAGCATCTGTTTGCATTAGTATTCAGCCTACTCTTATACCCTAACCAGTAGGTTGTCTGCAATAATAATCCCAGGGATAGGGGAATGTTACTTCCACATGTCACCGGTAATACTTCACAGTCATTTTGTTTGTGGTCTAGAAGCATCTGTTTGCATTAGTATTCAGCCTACTCTTATACCCTAACCAGTAGGTTGTCTGCAATAATAATCCCAGAGACAGGGGAATGTTACTTCCACATGTCACCGGTAATACTTAATAAGGTCATTTTATTAGTAGTCTACAAGCATGTGTGAGGCTTAGTTTACAGCTTACCCTCGTACCTTAACCAGTAGATTACCTACATTAAAAATGCTATAGACAGGGGAATGTTACTTCCACATGTCACCGGTAATACTTAATAAGGTAATTTGATTAGTAGTCTACAAGTATGTGTGTGGCTTAGTTTACAGCTTACCCTCGTACCTTAACCAGTAGATTACCTACATTAAAAATGCTATAGACAGGGGAATGTTACTTCCACATGTCACCAGTGATACTCCTTAGTCATTTTGTTTGTGGTCTAGAAGCATCTGTTTGCATTAGTATTCAGCCTACTCTTATACCCTAACCAGTAGATTAACTGCATTAATATTCCCAGGGACAGGGGAATGTTACTTCCACATGTCACCGGTAATACTTCACAGTCATTTTGTTTGTGGTCTAGAAGCATGTGTGAGGCTTAGTTTACAGCTTACCCTCGTACCTTAACCAGTAGATTACCTACATTAAAAATGCTATAGACAGGGGAATGTTACTTCCACAAGTCACCAGTGATACTCCTTAGTCATTTTGTTTGTGGTCTAGAAGCATCTGTTTGCATTAGTATTCAGCCTACTCTTATACCCTAACCAGTAGGTTGTCTGCAATAATAATCCCAGGGACAGGGGAATGTTACTTCCACATGTCACCGGTAATACTTAATAAGGTAATTTTATTAGTAGTCTACAAGCATGTGTGAGGCTTAGTTTACAGCTTACCCTCGTACCTTAACCAGTAGATTACCTACATTAAAAATGCTATAGACAGGGGAATGTTACTTCCACATGTCACCGGTGATACTCCTTAGTCATTTTGTTTGTGGTCTAGAAGCATCTGTTTGCATTAGTATTCAGCCTACTCTTATACCCTAACCAGTAGGTTGTCTGCAATAATAATCCCAGGGACAGGGGAATGTTACTTCCACATGTCACCGGTAATACTTAATAAGGTAATTTGATTAGTAGTCTACAAGTATGTGTGTGGCTTAGTTTACAGCTTACCCTCGTACCTTAACCAGTAGATTACCTACATTAAAAATGCTATAGACAGGGGAATGTTACTTCCACATGTCACCAGTGATACTCCTTAGTCATTTTGTTTGTGGTCTAGAAGCATCTGTTTGCATTAGTATTCAGCCTACTCTTATACCCTAACCAGTAGATTAACTGCATTAATATTCCCAGGGACAGGGGAATGTTACTTCCACATGTCACCGGTAATACTTCACAGTCATTTTGTTTGTGGTCTAGAAGCATGTGTGAGGCTTAGTTTACAGCTTACCCTCGTACCTTAACCAGTAGATTACCTACATTAAAAATGCTATAGACAGGGGAATGTTACTTCCACATGTCACCAGTGATACTCCTTAGTCATTTTGTTTGTGGTCTAGAAGCATCTGTTTGCATTAGTATTCAGTCTACTCTTATACCCTAACCAGTAGGTTGTCTGCAATAATAATCCCAGGGACAGGGGAATGTTACTTCCACATGTCACCGGTAATACTTAATAAGGTAATTTTATTAGTAGTCTACAAGCATGTGTGAGGCTTAGTTTACAGCTTACCCTCGTACCTTAACCAGTAGATTACCTACATTAAAAATGCTATAGACAGGGGAATGTTACTTCCACATGTCACCGGTGATACTCCTTAGTCATTTTGTTTGTGGTCTAGAAGCATCTGTTTGCATTAGTATTCAGCCTACTCTTATACCCTAACCAGTAGGTTGTCTGCAATAATAATCCCAGGGACAGGGGAATGTTACTTCCACATGTCACCGGTAATACTTAATAAGGTAATTTGATTAGTAGTCTACAAGCATGTGTGTGGCTTAGTTTACAGCTTACCCTCGTACCTTAACCAGTAGATTACCTACATTAAAAATGCTATAGACAGGGGAATGTTACTTCCACATGTCACCAGTGATACTCCTTAGTCATTTTGTTTGTGGTCTAGAAGCATCTGTTTGCATTAGTATTCAGCCTACTCTTATACCCTAACCAGTAGATTAACTGCATTAATATTCCCAGGGACAGGGGAATGTTACTTCCACATGTCACCGGTAATACTTCACAGTCATTTTGTTTGTGGTCTAGAAGCATGTGTGAGGCTTAGTTTACAGCTTACCCTCGTACCTTAACCAGTAGATTACCTACATTAAAAATGCTATAGACAGGGGAATGTTACTTCCACAAGTCACCAGTGATACTCCTTAGTCATTTTGTTTGTGGTCTAGAAGCATCTGTTTGCATTAGTATTCAGCCTACTCTTATACCCTAACCAGTAGGTTGTCTGCAATAATAATCCCAGGGACAGGGGAATGTTACTTCCACATGTCACCGGTAATACTTAATAAGGTAATTTTATTAGTAGTCTACAAGCATGTGTGAGGCTTAGTTTACAGCTTACCCTCGTACCTTAACCAGTAGATTACCTACATTAAAAATGCTATAGACAGGGGAATGTTACTTCCACATGTCACCAGTGATACTCCTTAGTCATTTTGTTTGTGGTCTAGAAGCATCTGTTTGCATTAGTATTCAGTCTACTCTTATACCCTAACCAGTAGGTTGTCTGCAATAATAATCCCAGGGACAGGGGAATGTTACTTCCACATGTCACCGGTAATACTTCAGTCATTTTGTTTGTGGTCTAGAAGCATCTGTTTGCATTAGTATTCAGCCTACTCTTATACCCTAACCAGTAGATTAACTGCATTAATATTCCCAGGGACAGGGGAATGTTACTTCCACATGTCACCGGTAATACTTAATAAGGTAATTTTTATTAGTAGTCTACAAGCATGTGTGAGGCTTAGTTTACAGCTTACCCACGTACCTTAACCAGTAGATTACCTACATTAAAAATGCTATAGACAGGGGAATGTTACTTCCACATGTCACCAGTGATACTCCTTAGTCATTTTGTTTGTGGTCTAGAAGCATCTGTTTGCATTAGTATTCAGCCTACTCTTATACCCTAACCAGTAGATTAACTGCATTAATATTCCCAGGGACAGGGGAATGTTACTTCCACATGTCACCGGTAATACTTAATAAGGTAATTTTATTAGTAGTCTACAAGCATGTGTGAGGCTTAGTTTACAGCTTACTCTCGTACCTTAACCAGTAGATAACCTACATTAAAAATGTTATAGACAGGGGAATGTTACTTCCACATGTCACCGGTAATACTTAAAAAGGTAATTTTATTAGTAGTCTACAAGCATGTGTGAGGCTTAGTTTACAGCTTACCCTCGTACCTTAACCAGTAGATTACCTACATTAAAAATGCTATAGACAGGGGAATGTAACTTCCACATGTCACCAGTGATACTCCTTAGTCATTTTGTTTGTGGTCTAGAAGCATCTGTTTGCATTAGTATTCAGCCTACTCTTATACCCTAACCAGTAGGTTGTCTGCAATAATAATCCCAGGGACAGGGGAATGTTACTTCCACATGTCACCGGTAATACTTAATAAGGTAATTTTATTAGTAGTCTACAAGCATGTGTGAGGCTTAGTTTACAGCTTACCCTCGTACCTTAACCAGTAGATTACCTACATTAAAAATGCTATAGACAGGGGAATGTTACTTCCACATGTCACCAGTGATACTCCTTAGTCATTTTGTTTGTGGTCTAGAAGCATCTGTTTGCATTAGTATTCAGCCTACTCTTATACCCTAACCAGTAGGTTGTCTGCAATAATAATCCCAGGGATAGGGGAATGTTACTTCCACATGTCACCGGTAATACTTCACAGTCATTTTGTTTGTGGTCTAGAAGCATCTGTTTGCATTAGTATTCAGCCTACTCTTATACCCTAACCAGTAGGTTGTCTGCAATAATAATCCCAGAGACAGGGGAATGTTACTTCCACATGTCACCGGTAATACTTAATAAGGTCATTTTATTAGTAGTCTACAAGCATGTGTGAGGCTTAGTTTACAGCTTACCCTCGTACCTTAACCAGTAGATTACCTACATTAAAAATGCTATAGACAGGGGAATGTTACTTCCACATGTCACCAGTGATACTCCTTAGTCAATTTGTTTGTGGTCTAGAAGCATCTGTTTGCATTAGTATTCAGCCTACCCTTGTACCCTAACCAGTAGATTACCTGCATTAATATTCCCAGGGACAGGGGAATGTTACTTCCACATGTCACCGGTAATACTTAATAAGGTCATTTTATTAGTAGTCTACAAGTATGTGTGTGGCTTAGTTTACAGCTTACCCTCGTACCTTAACCAGTAGATTACCTACATTAAAAATGCTATAGACAGGGGAATGTTACTTCCACATGTCACCATTGATACTCCTTAGTCATTTTGTTTGTGGTCTAGAAGCATCTGTTTGCATTAGTATTCAGCGTACTCTTATACCCTAACCAGTAGATTAACTGCATTAATATTCCCAGGGACAGGGGAATGTTACTTCCACATGTCACCGGTAATACTTCACAGTCATTTTGTTTGTGGTCTAGAAGCATCTGTTTGCATTAGTATTCAGCCTACTCTTATACCCTAACCAGTAGGTTGTCTGCAATAATAATCCCAGAGACAGGGGAATGTTACTTCCACATGTCACCGGTAATACCTAATAAGGTCATTTTATTAGTAGTCTACAAGCATGTGTGAGGCTTAGTTTACAGCTTACCCTCGTACCTTAACCAGTAGATTACCTACATTAAAAATGCTATAGACAGGGGAATGTTACTTCCACATGTCACCAGTGATACTCCTTAGTCAATTTGTTTGTTGTCTAGAAGCATCTGTTACATTAGTATTCAGCCTACCCTTGTACCCTAACCAGTAGATTACCTGCATTAATATTCCCAGGGACAGGGGAATGTTACTTCCACATGTCACCGGTAATACTTAATAAGGTAATTTTATTAGTAGTCTACAAGCATATGTGAGGCTTAGTTTACAGCTTACCCTCGTACCTTAACCAGTAGATAACCTAGATTAAAAATGCTATAGACAGGGGAATGTTACTTCCACATGTCACCGGTAATACTTAATAAGGTAATTTTATTAGTAGTCTACAAGCATGTGTGAGGCTTAGTTTACAGCTTACCCTCGTACCTTAACCAGTAGATTACCTACATTAAAAATGCTATAGACAGGGGAATGTTACTTCCACATGTCACCAGTGATACTCCTTAGTCATTTTGTTTGTGGTCTAGAAGCATCTTATTGCATTAGTATTCAGCCTACTCTTATACCCTAACCAGTAGGTTGTCTGCAATAATAATCCCAGGGACAGGGGAATGTTACTTCCACATGTCACCGGTAATACTTAATAAGGTAATTTTATTAGTAGTCTACAAGCATGTGTGAGGCTTAGTTTACAGCTTACCCTCGTACCTTAACCAGTAGATTACCTACATTAAAAATGCTATAGACAGGGGAATGTTACTTCCACATGTCACCAGTGATACTCCTTAGTCATTTTGTTTGTGGTCTAGAAGCATCTGTTTGCATTAGTATTCAGCCTACTCTTATACCCTAACCAGTAGGTTGTCTGCAATAATAATCCCAGGGACAGGGGAATGTTACTTCCACATGTCACCGGTAATACTTAATAAGGTAATTTGATTAGTAGTCTACAAGCATGTGTGAGGCTTAGTTTACAGCTTACCCTCGTACCTTAACCAGTAGATTACCTACATTAAAAATGCTATAGACAGGGGAATGTTACTTCCACATGTCACTAGTGATACTCCTTAGTCATTTTGTTTGTGGTCTAGAAGCATCTGTTTGCATTAGTATTCAGCCTACTCTTATACCCTAACCAGTAGATTAACTGCATTAATATTCCCAGGGACAGGGGAATGTTACTTCCACATGTCACCGGTAATACTTCACAGTCATTTTGTTTGTGGTCTAGAAGCATGTGTGAGGCTTAGTTTACAGCTTACCCTCGTACCTTAACCAGTAGATTACCTACATTAAAAATGCTATAGACAGGGGAATGTTACTTCCACATGTCACCAGTGATACTCCTTAGTCATTTTGTTTGTGGTCTAGAAGCATCTGTTTGCATTAGTATTCAGTCTACTCTTATACCCTAACCAGTAGGTTGTCTGCAATAATAATCCCAGGGACAGGGGAATGTTACTTCCACATGTCACCGGTAATACTTAATAAGGTAATTTTATTAGTAGTCTACAAGCATGTGTGAGGCTTAGTTTACAGCTTACCCTCGTACCTTAACCAGTAGATTACCTACATTAAAAATGCTATAGACAGGGGAATGTTACTTCCACATGTCACCGGTGATACTCCTTAGTCATTTTGTTTGTGGTCTAGAAGCATCTGTTTGCATTAGTATTCAGCCTACTCTTATACCCTAACCAGTAGGTTGTCTGCAATAATAATCCCAGGGACAGGGGAATGTTACTTCCACATGTCACCGGTAATACTTAATAAGGTAATTTGATTAGTAGTCTACAAGCATGTGTGTGGCTTAGTTTACAGCTTACCCTCGTACCTTAACCAGTAGATTACCTACATTAAAAATGCTATAGACAGGGGAATGTTACTTCCACATGTCACCAGTGATACTCCTTAGTCATTTTGTTTGTGGTCTAGAAGCATCTGTTTGCATTAGTATTCAGCCTACTCTTATACCCTAACCAGTAGATTAACTGCATTAATATTCCCAGGGACAGGGGAATGTTACTTCCACATGTCACCGGTAATACTTCACAGTCATTTTGTTTGTGGTCTAGAAGCATGTGTGAGGCTTAGTTTACAGCTTACCCTCGTACCTTAACCAGTAGATTACCTACATTAAAAATGCTATAGACAGGGGAATGTTACTTCCACAAGTCACCAGTGATACTCCTTAGTCATTTTGTTTGTGGTCTAGAAGCATCTGTTTGCATTAGTATTCAGCCTACTCTTATACCCTAACCAGTAGGTTGTCTGCAATAATAATCCCAGGGACAGGGGAATGTTACTTCCACATGTCACCGGTAATACTTAATAAGGTAATTTTATTAGTAGTCTACAAGCATGTGTGAGGCTTAGTTTACAGCTTACCCTCGTACCTTAACCAGTAGATTACCTACATTAAAAATGCTATAGACAGGGGAATGTTACTTCCACATGTCACCAGTGATACTCCTTAGTCATTTTGTTTGTGGTCTAGAAGCATCTGTTTGCATTAGTATTCAGTCTACTCTTATACCCTAACCAGTAGGTTGTCTGCAATAATAATCCCAGGGACAGGGGAATGTTACTTCCACATGTCACCGGTAATACTTCAGTCATTTTGTTTGTGGTCTAGAAGCATCTGTTTGCATTAGTATTCAGCCTACTCTTATACCCTAACCAGTAGATTAACTGCATTAATATTCCCAGGGACAGGGGAATGTTACTTCCACATGTCACCGGTAATACTTAATAAGGTAATTTTTATTAGTATTCTACAAGCATGTGTGAGGCTTAGTTTACAGCTTACCCACGTACCTTAACCAGTAGATTACCTATATTAAAAATGCTATAGACAGGGGAATGTTACTTCCACATGTCACCAGTGATACTCCTTAGTCATTTTGTTTGTGGTCTAGAAGCATCTGTTTGCATTAGTATTCAGCCTACTCTTATACCCTAACCAGTAGATTAACTGCATTAATATTCCCAGGGACAGGGGAATGTTACTTCCACATGTCACCGGTAATACTTAATAAGGTAATTTTATTAGTAGTCTACAAGCATGTGTGAGGCTTAGTTTACAGCTTACTCTCGTACCTTAACCAGTAGATAACCTACATTAAAAATGTTATAGACAGGGGAATGTTACTTCCACATGTCACCGGTAATACTTAAAAAGGTAATTTTATTAGTAGTCTACAAGCATGTGTGAGGCTTAGTTTACAGCTTACCCTCGTACCTTAACCAGTAGATTACCTACATTAAAAATGCTATAGACAGGGGAATGTAACTTCCACATGTCACCAGTGATACTCCTTAGTCATTTTGTTTGTGGTCTAGAAGCATCTGTTTGCATTAGTATTCAGCCTACTCTTATACCCTAACCAGTAGGTTGTCTGCAATAATAATCCCAGGGACAGGGGAATGTTACTTCCACATGTCACCGGTAATACTTAATAAGGTAATTTTATTAGTAGTCTACAAGCATGTGTGAGGCTTAGTTTACAGCTTACCCTCGTACCTTAACCAGTAGATTACCTACATTAAAAATGCTATAGACAGGGGAATGTTACTTCCACATGTCACCAGTGATACTCCTTAGTCATTTTGTTTGTGGTCTAGAAGCATCTGTTTGCATTAGTATTCAGCCTACTCTTATACCCTAACCAGTAGGTTGTCTGCAATAATAATCCCAGGGATAGGGGAATGTTACTTCCACATGTCACCGGTAATACTTCACAGTCATTTTGTTTGTGGTCTAGAAGCATCTGTTTGCATTAGTATTCAGCCTACTCTTATACCCTAACCAGTAGGTTGTCTGCAATAATAATCCCAGAGACAGGGGAATGTTACTTCCACATGTCACCGGTAATACTTAATAAGGTCATTTTATTAGTAGTCTACAAGCATGTGTGAGGCTTAGTTTACAGCTTACCCTCGTACCTTAACCAGTAGATTACCTACATTAAAAATGCTATAGACAGGGGAATGTTACTTCCACATGTCACCGGTAATACTTAATAAGGTAATTTGATTAGTAGTCTACAAGTATGTGTGTGGCTTAGTTTACAGCTTACCCTCGTACCTTAACCAGTAGATTACCTACATTAAAAATGCTATAGACAGGGGAATGTTACTTCCACATGTCACCAGTGATACTCCTTAGTCATTTTGTTTGTGGTCTAGAAGCATCTGTTTGCATTAGTATTCAGCCTACTCTTATACCCTAACCAGTAGATTAACTGCATTAATATTCCCAGGGACAGGGGAATGTTACTTCCACATGTCACCGGTAATACTTCACAGTCATTTTGTTTGTGGTCTAGAAGCATGTGTGAGGCTTAGTTTACAGCTTACCCTCGTACCTTAACCAGTAGATTACCTACATTAAAAATGCTATAGACAGGGGAATGTTACTTCCACAAGTCACCAGTGATACTCCTTAGTCATTTTGTTTGTGGTCTAGAAGCATCTGTTTGCATTAGTATTCAGCCTACTCTTATACCCTAACCAGTAGGTTGTCTGCAATAATAATCCCAGGGACAGGGGAATGTTACTTCCACATGTCACCGGTAATACTTAATAAGGTAATTTTATTAGTAGTCTACAAGCATGTGTGAGGCTTAGTTTACAGCTTACCCTCGTACCTTAACCAGTAGATTACCTACATTAAAAATGCTATAGACAGGGGAATGTTACTTCCACATGTCACCGGTGATACTCCTTAGTCATTTTGTTTGTGGTCTAGAAGCATCTGTTTGCATTAGTATTCAGCCTACTCTTATACCCTAACCAGTAGGTTGTCTGCAATAATAATCCCAGGGACAGGGGAATGTTACTTCCACATGTCACCGGTAATACTTAATAAGGTAATTTGATTAGTAGTCTACAAGTATGTGTGTGGCTTAGTTTACAGCTTACCCTCGTACCTTAACCAGTAGATTACCTACATTAAAAATGCTATAGACAGGGGAATGTTACTTCCACATGTCACCAGTGATACTCCTTAGTCATTTTGTTTGTGGTCTAGAAGCATCTGTTTGCATTAGTATTCAGCCTACTCTTATACCCTAACCAGTAGATTAACTGCATTAATATTCCCAGGGACAGGGGAATGTTACTTCCACATGTCACCGGTAATACTTCACAGTCATTTTGTTTGTGGTCTAGAAGCATGTGTGAGGCTTAGTTTACAGCTTACCCTCGTACCTTAACCAGTAGATTACCTACATTAAAAATGCTATAGACAGGGGAATGTTACTTCCACATGTCACCAGTGATACTCCTTAGTCATTTTGTTTGTGGTCTAGAAGCATCTGTTTGCATTAGTATTCAGTCTACTCTTATACCCTAACCAGTAGGTTGTCTGCAATAATAATCCCAGGGACAGGGGAATGTTACTTCCACATGTCACCGGTAATACTTAATAAGGTAATTTTATTAGTAGTCTACAAGCATGTGTGAGGCTTAGTTTACAGCTTACCCTCGTACCTTAACCAGTAGATTACCTACATTAAAAATGCTATAGACAGGGGAATGTTACTTCCACATGTCACCGGTGATACTCCTTAGTCATTTTGTTTGTGGTCTAGAAGCATCTGTTTGCATTAGTATTCAGCCTACTCTTATACCCTAACCAGTAGGTTGTCTGCAATAATAATCCCAGGGACAGGGGAATGTTACTTCCACATGTCACCGGTAATACTTAATAAGGTAATTTGATTAGTAGTCTACAAGCATGTGTGTGGCTTAGTTTACAGCTTACCCTCGTACCTTAACCAGTAGATTACCTACATTAAAAATGCTATAGACAGGGGAATGTTACTTCCACATGTCACCAGTGATACTCCTTAGTCATTTTGTTTGTGGTCTAGAAGCATCTGTTTGCATTAGTATTCAGCCTACTCTTATACCCTAACCAGTAGATTAACTGCATTAATATTCCCAGGGACAGGGGAATGTTACTTCCACATGTCACCGGTAATACTTCACAGTCATTTTGTTTGTGGTCTAGAAGCATGTGTGAGGCTTAGTTTACAGCTTACCCTCGTACCTTAACCAGTAGATTACCTACATTAAAAATGCTATAGACAGGGGAATGTTACTTCCACAAGTCACCAGTGATACTCCTTAGTCATTTTGTTTGTGGTCTAGAAGCATCTGTTTGCATTAGTATTCAGCCTACTCTTATACCCTAACCAGTAGGTTGTCTGCAATAATAATCCCAGGGACAGGGGAATGTTACTTCCACATGTCACCGGTAATACTTAATAAGGTAATTTTATTAGTAGTCTACAAGCATGTGTGAGGCTTAGTTTACAGCTTACCCTCGTACCTTAACCAGTAGATTACCTACATTAAAAATGCTATAGACAGGGGAATGTTACTTCCACATGTCACCAGTGATACTCCTTAGTCATTTTGTTTGTGGTCTAGAAGCATCTGTTTGCATTAGTATTCAGTCTACTCTTATACCCTAACCAGTAGGTTGTCTGCAATAATAATCCCAGGGACAGGGGAATGTTACTTCCACATGTCACCGGTAATACTTCAGTCATTTTGTTTGTGGTCTAGAAGCATCTGTTTGCATTAGTATTCAGCCTACTCTTATACCCTAACCAGTAGATTAACTGCATTAATATTCCCAGGGACAGGGGAATGTTACTTCCACATGTCACCGGTAATACTTAATAAGGTAATTTTTATTAGTAGTCTACAAGCATGTGTGAGGCTTAGTTTACAGCTTACCCACGTACCTTAACCAGTAGATTACCTACATTAAAAATGCTATAGACAGGGGAATGTTACTTCCACATGTCACCAGTGATACTCCTTAGTCATTTTGTTTGTGGTCTAGAAGCATCTGTTTGCATTAGTATTCAGCCTACTCTTATACCCTAACCAGTAGATTAACTGCATTAATATTCCCAGGGACGGGGGAATGTTACTTCCACATGTCACCGGTAATACTTAATAAGGTAATTTTATTAGTAGTCTACAAGCATGTGTGAGGCTTAGTTTACAGCTTACTCTCGTACCTTAACCAGTAGATAACCTACATTAAAAATGTTATAGACAGGGGAATGTTACTTCCACATGTCACCGGTAATACTTAAAAAGGTAATTTTATTAGTAGTCTACAAGCATGTGTGAGGCTTAGTTTACAGCTTACCCTCGTACCTTAACCAGTAGATTACCTACATTAAAAATGCTATAGACAGGGGAATGTAACTTCCACATGTCACCAGTGATACTCCTTAGTCATTTTGTTTGTGGTCTAGAAGCATCTGTTTGCATTAGTATTCAGCCTACTCTTATACCCTAACCAGTAGGTTGTCTGCAATAATAATCCCAGGGACAGGGGAATGTTACTTCCACATGTCACCGGTAATACTTAATAAGGTAATTTTATTAGTAGTCTACAAGCATGTGTGAGGCTTAGTTTACAGCTTACCCTCGTACCTTAACCAGTAGATTACCTACATTAAAAATGCTATAGACAGGGGAATGTTACTTCCACATGTCACCAGTGATACTCCTTAGTCATTTTGTTTGTGGTCTAGAAGCATCTGTTTGCATTAGTATTCAGCCTACTCTTATACCCTAACCAGTAGGTTGTCTGCAATAATAATCCCAGGGATAGGGGAATGTTACTTCCACATGTCACCGGTAATACTTCACAGTCATTTTGTTTGTGGTCTAGAAGCATCTGTTTGCATTAGTATTCAGCCTACTCTTATACCCTAACCAGTAGGTTGTCTGCAATAATAATCCCAGAGACAGGGGAATGTTACTTCCACATGTCACCGGTAATACTTAATAAGGTCATTTTATTAGTAGTCTACAAGCATGTGTGAGGCTTAGTTTACAGCTTACCCTCGTACCTTAACCAGTAGATTACCTACATTAAAAATGCTATAGACAGGGGAATGTTACTTCCACATGTCACCAGTGATACTCCTTAGTCAATTTGTTTGTGGTCTAGAAGCATCTGTTTGCATTAGTATTCAGCCTACCCTTGTACCCTAACCAGTAGATTACCTGCATTAATATTCCCAGGGACAGGGGAATGTTACTTCCACATGTCACCGGTAATACTTAATAAGGTCATTTTATTAGTAGTCTACAAGTATGTGTGTGGCTTAGTTTACAGCTTACCCTCGTACCTTAACCAGTAGATTACCTACATTAAAAATGCTATAGACAGGGGAATGTTACTTCCACATGTCACCATTGATACTCCTTAGTCATTTTGTTTGTGGTCTAGAAGCATCTGTTTGCATTAGTATTCAGCGTACTCTTATACCCTAACCAGTAGATTAACTGCATTAATATTCCCAGGGACAGGGGAATGTTACTTCCACATGTCACCGGTAATACTTCACAGTCATTTTGTTTGTGGTCTAGAAGCATCTGTTTGCATTAGTATTCAGCCTACTCTTATACCCTAACCAGTAGGTTGTCTGCAATAATAGTCCCAGAGACAGGGGAATGTTACTTCCACATGTCACCGGTAATACCTAATAAGGTCATTTTATTAGTAGTCTACAAGCATGTGTGAGGCTTAGTTTACAGCTTACCCTCGTACCTTAACCAGTAGATTACCTACATTAAAAATGCTATAGACAGGGGAATGTTACTTCCACATGTCACCAGTGATACTCCTTAGTCAATTTGTTTGTTGTCTAGAAGCATCTGTTACATTAGTATTCAGCCTACCCTTGTACCCTAACCAGTAGATTACCTGCATTAATATTCCCAGGGACAGGGGAATGTTACTTCCACATGTCACCGGTAATACTTAATAAGGTCATTTTATTAGTAGTCTACAAGTATGTGTGTGGCTTAGTTTACAGCTTACCCACGTACCTTAACCAGTAGATTACCTACATTAAAAATGCTATAGACAGGGGAATGTTACTTCCACATGTCACCAGTGATACTCCTTAGTCATTTTGTTTGTGGTCTAGAAGCATCTGTTTGCATTAGTATTCAGCCTACTCTTATACCCTAACCAGTAGATTACCTGCATTAATAATCCCAGGGACAGGGGAATGTTACTTCCACATGTCACCGGTAATACTTAATAAGGTCATTTTATTAGTAGTCTACAAGCATTTGTGAGGCTTAGTTTACAGCTGACCCTCGTACCTTAACCAGTAGATTACCTACATTAAAAATGCTATAGACAGGGGAATGTTACTTCCACATGTCACCAGTAATACTTCTTAGTCATTTTGTTTGTGGTCTAGAAGCATCTGTTTGCATTAGTATTCAGCCTACTCTTATACCCTAACCAGTAGATTAACTGCATTAATATTCCCAGGGACAGGGGAATGTTACTTCCACATGTCACCGGTAATACTTAATAAGGTCATTTTATTAGTAGTCTACAAGCATGTGTGAGGCTTAGTTTACAGCTTACCCTCGTACCTTAACCAGTAGATTACCTACATTAAAAATGCTATAGACAGGGGAATGTTACTTCCACATGTCACCAGTGATACTCCTTAGTCATTTTGTTTGTTGTCTAGAAGCATCTGTTTGCATTAGTATTCAGTCTACTCTTATACCCTAACCAGTAGGTTATCTGCATTAATATTCCCAGGGACAGGGGAATGTTACTTCCACATGTCACCGGTAATACTTAATAAGGTCATTTTATTAGTAGTCTACAAGTATGTGTGTGGCTTAGTTTACAGCTTACCCTCGTACCTTAACCAGTAGATTACCTACATTAAAAATGCTATAGACAGGGGAATGTTACTTCCACATGTCACCAGTGATACTCCTTAGTCATTTTGTTTGTGGTCTAGAAGCATCTGTTTGCATTAGTATTCAGCCTACTCTTATACCCTAACCAGTAGATTACCTGCATTAATAATCCCAGGGACAGGGGAATGTTACTTCCACATGTCACCGGTAATACTTAATAAGGTCATTTTATTAGTAGTCTACAAGCATGTGTGAGGCTTAGTTTACAGCTTACCCTCGTACCTTAACCAGTAGATTACCTACATTAAAAATGCTATAGACAGGGGAATGTTACTTCCACATGTCACCAGTAATACTTCTTAGTCATTTTGTTTGTGGTCTAGAAGCATCTGTTTGCATTAGTATTCAGCCTACTCTTATACCCTAACCAGTAGATTAACTGCATTAATATTCCCAGGGACAGGGGAATGTTACTTCCACATGTCACCGGTAATACTTAATAAGGTAATTTTATTAGTAGTCTACAAGCATGTGTGAGGCTTAGTTTACAGCTTACCCTCGTACCTTAACCAGTAGATTACCTACATTAAAAATGCTATAGACAGGGGAATGTTACTTCCACATGTCACCAGTGATACTCCTTAGTCATTTTGTTTGTGGTCTAGAAGCATCTGTTTGCATTAGTATTCAGCCTACTCTTATACCCTAACCAGTAGGTTAACTGCATTAATATTCCCAGGGACAGGGGAATGTTACTTCCACATGTCACCGGTAATACTTCACAGTCATTTTGTTTGTGGTCTAGAAGCATCTGTTTGCATTAGTATTCAGCCTACTCTTGTACCCTAACCAGTAGGTTGCCTGCATTAATATTCCCAGGGACAGGGGAATGTTACTTCCACATGTCACCGGTAATACTTAATAAGGTCATTTTATTCGTAGTCTACAAGCATGTGTGAGGCTTAGTTTACAGCTTACCCTCGTACCTTAACCAGGAGATTACCTACATTAAAAATGCTATAGACAGGGGAATGTTACTTCCACATGTCACCAGTGATACTCCTTAGTCAATTTGTTTGTGGTCTAGAAGCATCTGTTTGCATTAGTATTCAGCCTACCCTTGTACCCTAACCAGTAGATTACCTGCATTAATATTCCCAGGGACAGGGGAATGTTACTTCCACATGTCACCGGTAATACTTAATAAGGTCATTTTATTAGTAGTCTACAAGTATGTGTGTGGCTTAGTTTACAGCTTACCCTCGTACCTTAACCAGTAGATTACCTACATTAAAAATGCTATAGACAGGGGAATGTTACTTCCACATGTCACCAGTGATACTTCTTAGTCATTTTGTTTGTGGTCTAGAAGCATCTGTTTGCATTAGTATTCAGCCTACTCTTATACCCTAACCAGTAGATTACCTGCATTAATAATCCCAGGGACAGGGGAATGTTACTTCCACATGTCACCGGTAATACTTAATAAGGTCATTTTTTTAGTAGTCTACAAGTATGTGTGTCGCTTAGTTTACAGCTTACCCTCGTACCTTAACCAGTAGATTACCTACATTAAAAATGCTATAGACAGGGGAATGTTACTTCCACATTTCACCAGTAATACTTCTTAAGGTCATTTTGTTTGTGGTCTAGAAGCATCTGTTTGCATTAGTATTCAGCCTACTCTTATACCCTAACCAGTAGGTTGTCTGCAATAATAATCCCAGGGACAGGGGAATGTTACTTCCACATGTCACCGGTAATACTTCATAGTCATTTTGTTTGTGGTCTAGAAGCATCTGTTTGCATTAGTATTCAGCCTACTCTTATACCCTAACCAGTAGGTTGCCTGCAATAATAATCCCAGGGACAGGGGAATGTTACTTCCACATGTCACCGGTAATACTTCACAGTCATTTTGTTTGTGGTCTAGAAGCATCTTTTTGCATTAGTATTCAGCCTACTCTTATACCCTAACCAGTAGGTTGCCTGCAATAATAATCCCAGGGACAGGGGAATTTTTCAGCCCACCCTTGTATAATCTAGTGTCCATTTCTGTTGCGTAATAATTTTAATACCGTTCAAGGTATGCCAAACTTCAGGTCTGGTACAGACTCAACCTTAAACTTTCTTTAAATCTATAAGGGAGATGTTTAAAGTTGTCTTTTACAACTAATTAATAGTTTCACTAAAATTTTATGCCTAATTATGTTGTGATAAATGTTGACGTCAATTGATTCTAGGTGTTCCACGTCTCTTTGCCGTTAAAGTTGACATCGAGGATGCTTATGGAAGTGTAATCCATGAAAAAATGGATGGAATACTCTGTGAACGGTTGCGGGAAGCCGGATTGAAGATTGGATCCAAGGTTTTGGTGAAGAAAATGATTTGTTCGAAACTTCTGTCCAATGGAACGACTCTGTCAAAGGAAAGGTGAATGATTCTCTTTGGTTAGAATTGCTTTTATTTTCACCCACAGACTTTATTTAAACACTTGATGATATCCTCTTGCTTATTTGTACGTACAAAGGTGTGGATATTTGCACAACATTAATGTAAATGTGTCAAAGTGGTAGGGACGTAAGGAGAAGAATTGCAATGCTAGGAAAGGAGGCTTTCTCAAGGAGGAGGGAGTTGATGACGGGGATGTTGAGTAGGGATGTTAAGACAAGACTCGTAAAAACTCTGATATGGAGCGTAGCTATGTACGGCGCGGAAATGTAGTCGCTGAAGCCGGAGGATAGACGTAGATTGGAGGCTATTGAAATGTGGGTGTGGAGAAGAATGGAAAAGGTGAAATGGACCGAAAGGAGGAATTAACAAATGAGGAAGTACTAGAAATGGTGGGGGAGGAGAGGGGTTTGTTGAGAGAAATCCTATGGAGGCAGGAAAAATGGATGAAAGGCATATTGAGCGGTAGTGGAATGTTGAAGAGGGTAATAGAGGGGAGGATGTTGGGCAAGCGAGGTAAGGACAGGATGAAGAGGTGAAATCTCTAAACAGAGATGAAGAGGGACCTGATATAGATTAGATTGCTAGGTGGGGAGTCAAAAAATGTTTATTTGATTGTTGTGTCCATCCAAAAACCTACCTTAACCGGTAGATTACCTAATAATAATAAATGTTAATTAACTACATGGATTGTCCATCAAATGATGAACACAGTGTATGTTTCCAACATATTTCTTTTTCATTTATTGAACATGTACTTCCAAAAAATTGAGCATGAAACAATTGAGTACATGAATTGTATTAAAAGTATTGAGAAACGTTAAGGAAAAATATACTAGGTTGAGGGAAAAGAAATCCATTATTTTCTCGTTAGATGGCTGTAGTGATCGATATCTCGTAAAGTATCCATCAAACAATTTCAAGTTTATGCTCGTTGTCATGGTGACATTTGACACCAAAAAAATTTGTTTGCTGTTTTTTGTCTGTTCCATTCAGTTGCAAGTCACAGGGTGTTAACAATGGAACTCAGCAAAGAGAAAATTCGGTACATTGTACAGTTTTCCTTTGATAAGGGCGAAAATGCAAGTTAGGCCACTGAAATTGTGAATGGTGTTTAAGGTGCCGATACTGTAACAGCTAAATATGTGCAATTTTGGTTTGGTCAATTCCGTTCTGGCATTTTTGGTGTTAAAGATGCACCTCGCACAGGCAGGCCCATCGTCGAAAATGTCAATAAAATCACAGAAATAATCAAAGTTGACCAGCATGTCAGTAGTGGTAGCATCGCCCAGGAGCTAGAAATCGACCATAAAACAGTTAGAAACCATTTGCGCAAAGCTGGATTCGAAAAGAAGCTCGATGTTTGGGTGCCACACCAATTAACATCAAGAAACTTTATGAATCGAATTTCCATCTGCGAAGCCTTGGCCAAACGGAATGAACTCGACCCATTTCTTAAACGGATGGTGACTGGGGATGAGAAATGGGTCACATACGACAATGTTGTGCGAAGCCGATCGTGTTCAAAGTGTGATGAAGCAGCTCAAACGGTGGCCAAACCAGGACTTAACGGCCAGGAAGGTTCTACTGTGTATTTGGTGGGACTTCAAAGGAATCATTTATTATGAGTTGCTTCCGTATGGCCAAACACTAAATTCAGACATCTGCTGTCAACAACTGACCCATTTGAAGCTAGCGATTGGCCAGAAACGGCCAGCGATGGCCAACAGAAGAGTTGTTGTGTTTCATCAGGCCAACGCAAGGCCACACACGTCTGTGGTGACTCACCAGAAACTCCGGGAGCTTGGTTGGGAGGTTTTAATGCATCCACCATATAGTCCAGACCTGGAAACAATCGATCACCACCTTTTTCTCGCAATGCAAAACTTCCCGAGTGATGAGAAATGGCGATCAAGGGAAGGTTGTGCAAATAGTTTGCTATAGTTTTTTGCCGATTAGGAACAAGACTTCTATGAGAGAGACATTATGAAGCTACCTTTAAAATGGCAACGAATTATACAACAAAACGGTGCACATTTGACCCAAATCGGACAATCCGAAACATCTTAAATAAAGTTTTGGATTTCATAATAATATACTACCTTGATCAAAAAGTTCCCGGAATTTATTCAGAAAATTAAAAATACAAGTTTATTCATCTAAATCTATATTGTCCCCTTCAAAGTAATCCCCATCGACTGCAACACACTTATGCCAGCGCTTGATCCAATCCTCGAAACATTTTTTATATTCGGTTTTCGGTATGTCCATCAGTGCTTCCTGCGATTTTTCCATTACTTCCTCTCGGCTGCTAAAACGCGTTCCCCGTAGTGGTTTTTTAACTCGATTGAACAGAAAGAAGTCACAGGGAGCCAAATCAGGTGAATTCGGTGGCTGTTGGATGGTATTTGTTGCATTTTTCGTCAAAAAATTACGAATAATGATAGCATTGTGCGACGGTCTCGACGCACTGTGCGACGATTTCTGGTCTCTTTCGGCGAATTGCTTCACGCAAACATCTCATAACGCCCAAATAATACTCTTTGTTTATTGTCTGGCCTTCTGGCAAAAATTCATGATGCACTACACCGTTGTAATCCATGAAAACCGTCAGCATTGCCTTCTTGTTTGACTGAAAATGTTTTTTTGGTCTTGGCTCATTTGGTGAACGCCATTCACTTGCCTGATGTCTGGATTGCGTGTCGTACTCATAAACCCACGTCTCGTCTCCAGTGATGATCCTTTTGATGAATGTGGGATCGGATGCAGCCTCGCAAATCATGTCTTTTGCAACGTCAACACGGTCTCTTTTTTGCATGAAATTGAGGTCTTTTGGCACCAACTTTGCTGCTACACGACAGAAACCCAAATCTTTAACCACAATGTCTTGGGCGGATCCATAGGCAATGTTCAAGTCCTCCGCTATTTCTCTGATGGTTAATTTGCGGTTATTGACCAACATTTCTTTTACTTTATCAATTTTTTCACCGACTTTTGATGTGGATGGTCGGCCACTGCGTTCATCATCTTCGATTGACTCACGACCACTTCTGAACCGCTCGTGCCACTGGTACACGACTGTTTTTTTTAGAGAATCGTTGCCGAAACACTTTTCCAACATTTCCAACGTCCGTGTGCCACTAAATCCATTTTTTACGCGAAATTTAATACAAGTTCATTGTTGCAAATTTAAATCCATTTCTGCAATTGTAAAAAATTGCCAACACACACAGAGATAGATGTACTCTTGGCTACGTAACTTTTGCAAATGTCAAGTTATGACACTAAGATTTAAAGGGAATATCAACAACAGATGTACCAATTTAACAAAAAAAACAGAACTCAAATCGGAACGATGGGAGCGCCACACGGTGGTTATTCCGGGAACGTTTTGATCAAGGTAGTATATGTGCGTTACGGAAGTAATGCAATTGAAATTTTCACACCCCTCCTATTAGTCAGAATGGGATCGAACTACTTTGTTAAGGTTTGTGGAATGCTAGGCTTTGCTTCAAAACCAGTCTCAGTGTTCTTCAAGCTGCTGAAGCAGCAGAACATCAGTTATTGTAAACCTCTGTGAGTGAACACCATGTCAAAAAAGATTAACTGGGCGGAGATTTCAAAGTGAACATTTGCAATATATTGAGAGGCCACCTTATTATTTGGACAACCTCATCACTTGTAATGAACCCTGGGTTTTTGAATATGATCAAGAAACAAAACATTGCAACAATTTCAGAGTGTAAAAATCATTCACCTTGACCGGGATTCGACCCCGGATCCCTCGGATGTCCAGCCGAGAGCTTTTAGCCAGTTAAGCTATCTAGGCGTCCTCTTAAACTCTGAAAGTTTTGGGCTTTTTAAAGGAATGAGATGTTCTGAGGAAATACCATACATATACAATGTCACGGGCTTTCTTAGTCGTGGTTGACGTGCCACAGTCCACAAGTTTAAAGGCAATTTGAAACACTTAGGCTATTTATACCTCAGACAAATTTCAAGAAGCTGCAGGAGATGCCACAACAGTAAGTTTTAACGGAATCATCCGCTAATATCCATTTCAATGCAACAATTTCAGTGTGTTAAAATCATTCGGTTTGACCAGGAACCGAACCCAATGAAACCAAATGAAATGCTTGTAAGAGGATGACTCTGTTAAAAGTTACTTTTGTGGCATCTTCTGCAGTTTCTTGAAAAGAAACAAAATGCCAAAGCTCTCTTTGTGGCACTCCGACCAGTATCCTAAGCCCAAAAAGGCAAGAATGAGCAAATAAAAAGTGAAAACAATGCTCATTGTCTTTTTTTACAGTTAAGGAGTGGTCTATAAGGAGTTTGTTCCTTGAGGACAGGCAGTTAACACTGCCTACTGCATGTGGATGTGCTGGAAAGACTCCAAAAAAGGGTCATCAGGATGAGAAAAGACTTCTCCACTACATGGCAACTCCATCACTACAACGGATTACATGGCAACTCCATCACTACCGCCCACTACATGGCAACTCCATCACTACAACCCACTACATGGCAACTCCATCACTACCGCCCACTACATGGCAACTCCATCACTACCGCCCAATACATGGCAACTCCATCACTACAACCCACTACATGGCAACTCCAACACTACCACCCACTACATGGCCACTCCATCACTACCGCCCACTTCATGGCAACTCCATCGTTATAACACGCTATGAGTCTGTGTTCCTGGCCAAATACCAGGTGCCTCGCCAGAAGACCTTCCAAGAGGCTCCCAAAGACAGCTTCAAGGGCTCGTACCGGTCATGGTAGTCACTGGGAAAAATGTGTAGAGGCCCAAGGAGAGTTCTTTGAAGAACCCTAGGTGTTTGTACAAACCTGTTCAGTGCATTTAATAAAAAAAAAATAATTGCATTACTTTGAGAACGCAACTTGTAGATTTTTATTTGCTAAGATTTCGTCAGAAAATGTGCCAAATTGAAATGACGAGTTAATTGTTAACATTCCTTTCCATTAAGGTTATAAAACTGATTTTTTCAGCGGTCCTATAGAAATGTTTTCCAAAGGAAAGGCATTTTTTGAAGAATAATATGACATTTCTTATCTTTTAAGGTATGAACTTGAAGTAGGCGAAAGTACGTCAGACAACAGGCAAAGCACAGCGCATTCAAAATGGCGCATGAAATGGAAAAAGGTACGTTTGAAATTTTTCGCCAATTCTTCCCCCTGTCCGAAACTACAATGGCCGCCCTGATAGTAACAAATACCGTTACTTGTTAAATGTGTTCCGCTCTCTGTTCTTGTTCCTTGACGTATCTGTTACTTGTGGTACCAGTTTTGGGATATAGCCCTTCATCTGTTATTCTTGTACCCATACCTTTTTTATTTACTTCTTTATATGTGTTCCACCCTCTGTTCCTATTCCTATAAATACCTGTTACCATGGGTACCAGTAAACGTAATGTACCTTCATCTGTTATTTCTCTAGCCATACCTAGAACTTGTAATATTTGATCCGCTCCTTGTTCCTGATGCTTTTCATATGTGTTGCCAGGGTATATGTGTATTAGTTACGTTGTATCTGTTATGCATGTACCCAATACTTGATATATCTGTTACTGAGCATGCTACTTCAGATGTCTGTTAACTTGTGACCCCGATAACTGATATAGCTGTTCCTCCATTGCGTGCCTAATACGAGGGGGGCTGTCCAGAAAATAACTTAAGTTAGCGTGTTATCTGGTACTAGTTCTCTATCAGTTCCAGTTTCTGTCATCAAGTTACATCTTCAAATACTGTTACTTGTTTTATATGTGTTCCCCCGTCTGCTCCTTTATGTATCTGTTACTTGGGGGTACATTTACGGGATATATCCCTTCATCTGTTATTTCTGTATCCAATACTTGTTATATCTGTTACTAAATATGTTACTATACGTGTCTGTTGCCTCGCTAATGTAACTTACGTGTGCGTGTTTTCTGTTACTAGTTCTTAACGCTCCCGCTTCGTTTATTAGTCACATCTTCAAGTACCAGTATTTGTTGTGTGTGTGGCGCCTTCTGCTACTTATGTATCTGTTACTATGGGTAACATTTACGGGATTTATCCCGTTATCTGTTATTTCTGTACTCAATACTTGGTATATCTGTTACTCAACATGTTACTCCACATGTCTGTTACCTCGTGGTCCCAATAACTGTTATAAATGTTCCTCAATTTGTTACCTAATTCAAGGGAAGTTACGTTTGCGTTTAGTGAGCGAAGTAGTTGGGGGGAAATGAATGTTTGCTGCATTGACACGCAAACAAACTGACTAGGGCAGTATTGTTTGAGCTGTAATGTTTTGGAAGGTTGTGTCATGATGGACGCCAAATTGCACCAGTTCTCGCATTTGTTGCACAGACTATGTACAATATATTTCTGAGTGCAAACGTTTGCATTTGTTTTAAGTCATATTTTGGATCTGAAATGCAAATCCAGGCATTGGTAATTTATATACACAGAGGGTACTGCATATAAAACCCAGCAAACACGTGTTTCTAGTGCAGACATGCCAACTCTCCCGATTTAAGCGGTAGACTCCCGATTTTTCCTTCTTACGTTCTTGATGAACTGTTCAAATTGTGTACTTAGCTTAACATGTTAATAAAGTGTGACATTCATTAAAAATTGGCAAAGTGTCATAAAGGGATTAAGGTGCCATGCAAATATTGTGGTAATTAAAAGTGATTACTTCGTGATACACTTCTAAAAATCTCCCGATTTTTCATTTTTGAAAGTTGGCATGTCTGCTAGTGGTATCTGTCAAGAGTAGAATTACTCAATCTAATTACCCCCTTCCAGCTGCAATGAACGCCTCCGATCTTGTCCTGAATCGATCGATCTCACTCTTTAAAACAGTACTGTCCATATTCGTGAATGCTGCTATGATAGCAGTGTGTAGAGAGGTGACATTAGGGTGCCTTTTTGCCTTATTGCCAATTCTTTTGACTTCGCTGCAAACATAATAGTCAAGGGGGTTCAAGTCCAAGGCTATTCGGGGGCCAAAACTCCCTTGACCAGAACATGTCAATGTTATGTATCTGACAGCCAGTTTTGGAATAAATGACTCATATAAGCTGGTACACTGTCCTGTTGAAAGACATAGTGTTTCCCTGACATCACAGTTATCCATCCACGGCTTCCCAACATTCTTCAAAATTTGCAAATCCACAAAAATTCACGAAATTCCTCTGATATCAGGGCGTGAGCCTTCCCACGAATGAGATTTACTCACCAGGTCTTCAAAAACCCTTCCCCTAGACTTCTCCGAAGCTTTACACTTAACCACAATACCGTACAGAGTTGATCTGGGGTACCAGAGAGAAGAATCGAACTATTTCGAAATATAACGCCCAGAGCAAACACTTTGGATAATTGTGGTGGCCCTTCGATTGTACTCCTACCTTGTGCTTAACATCTCAGCAATTTGGAGTTTATGACTGTTGACTAGATGCCTATAGCTTTCAAGAACGCCAAATGCAGTCTCCAGTGGAACTACAATATGGTGAACAGTTTGGTTAATAGCAGCTCTTCGATTGTACTCTGCAGTTGTAAGTAACATCTTGGCCATTTTGAGGACATGACTGTTTACTAGATGCATATGAGGATATGGCAGAATATTTAAATTGAAAGTCGTCCGGATTTAAGTCACGCATTCGTGACACATGTTTCCTCGAATGAAGTTTCCTTGCCGGGTCAGCAAAACCTTCCCCCAAACTTCTCCAAAGCTTTATACTTAACCACAACATTGTAAACAGTTGATCTGGGGTACCAGAAGAAGAATCGAACTACGAGGCGTATTCTTAAAGTAAGTACCGTTTGCTTATATTTAAATATTGGCGCTCTAGTTTTGCTCCTGCAGCGCCATCTACTGATTCATTGAGAAGCTATAGCAGCATTTGTTTTGTTTCAGAAGTCGTTTGCTTGTCCATGCATGGAAACAACAATATCCGCGATAAATCGTTCATCCCACCAGCCGTGAAGTGCGTTCTGTCATACGATTCTTGTATCCAAAAGGATTGTCGGCTGCTGAAATTCATCAGGAATTATGCCTAGTTTATAAACCTACAGTTATGAGTGAAGGAAAGGTTAGACAATGGTGCTGTGATTTTAAAAATGGACGAACAAATGTCTATGACGAAGAGCGAAGTGGTAGGCCCAGTATTCTGACCGATGAAATTGTTTCGCAAGTGGAACAAAAACTGCGATGTGATCGTCGATTGACGATCAATGGCCTGGATGAACAATTTCCTCAACTTGGACGCACTACTGTCTACAATATTGTCAATGGAAAACCTCGGATACCACACATTACGTGCAAGGTGGGTACCGAAAATGCTCACCGACCACCACAAAGAGCAAAGAATGTCCAGTGGAGAAGAGTTTTTGGGTCGTTGGGAGCTCTTTAAACCACCCACCGTACAGTCCTGACCTTACACCAAGTGACTACTTCCTCTTCTTGCACTTGAAACAGTGGTTCGGTGGACAACGTTTCGAAACCGAAGAGGAACTCAAGAATGGCGTTGTCGATTGGTTCAACCCTCAGGCGGCGAGTTTTTATGCAGAGGGGTTAAAGAAGCTGGTGCAGCGGTACGAAGAATGCTTAGAAGTGAACGGCGATTATGTAGATAAGTGAAGTAGGTTTGTAGCTAACTAAAAGTGTCAATAAAATGTGATTCATATGAGTATATTTTTTCCTGTGACCAAACGGGCCTTACTTTATGAACACGCCTCGTATTTCGAAATATAACGCCCAGTGTGAAGACTTTCAATAATAGCAGCTCGTTAGTTGTACTCCCCACTTGTCCTTAACATTTTGGGCATTTTAAAGGTTTTGACTCTTTGTTATGACTGGGTGTCATATTTCCAAATGGTTCGATTCTTCTTCTGGGACCCCAGATCAACTGTTTACAATATTGTGGTCAAGTATAATGCTTTGGAGAAGTCTGGGGAAGGTTTCACTAACCTTTAAACTAAGCTGTTTTGATGCCCACCTTGCACAAAATTTGTGATACAGGGTTCGTCTGGGAAATAAGTGTATGAGCTCAGGGAAAAAATTTATTACACTTTTACATATCTTAAGCTAATATTCCTCAAAATAGGACCCTTGTGAGTCGATACACTTGTTCCAGCGGCGTTCCCATTCCTGGAACGCTCCCGCGAAAGGCACCATCGGGATCCTCTTGAAGACACGTCGTCACGGCCTCTTTGACGGCGTCCAACGCCCCGTATCGCGTTCCTTTCGAACTCCTCTTTATCTTCGGGAACAGAAAGAAGTCCGGTGGTGCCAAGTCCGGGCTGTAGGGCAGGTGCGGCAGCGTTGCCACGCCATGCTTGGCCAAGAAGTCCGACACGACAAGCGCGGTGTGAGACGGCGCATTGTCGTGCTGCAGCCGCCAGATGTTTTTGATCGCTGGCCTGACGCGGGCGACTTGTTTTCGAAGCCTGTCGAGCACTTGGACGTAAAGTGCAGCATTTACAGTTTGTCGTTCAGGTACAAATTCGTAGTGGACGACTCCCCTTTTGTCAAAAAAGACAATGAGCTTATTACACTTATTTTCCGGACGAACCCTGTATGTGAGCTTTTCCTTAACAGTTGTGCAAATAGTGGCTTGTATAGCGAGAGGAAATTTATCAACCAGAGCACTAATATATAATCAATGATCAGATTACAGTTCTTTGCCCACTTTTTGAATGAACTGGTATCATTGAAGTCCAAATGCATGGCCTGCCAGTCTGCATTCTTCATCATGCACTGTCGTGTGGCCATTTTTGAAGCCTTGACACTGTCGTTTAACCTTTCCTTCACTCATTACTGGAGGTTTATAAACTAGGTACAACTCCCGGGCAGCTGATGAACCTTCTATTCATCAGCTGACTATTCACTGATGGGAAAATGACTACTGAATCATTATAATAACATCAGGGACTTTAGGAACAATCATTGTAATACGCTGTATGTACCGGGCGAGGAAACCTCATTGAGAGGAATGGCTCAGGCACTGATTTCAGAGGAATGTTGCGAATTTTTGCAAATTTGCACATTTTGAAGAATGCCGTGAAACTGTCGATGGATAACTGTGGTGCCAGGGAGACAATACGTCTTTGAAACAGGACAGTGGACCAGGTCATATGAGTCACTCAGTCCAAGACTGGCTCTCAAATAACATTATTTGACATGTTCTGGTCAAAGGAGTTTTGGCCCCCAAATAGCCCAGAATTGAACCCCCTCGACTATTATGTTTGCATCATAGTCGAAAGAGTTTATATATTATTATTATTATGAGGTAGTCTACCAGTTAAGGTAGGTTTTTGGATGGACATGACTATCAAATAAACAACTCCAAACTAAACCCAATCCAGCAATCTACTCCACTTCAGGTCCCTCTTCATCTCTGTGTACTTCCTTCCTCCCTTCATCCCATCTTGAATTGACAGACACATTAGTGGCCTGTGGGACTTCTTTCTCCACAGATGAGGTAATTGATTTATTGTTTGCTCTCCAATCTACTAACTGGCATGTCGATGTCAGCAACCTCTTCTGAAGAGCTGGATGGAGTCTCTAGGCCTGGGCAACTTTGCTGTTCTCTCCGTTAAGGACTGGAAATCAAAAGGATGCTTTGTCTAATTGAAAATGTAATGAAATAGGATCATGATAAGGTGAAGAGTAATCACCACATATTTTTTTAGGTAATCTCCCGGTGAAGGCAGGTTTTTGGATGGACACAACTATCAAATAAACATTTTGTAATTCCAAACAAAACCCAATCCAGCAACCTACTCTATACATCAGGTCCCTCTTCATCTCTGTGTACTTCCTTCCTCCCTTCATCCCGTCCAACATCCCTATCCTGTTCCTGCCCTTTCCTCCTTTGCCCAACATCCTCCCCTCTGTTACTGTCTTCTTCAACATCCCACTATTGCCGCTCAATACGCCCTTCATCCATCTTTCATCTGCCTCCATAGGATTTCTCTTAACAATCCCCTCTCCTCACCCACCATCTCCAGTACTTCCTCATTTGTTTTCCTTTCGATCCATTTCTCCTTCTCCTTTCTTCACAACACACCCACATCCTATATAAATATATATATATATATGGATATATATTCACTTTCTTGGAAAAGCCACGAACATGCACAATAAAATTCCAGTTCTGTTCCTAATTCCTCTCGAGAAAGGTGGTTGCACCACCGAAAATTCGAGAACTAGTGAGTCCCTCTTTAATATGTTTTAGTTTCTGTGTTTGCTATGACTATTTAGTGAAATTTATATATATATATATATATATATATATATATATATATATATATATATATATATATATATATATATATATATATATATATATATATATATATATATAGACGTAGAGTGGAGGCTTTTGAAATGTGGGTGTGGAGAAGAATGGAGAAGGTGAAATGGACCGAAAGGAAAACAAATGAGGAAGTACTAGAAATGGTGGGGGAGGAGAGGGGTTTGTTGAGAGAAATCCTATGGAGGCAGATGAAAAATGGATGAAGGGCGTATTGAGCGGTAGTGGAATGTTGAAGAGGGTAATAGAGGGGAGAATGTTGGGCAAGCGTGGTAAGGGTAGGAACAGGATAGGGATGTTGGACGGGATGAAGGGAGGAAAGAAGTACACCGAGATGAAGAGGGACCTGATATAGATTAGTTTGCTAGGTGGGGAGTCACAAAATGTTTATTTGATAGTTGTGTCCATCCAAAAACCTACCTTAACCGGTAGATTACCTAAAAATGTATATATATATATATATATATATATATATATATAGCCTATATATATATATATATATATTGGCCTAGAATTAAATTAACAATCCCTAGACTTTCTTTAACTCTCGCAAGACTTGAATTTATCTCTTCCTTTAAACAAATTCCTCCACAAGAGTTCATGGCTTATTTTATCTTAAATTATTCCTAGAGAGATGTGGAGAAGAAATGGAATTAATTCATCTGAAAAACAAGAAAATCAAAGTTTTGGCTAAAATACTAATTGTTATATATCTCTCAGTTTTTCCAGGTTGGAAATTTGCTTTCGTTCATAAGGAAATGTGTCGGTAAGCAGTTCGTACGATACGGAACACGATTGTATCGTCTATCGAGAGGCTTGGCCCAGGGAGGCATTTTCTCCCCGCAACTCTGGGATATTTACGCAAGCGATTTGGTGTCGAAGCACCTCATACCACATCTATCAGACGATACGACGGAAATGATTGTTGGAGTGGACGACGTCCTGTTGCTGACCAACTCGGAGGAGAAGGCTAAATGGTAGTATTGTGTGCACACTAGAGAACACAGAAAATGATATCATATAAATCGCTTTGGGATATTTAACCAAACAATGTTTTAGTAGTACATTTTAAAAGGCATTTTTTATTATTAGGTAATCCACCGGTTAAGGTAGGTTCTTGGATGGACACAACTATCAAATAAATAACTTGCGACTCCAAACAAAACCCAATCCAGCAACCTAATCTCCCTCCAAACATCAGGTCCCTCTTCATCTCTGTGTACTTCTTTCCTCCATTCATCCCGTCCAACATCCTCATCCTGTTCCTGCCCTTTCCTGTTCTTGGTGGAAGACGATGGACACAAGATGTTAATCTTAACACTGCAGTCACCCATGTCCAAAGTACCCAAAAGGGCACTGAAAGAGGAATAGGAATTGCGTCAATTGATTGGCGAGGAACAATCTCAAATGGTTACAAGCGAGGACGGTATCCAGAACATATGATTCTATTTTGAAGTATGGGAACGTAACACAGACAAAAGTTCATTAATACTGAGAACATATGCATAATGATATGATTTATAAGATTTACGTGGGAGACAGCAACTCATATAAGATGTTTAAAAACCAAGTTTAAATTGTTTCTTTTGTCAATAATTGTTTTTATGAACTAAATGAGTACTTTCCATCAAGGTACAACAAGCTGTAATAGTTTATTTCATATGTTAACAATTTCTCAATATCTATGCAAACATTACTTGTTTTCATACGACACCTTGTCCGTTATTATTTTATTATTATTAGGTAATCTACCAGTTAAGGTAGGTTTTTGGATGGACACAACTATCAAATTAACACTTTGTAACTCAAACAAAACCCAATCCAGCAACCTAATCTATACATGAGGTCCCTCTTCATATCTCTGTGTACTTCTTTCCTCCCTTCATCTCGTCCAACATCCCTATCCTATTCCTACCCTTTCCTCGCTTGCCCAACATTCTCCCCTCTATTACCTTCGTCAACATCCCACTATTGCCGATCAATACGCCTTTCATCCATTTTTCATCTGCCTCCATAGGATTTCTCTCAACAAACCCCTCTCCTCCCCCACCATTTCTAGTACTTCCTCATTTGTTTTCCTTCTTTCGGTCCATTTCACCTTCTCCATTCTTCTCAACAACCACATTTCAAGAGGCTCCAATCTACGTCTATCCTCCTGCTTCAGCGACCACATTTCCGCGCCGTACATAGCTACGCTCCATATCAGAGTTTTTACGAGTCTTGTCTTAACATCCCTGCTCAACGTCCCCGTCATCAACTTCCTCCTCCTTAAGAATCAAAAGGCATTACAATGATTGAATGTAAAATGTAACCTTTTCTTTTGTGTATAGCATAATGTTCTTTTCAATAATTATAAATATTTAAATAAAGGTTCTGTATATTTTTAATAATCATTTTAAATTTCAAGAAACTGCGGGAGATGCCGCAACAGTAACTTTTAATGGATTCCTCCACTAGTATGCATTTCATTGCAACAATTTCAGAGCGTAACAATCATTCAATCAATCAATGTATGTTCGGCATTTCATTACAGCATCTTGTTCCTTTAAAAGCCCAAAAATTTCAGAGTTTAACTTTTTACACTCGGATGTCGAGTGTGACTCGAGACGGTTAGCAGAAGCGGCAGCAGCTAGTATGTCCAGCCACACTCGACACGGAGTTTCATCGTGAGGGGAATTGGGATTAATGTCCATATTCCCCAATAACTTCACTTGTAATCATCTGCATGAGAGGACAAGTAAAGTAAGGCTCAATTAATAGCATGGCTTGTTTTATAAATGAATAGTATCGACCCATAATGTCGTCGTCGACATAAATGCCGTCTCCAAAGGATGCCACCACCTACGCTGATATTTGTTGTTATCTCTTTTCTGTGTTGTAAGTTCTTTTTGCCCTTCGTTACTCTTGGAAGTCGGCTAAATGTAAAGCAATGCCTTTGAGAGATGATCTGTTTCTGTAAAAAAGATCGCCAGAATGTGAAGAAAGTTACCTTGGTGTCAGGTATTCCGTAGTTCATTGCTGTCTAGTTTGGACTCTTTCGTTTCCTTTTCTTCCTAGTGTCAGCTGTCTCGTCAAACGTTCTTTTTCTATCTGTTGCATAATCAGGAATCTTGAGGAGGAGGGTGTAAATTCATATATATTGCACAAAGAATGCCAACAAAGAAAAAATGAAAAACCGATCTCGCATTTGAAATTTATTAAGAAACCAGTACACGATCTCGTTGGAGAATTCCGAGATGTGTCACAAACTTCCAGGGTTAGATCATTACCATCCACAAACATAGAGCGACGTTTATATGGGAAACTCCATAAAATCACACCTCACCCAAACAAAAAAACATGAAGATTGTGCGGTTTGCTCTAACCGAAAAATCAAAGGTGGAAGAAGAGAGACGATATATATATATCTGTGAGACAGGTGAATGTAACCCAGGTCTTCATGTTAGGCGAATCCTTCCAAAAATATCAAACCATGAAAAATTATAGTGTTTAACTTATCGTTTATCAACAAATTTATCAATAATTATGTGGAGAGATCCAATTGAATTAGCTTGTGTGAAAAGAAATTCAAGGTTTTCATTCTAGTGCCACGCTTAGTAAATATGGGGTGTTTAAAATATTAAATCCCGAGTCGACTAAGGATATCGAGGAAAAAGGCACCCGAGTGCAGAAGGGTTAAGAGGACACCGCGATAGCTTAACTGGCTAAAGCACTTGGCTGGATATCAAGGGATCCGGGTTTGGATCTTGGTCAAGGCGAATGGTTTTTACGCTCTGAAATTGTTGCAATGCAATGTTATGATTTTAAGGTTTGTTTGAAAAGTTGATTTCAATTTGGGAGGAAACTGATTTGAAAAAACTGGACTCCAGTTAATTGTTATATTAATTAATCTCTGTTGTTAACTAAATTGATAAAAGAGATTGTTTGTAGCAGGGAAGTTAAGAATGTAGTTCTGTTAACAATAAATTAATTCACGTAAAATTAAATGTTAACTTTTAATATTTTCATTAGTTTTGCATGTCTTTTTTAAAGTTTAATTTGATAAATTTTTTCGTTTAACTGCTACACTAGCACGTTTTATTAGTTTTAAATCCGTTTTAAATAACTCGTGGCCGTCATCGTGAGTATTTGTACATATGAGTGTTAATTTCTTCCAGGTTTCTGGACCGAATGTTACGGGGATTTGAAGAATACAACGTTTACGTGAACCCTCTGAAAATTCAGACAAATTTGATGGGCTGCGCTGTGGCCGGAATGGATTTTGTAACGTTTTGGGGCTATTCCATGGATCCTGAGAGTTTCCGAATAGTTGCTAATTACAGAGGGTACCCTGGGAGGAAGGAGATCATTAATACGTTAAACATACGAGTCTTGAAGAATCCTTGCAGGCAAGTGTCATTAATTTATGCTTGTTGTCCCATTATTTCCTAACAGACTTAACACACTAACGTATTTCCTAGCGTATAAGATCCATTCGGATGTTTTTCAACTCAGAGTTTTGAGATAAATACTTGGATTAGACTGAAAAGATTAGGTATTTAGATTATTATTAGGTAATCTACCGGTTAAGGTAGGTTTTTGGATGGACACAACTATCAAATAAACATTTTGTAACTCCCCACCTAGCAAACTAATCTATATCAGGTCCCTCTTCATCTCGGTGTACTTCTTTCCTCCCTTCATCCCGTCCAACATCCCTATCCTGTTCCTACCCTTACCACGCTTGCCCAACATTCTCCCCTCTATTACCCTCTTCAACATTCCACTACCGCTCAATACGCCTTTCATCCATTTTTCCTGCCTCCATAGGATTTCTCTCAACAAACCCCTCTCCTCACCCACCATCTCCAGTACTTCCTCATTTGTTTTCCTTCTTTCGGTCCATTTCACCTTCTCCATTCTTCTCCACACCCACATTTCAAAAGCCTCCAATCTACGTCTATCCTCCTGCTTCAGCGACCACGTTTCTGCACCATACATAGCTACGCTCCATATCAGAGTTTTTACGAGTCTTGTCTTAACATCCCTACTCAACGTCCCCGTCATCAACTCCCTCCTCCTTGAGAAAGCCTCCTTGCCTAGCGCAATTCTTCTCCTTACGTCCCTACCACTCTGACCGTGTTGGTCCAAAACACTTCCGAGATATGTAAACTGCTCTACCTGCTCTATTCTTTCCCCGCCTATTTTAATATTTAGCTTAGCCTTTTTCTTTCTAGAAAATCGCATAACCTTTGTTTTATTAATATTGATTCTCATCCCATATTTATCGCACTGAACCTCCAATTCACTCAACAATGCTTGCAACCCCTTGGCTGACTGAGCAACTAATGCTTGGTCATCAGCAAACCTAACCGATTTTACGAATTCCCCTCCGACTTTCATTCCTACCTCCAGTTCTTCCCATGCCTCTTTAATCATTTTCTCCACATATACGTTGAACAGTACCGGTGACAATGGGCAACCCTGCCTTACACCTCTTCCTAACACTGCCCATCCGGACTCTCCGTTCCCCATTCGCACCTGAGCAGTCTGAGACATGTACATACATATACATAAACCATAAACACAGTAATCAACCTAATAAGGTCGGTTTAGTAGGTGATGGTAGAGCTCACCCATGTACCAAGCCTGACGGCGTGTGAATATTCACACATGAGGGTAGGGGGGCCAGTTCCTTTACCTGTGCCGGTTATGGTTTCCCAGGAAGATCTGGTACCCGAAAAATCAATTAGCTTGGGTGGAGCTGCAGGTGCAAACAGAGTGCCTTGACCAGAAATCGAACCTTGGACCCTTCGGTCAGTAGTCCAACGCTCTACCCACTAGACCACCGCGACCCACATATATATAAATTCTTACAGGATCCCCCCACCTTTTCCCACCTATTTGATAACTCAACCTCATTCTTATCGCTTCTGTCCTTCTGCGAATCTTTCAACCAACTGATCCATCTCAGGCCTCGTCCCACCTAAATACCAGGGTGGTCCCCGAATCCGAGGCTGAGCTGGCATAAGGAGGCAGGACTGTCCGAGAAGGACGGATACTATTTCGAAGGAATGTACTCCGAGGTCACATCACGTGACAGGTCTTTCATTAGGCTCGTATATAATACAATAATACCTTTACATTGGATAATAATGAACCCTTCCCCTTTAGTCAGGGAGGCGATCACTTCCTGATTGTCCGAATGGATATGGATGGCTGTATCCGCGTCTGCAATGCTGACGACGTGCTGACATTATTGCGGCGAGTGTTTCTGTTTCCAGGATGGCCCACCCGCTCCCTCTGGATGACCCAAATCTCCGTGGTGTTTAACATAGAGATGACCCATGGCCACTTGAAACAGGGTAAAATCACGATAAGTGTCGGAGGGCGTATCGAAGGTTTGCGTGTTCCCTTGGGGCGTGCCTGAACTTCTCCTGCCATAATCATTCTAACCACGTGGTGTCCCTCCGTGCCGTGTCTTTTATAAGAACCATTTCAGAGAGTAAAAATCATTCGCCTTGACCGGGATTCGAACCCGGATCCCTCCAATATCCGGCCGAGTGCTTTAACCAATTAAGCTACCGAGACGTCCTCTTGCACTCTGAAATTTTGGGGGCTTTAAAGAAACAAGATGTTATGACGAAATACCGTACATACAATGTCACAGGCATTCGTAGTCGTGCGCGACGCGCCACAGTCCACGATGTTAATAAAGCCAATTTCAAACACTTAGGCTGTTCATACCTTAGACAAATTTCAAGAAACTAATTGTTCCTTTAGAGCCCCCAAAATTTCAGAGTGTAATAGGACGTCTCGGTAGCTTAATTGGTTAAAGCACTCGGCCGGATATCGGAGGGATCCGGGTTCGAATCCCGGTCAAGGCGAATGATTTTTACTCTCTGAAATGGTTGCATTATAATGCACACATAGCGGGTGACTCCGTTAAAGTTACTGTTACAGTTACATTTTTATAAGAACGTAGGGGAGCTTCAGCACCCACACACACACCAGGAGATGTACCCGGTCGCCTTAGGGATGTCTTTCTGTCGTAGTCTCTGTAATACCTTAATAATATATCTTATTCGCCTTTCCAGTCAGCCAAGGGGTTGCAAGCATTGCTGAGTGAATTGGAGGTTAAACTGTGTTATTCAAATATTTTTTACAATATTAATTTAAATGGCGATGCTTGATGACCACGTAATACGCATAATTAAAGGGCGGTATTAAAATAAGAAGAACACGTTGGACAATTGGTGCTTAGAACTCTGATTCGTTTTCCAAAAATTAGCTTCCATTGACATTTTTATCGAAATACATCGTCCGCACTGTCGTAAAAAACGTATTACGATAAAACAGAAATTACATTCGTCTTTGCACTGCAAATAATGTTAGCGATGTACGTTGAGAAGAAATAGGAATTCGAGAAAAGATTTTGGTGCAGTATTTTAAACATTAAAAACTTGAGAAATTATTGTTCAATTTTATTTTTTAAATGTTTAATTAAAATTCACATACGTATACAGAGTTGAGTAACGTAGTTCCTCTAAAATCCGCTAGCGCTGACTCACGGTTGTCTTATGCATGGTAACTGATTGTGCTGCCCCTTGCGGAGTACTAGAGTACTCCGTGTGCAACAGCTACTTTTTGAGTACTTGGTTGCCATTGCGACGAACACACTAACGCCGTGTGAATACCTCACATTATTATTCCGCGTTATTTTCTGTCCATTTAAACCTCAAAATAACTTAAAAAATGGGTTCAAATTGTTCAATTGTGAAATGTGAATTTATATTTATTATAGTCAGTGGGTATTTCACATTATAAAACGTTATTTACGGTCAATATAATGACTTTTATTCCATAATTTTATTGAACATTAATGATGGTAAAAATTGCATTTGATTTGTCGTTTAATTAGGATTGCATTCCGAGTAATACTACATCGTCAATAATACTCTTGGGGTTATTAATGCTCCTGAATTGAGCTGACATTCTGAGCAATGCCTTAATTAATGATAGGTGTGAATATTTAACAACGTCTAAATGCGATTCCAACTAGTTGTTCGTACCTTAGCAACATGGTAAACAAACACAGACTTTACTTAATAAATTCACATTCGAGAGAACATTACGGAGTATATTGTACTGGAAATGTATTTATTGAGATGGACAAATGATAATTATGGTCGTAAAAACTTCCAGATAATATACTTCATACGATTAATGGGATCTTAATCATAATTTCAACAGCCCGCGTCGGCGCCCCTTTCCTCCTTTGCCCTGTTCGTCCACGTCTCATTCGCTCACTCCCTTAACCCTTTATCACCTGTTTTCTCAGGCAATCCATCTTGGACTTTCCTGACCTGCCATTGATGCCTTCCAACCATACACTATACTACATATACAGATATTACTATTGATTGTAATGAATTGAAGTGATTGACATTTTTCGGCGATATTAATTTTTAAATGGCAACGCCTGATGACCACGTGATACGCATGATTAAATGACGGAATTAACAAATAAGAACGCGTTGGAAAAATGGATGACGAAACTTTAATTCGTTTTTCATTAATTTCTTTGTTCGTTAAAATTTGTTGAAAATGCATCGTCGGCACTGTCTTAAAAAACGTATATTAACAAAACAAAAGCTTCTTGCATCGTTTAACTGCAAAACCATAATAAGGGGAGTTTACACCATTTGCTCCACCAAATTTACCTAATTGGAAGAGCAAATGGTGTAAAATCCCTTAATATGGTTTGACTTTACAAAAAGAAAGCCGACCTCTTTCCCAGGGAAAAATGTCGAATAGCATTCCGCAATAGGGATGCCTTAAAATTATTTTTGAACTCTATACGAAAGAGGAAGTGGGCAAACAGAATAATAAAAGTGGCATTCATTGGTTGATTAGTAAACAGGACTGTGGTGCACACGTGCCAAACGGGGAGAGGGCATTAGGAACACGGGCGGAAGAGCATAACGCTGTTTTAGGAATAGTGACCTCAAGCAATCTCACTCCGCCAAGCATCCGTGGGGAGAAGACCACCAATGGGAGTGATTTGGACCACCAGAACTGGACGACACCAACTGGACACTGGAAGGACGAGTGGGGAGAGCTGGAAATCAGAAAAGAATTTCAAAATGGAATCATTTGGTCAACCATTTATTGTTTGAATACCTCTCCCCAATCCTGGATATAGTATCGCATTCGTTCACCGAAAGACAAAATAAACCCCTTCCGCACCCCCCACTGTGAACCGACCAATCACCGACGCTTAACACCCCCCTCCTCCTTCCCATCTACACCTGTCGCAACACGATTTCTTCCCCTCCTCCCTCCTCCCTTCCCCACCCCCCTCTCTCCCTCATTAATGCAATATGAAGAAAAGAAATCCTCCTTAGAAAAATGAGAACTTCTGGGTAAATTTGTTCATCCGACATGTCCCTCCTTTTTATGGACGAAATGCTGTGTCTATCCCATTTTTACGCAATTTCTTTGACGCCGATCTCCCTCCATTGTTTTGAGGTATTTGTCGGAGTAAAACTCGGTATTTTGTGCAAAAATGTCTTCACCGATATACGCGGAAGGAAGATTAACAGTGAAATTATTGCATTTTAATTTTTTTTACGTGACTACAAAAAGGGGGGCTTGCAGTCGATATTTCTGCGGGTCCTCATGCGTGAAGCAACAATATTTAAGGCCTCATGAAGTTCGCAGTTGCCTATAGCACGAGGGCCGACCCTTCGACATTGGTCCTACCACGCCGGATGCTCCAGTTCTCGTCCGATCACCGAAGTTTTAAGGCGTCGAGCCCTGTCAGTACTTGGATGGGCCCTGGAAAAACAGGGTGCCATTGGTGAAATTATTTCATGGGACATGTTCCACCTTTTTATTGGCTAAATGCTGTATCTTCCCGGGATTTCATAATTTTTAGGACGCCGAGAAAGGTTGAAAGACTCTTTCAATTTTTTGAGGTATTTTTCGGCTTTGGGCGTGAAGCGACAAGTTTTACGGCTCCATGAAGCAGGAAGATCAATGGAGAATGAACATTGACCTCCTTTACGAGAAGGAAACAGACGCTAGATTAAAGGGTAACCTCGCATTGTGGAAGGAGGATATGGTCAGGGGTGGACCCCTGCGAGAGGTGGGAAAGGGCCAAACGCTATCCCGTGCCTAACGCTTCCCCTCCAAACCCCTCCCCTCGCATACCTCTCCCCCCCTTCTCCTTTCGAACCACTGCTATGGAACACACAAATACGATTTTTTTATTGTTGTGTATATAATAACAGATATTAAATTGCAACTTAATTATTTTTTAATATGTTGATAATTATAATTAAATCGGCTTAGGAAACCTTTTTAGAACGTATTACGATGTTGCTAGGCGACTGTTTACTGCAATATCGCTATGCATTCGTTTACACACACCATATGCCTTGAATTGAAAACAAGTCAGCGTATATTTGTTTAAATATTATTTGCAGACACTAATTTATCTTCTGAGATGAATTTTTAATTAATTATGGGATACTTTCAGTAATACGATTGGCTTAAATAAACTTTATCATTAAATCTGTTGATATGTTGCTAGGTGATTGTTTGGTGCAATATCACTAGGCATTTGTTTTTAAAGCATTATATGCCTGTAATATGAAGATGTCTGCGTATACTTGTATTAATATTACGACAGATACTAATTTATTATCTAAGATGGATTTTCAATTGATCCAAGGGCAGTTTGAGTAATTTTTGTGTTTAATAATACATTTATCAATAAATTTGTTGCAACGCTACTGGTTCATTGTTTCGCGCAATATCGCTAGGCGTTTGTTTTCTATCATTGCACGGCTGTAATACAAATATGTCTGCGTTAAATTCATTTTACATCATTACACATACTAATTTATGTTCGGATATTAATTTTTAATTTAACCCAAGGATGGTTTGAGTGCATTCTTTGGTTTATGATATATTTATATTTAAAATCTTCCTAATGTTGATAAGTGATTGTAATTACAGAGAAAGGCTAAGCTAAACATTAAAATAGGAGGGGAAAAATTAGAGCAGGTAGAACAGTTTATACATATCTAGGAAGGGTTTTGGACCAACACGGTGTCAAAGTAGTATTGGGGACGTAAGGAGAAGAATTGCAATGCTAGGCAAGGAGGCTTTCTCAAGGAGGAGGGAGTTGATGACAATGGGGACGTTGAGTAAGGAGTTTGAGAAAAGACTAGTGAAAACTCTGATATGGAGCGTACGCATGGAAACGAAGAAGGACCTGAAGTGGAGTAGATTGCTGGATTGGGTTTAGTATGGAGTTGTTTATTTGATAGTTGTGTCCATCCAAATGCCTACCTTAACCAGCAGACTATCATATAACATATATATATATATATATAATAATTATTTATTCTTATACATTGATGTGGGTCGCTGTGGCTCAGTGGGTAGAGCGTTGGACTACTGACCGGAGGGTCCCGTGTTCGATTCCCGCGCTAGGCACTCTGTTTGCTCCTGTAGCTCCACCCAAGCTAGTTGATTTTTCGGGTACCAGATCTTCCTGGGAAACCATAACCGGCACAGGGAAACCGCCCCCTCCCGTCAAAGTGTCCGGTTTGGTTTTCTTGCCCATAGCGGCCCAAGAATTATTTGAATGGATGTAGGTACTGATACTGAAAGAAATATTTGTATTAGAGAAATTGAAATGCTTAAATAAGTGCTCTTTTATATGCTAAATATGTTATTTGAATATTATAGTGCGTCGCCGTTTTATTTTGTAACCCTTGGGTAATTTTTTAAAACTTGATTTCGATTGGTTTGTAGTAAGAACGTTGATGTTTAAATCAATATAAAACAGCGAACCAAGATGTTGACTAAGAAACTTGTTTATTATTCACGTTGCTACGTTACGACGTGAAAACCCTTCACATTCGAAAGTGGGATTGAATGATTTTCTAATGTCCGAAGACGTATTTTATATACCTTGTGCATTAATTAAAACATTGAAATAGACGACATATCAAAATATCGCCTGTTTCAAGCACACGAAAATGTTGAACAAAAGGAAAACGATGCTCCAAAGCCAATGAAAACCTCAAAACAATATTAAATGAAAAATATAAGTCATTGATTGTGAGGTACTAAATTAACTTTCACCTGAATTATCATAAAATAAACTCGAAAAACAAATTACACTAATGTTTCTTCACTTAGAATGAATTGCTTGATGGATTCAGTGCGCCATGGGAACGAAAACAAATGAGTGACGATATTCGTATCTATGCGAAGGAAAGATCTATTTATCCGAGTGAAACCCCGAATTTTCGTTCAAAAAAGTGGAAATTGCACCATTTCAATGGATAAATACGCTCTTTCGGAACGAATTTAAAACTGCAAACTTAACGAAATTCCCACGGCGAGGCTTTCATTCACAATTAGTGGCATTCATTTTATTTACCGTACTGAATTAAGTAAATAAATGTCGCCATTATTTCTGAATCTAACAATTCAATTAATCGTATGAAGTACATTATACTCGACGTTTTGAGGATCAGAATTTACTTTATACCATCTCAAGAAATAGATTTCCTGCACAATATACTCGGTAATGCTCTCTCTCGTGTGAATTTATTAAGTAAAGTCTGTGTTTGTTTACCATATTGCTAAATTACGAACAACTCGTTGCTATCGCATTTAGATGTTGTTAAATATTCACTAATATCATTAATTGAGGCATTGCTCAGAATGTCAAGTCAATTTGTGGAACATTAATAACCCCAAGAGTATATTGGACGATGCAGTATAGGTTTTTTAATCCTTGAAAATTACAAAAAATGATTTCCACGAAGACATTTCCCCGCAGTGTTCAATGGATTTGCAAGAAAAACGGATTTAAACAATATTACCTGTGACTTTGAACAAGTTCTCACACAGCACCTAATAGCGAAGTGAAAACAGGAAAATTAATTAGTACAAGTAAGATGAAGGCCAAGGAAGCATGGTGGACAGTATAAATGAAATGTGCATCACAGAACGAATTTGCCAATGATAAAGGACATTTTAGTGGGGAAAGAGGCAGGGGTACCCGGAGAGGGTAATTATTCCATAGTTATGTAAACAAGAGACAAGATTAAGGAGAAAAACTCGAGTGCGTTACGGTCTGAGGGGGCCGAGGGTATCACTTTAGTGAGCCATTCACGGAATACCAGGAAGCTCAAATTGTGACACGTGTCCCGTGAAGGGAGAGAGATGATTAGGGCAAGAGAGAGATTAATCCCGATGAGCGGAAAGGGAAGGGGGAAGTGTACAAAGGGCGAAGGGAAGGAGGAGGGCGCTTCGAGGGACGGACATCCCTGGAGAAACGCGGAGAGACGGAAGAGGGGGGCAGGTGAGCAGTGGGAGCAATGATACGGATGGCAGGTACGGGGGTGAGGGAAAACATTAATATTTCAACTACTTTCAATCAAATAATGCTTCTGAATTGAAATTATTAATAATGAAATCATGGAATAAATGCGGTTATATTGGTTCATAATTCAGGCATAATTAGGACAATTACCCACGACGTATAATGATTAGATGGTAAAATCTCCAAAGAAATATTTCACTGCAATATGAACGACTTAATTCTTTTAACATTAGATAATGCAGCAATAATGATTAATTTCCATTCTTAAACATTTAAGGATAAATATTAAATACTCCTTTGGAGAAATAAGAAGTGAAATTCTCCCATTGCACCAATTGGATAATATATATATATATATATATATGCACGTAATAACAAAATGTCCATTGATCATTAATTTGCTGTTAATCGTAGAAAAAATGAAAATTCATTTCACTAGAAGAAGTCAAATGAGATGTTTTTGGACTGATTTCAGCTTCTTAATCTTGTTAAGGTTAGCCGAAAGAGTGTATATCAACCATCTGAGCTGCCTAACGGACTTTCGCTACCTCCATTTTCCTCAAGCACCATCCCTAGGTCGGCCTCATTTGACTCCGGGATCTCCTTCTTACCCCCTATTTTCCTAAACTCTCTTTGCCGTCGCCATGGCATCCCCCTCCCTCACACTCGTCTTTTGCGCCCCTTACCCCGTCGGAGTACGACGTGTTCGATATCGGGGCATCGTGCATTTCATTCGCAGGTGTCCGACACTGCGCATCGCGAGCGTCTTTTGTTGTTGCCCTTCGTAATGAATGACGGCTCGGTGACCCGCGATCGGAAAATAATATGGAAACGTGGATTTTTTAAGGTACATTGTAACTGCCAGTGTTCCGGTACTAAAACAAAAACGGCCCTATCCACTTACGGTGGTGTCTCGGTATTCACCGAGTACGACACCACCACCTTTCCGTACTTGTCAAGTTCCGTCTCCACCTCGATTCTGGGCACCTCAGGGCAACCACCTTCACGAACACACGGCCATGCTTGAGTCAAAGGTGTCACGGCCCCGCTTGTCGCCTTGCTGTTGGGTAGTCGAGTGGGCCTCCCTTTTCGATTTAAGCAATTTCTCAACCAACACTTCATTAAACAGCTTCACATAAACAAAACGCCTCGTCGGACCAAACTGAATCGCGCTTATAATCCTCCATTTACAGCCCCAGGTCAACACCGATGAATCGGGTGACCTCGGGGGCAGTTGCTAATTTTGTATTTAATAATGCATTCATTTATAAATGTTTTGCAACGTTGCTGGGTTATTGTTTGGCGCAATATCGCTAGGCGTTTGTTTTCTAACATTGAACGGCTGTAATATAAAGATGTCTGCGTATAATTCTTTTCACATCATTACACATACTAATTTATGTTCGGAGATTAATTTTTAATTTACCCAAAGAGGTTTTGAGTGAATTCTGTCGTTTATGATGTATTTATATTTAAATTCTTCGTAATGTTGATAAGTGATTGTAATTACAGAATAAGGCTAGGCTAAAAATGAAAATATGAGGGAAATGAATAGAGCAGTTAGAACAGTTTACGTATCTTGGTAGTGTTTTGGACCAATACGGTCAAAGTAAGAGGGAGGTAAGGAGAAGATTTGCGCTAGGCAAGGAGGCTTTCACACAATATGGAGGAGGGAGTTGATGACGGGGACGTTGAGTAGGGAGGTTAAAATAAGACTTGTAAAAACTCTGATATGGAGCGTAGGCGCGGAAGCGTGGTCGCTGAAGCAGGAGGATAGACGTAGCTTGAAACCTATTGCAGATATTGTGGATGTGTTGTGAAGAATGTAAGAAGGATGTGAAATGGACCGAAAGAAGGAATTGGCAAATGAGGAAGTATAGTACTAGGGATGGTGATTGTTGAGGAGAGGGGTTTGTTGGGAGGAATCCACTTTGGCCTTTGTTTTCTACTAATTAATTTTCCTGCTTTCACTTCGTCAACTCCTGTTTATAAATTGGTACAGGTTCCCACGTAATGTTGTTCACCTCCGTTTGCTATACCTGTCGTCCATCTTGTTTATGGTGGACAATGTTTTTTGACTGAGCTGTGACTTGTTTCTCTTTCTATGTTAATTTCGTTCATTTATCATAAAATGCACTGAGTATGATTCCTGTTCGAAGTGAAAAATCATTACGTGAATTCCACGCTTTAAAATTCCGTACGTTGGACATAAAAATGCATTGGCGTCTGTATGAATATCTTTCCGTCGATGTATAAAACAGGGATACCGTTGCCATGGTTTCAGTTTTTTGATAAACAAAACCGTCGACTGAATATGTATATGATAGCCAATTATATAATTAGGTAATCTACCGGTTAAGGTAGGTTTTTGGATGGACGCAACTATCAAATAAACATTTTGTGACTCCCCGCCTAGCAAACTAATCTATATCAGGTCCCTCTTCATCTCGGTGTACTTCTTTCCTCCCTTCATCCCGTCCAACATCCCTATCCTGCTCCTGCCCTTACCTCGCTTGCCCAAAATTCTCCCCTCTATTACCTTCTTCAACATTCCTCTACCGCTCAAAACGCCTTTCATCAATTTTCCTTCCTCCATAGGATTTCTCTCAACAAACCCCTCTCCTCACCCACCATCTCCAGTACTTCCTCATTTGTTTTCCTTTCTTGCGTCCATCATTATTTGGGTCGCGGTGGTCTAGCGGGTAGAGCGTTGGACTGCTGACCGGAGGGTCCCGGGTTCGATTCCCGGGCAAGCCACTCTGGGCACCTGTAGCTCCACCCAAGCTAGTTGATTTTTCGGGTACCAGATCTTCTTGGGAAACCATAACCGGCACAGGGAAAGGAATTGGCCCCCCTACCCTGATGTGTGAATATTCACACGCCGTCGGGCTTGGTACATGGGTGAGCTCTACCATCACCTACTAAACCGACCTTCGGGTTAATTGCCTTGTTTATGATAGGCAATAGGTATTATACATTATAAAGTTTAAATATTAATGCAAAGCAATTATGTTCATTGGGTGTTTAGCATAAACCTAAAATATTTACTCAAATGTTAACACTTTCAATACCAAATTTCATCACAATTGATTTCTGAATATAAGATTAATTTGACCTCAAAATGGTTCGTGTGCATACCAATTCCAGGGACGTGTTCCATTCGTCGAAGCGCCCTTCTCCTTCCCTTCGCCCGGGTCTACTTCCCCCGTCCCCTTCCGCTCATCGGGATCCGCCTCTCTCTCCCTCCTGATCATCTCTCTCCCTCCGAGGGGCACGTGTCACCTTTTCGGACTCCTGGTATTCCGGAAAAGGCTCGCTAACATCATACCCTCCGCTCCCCTCATATGGAAAAGCCTTTAAGTGACCTAAAATCTTATATTGAGCAAGAGGGGAAAACGACCCGCCGGCATGGGCCCTCGCAATAACCACGAGACTCTGCGAGCTCTCCCAAGGAATGTCGGAGACGCGACAGAATTCACAGAACAGTTTCAGCAAACGACACAGCAGCTGCAGCTTTCACAGCAGCCAGCCCCAGCGACCGGGCCCCCCAGTAGTTCCTATCATCCCTTGGGGTCCTACTGCCGATGCCCTTCCCCATGTCGTCCCGCTACACCGGCTCTGTATTTAGCATCGGCACTATACACAGATCTATCAGGAGAGAGATCTGGGGATACCTTCCTCAAGTCCCGAATCTCGACCTACTGACCTTTCTCAGGCTTCGTCCCACCTACTATAAACCAGCCCGGACCCCGAATCCGAGGCCGAGTGAGGCCATAGGGAGGGAAGGACGGTCCGAGAAGGACGGTCGGCCGGATTCTGGTCAGATGGAGCGTACCTTTACTACAGGTCACTTTCCGTGCCAAATCCTTCATTGGTAACACATATATTTGGATAACATCATCACTTTGAAACAACACTCCTCTACCATTAACAAAACTAGCAATTACAGCTTGATTATCACTAAATTCTTTCACAAAGGTGTCCCGTTCTGCTGCACTCAATGCGTGGTGGGCAGCCATTAAGGCTGCCAGTGCCTCAGCCTCCAATATGGGACGTTCCGTTTCCAGGGCCCTTATCTCGGTGGTGTTCAGGAGCGGGATATCTCCCAGGCCAGCTGCCAAGGCGTTGCATCTCCGTACACGTCCAATATATAGTTAAAGTTTAGGAACTCACGGGGCTGATCCCACACTCCGTCATCCCATAGGCGGGTCAACCACGTGGTGTCGCGTTGTGCTGTCTGAGTGATCAGGAACAACGGAAGACGAAGCACATGCACACACACACACAGCAATTAAAAACAAATCCCGCTGCTTTAGGGATGTCGCGAGCGCGGATGCGATTGACCACTTTTATTATTTATTCAATTCGGCGCAAAGAGTAGTTAGTCAATTCAAGGGTCATAGCAACTGCGTCGATTTTAACCCCGAGGTACTTAATCCTGCTTGTTTGGATCACGCGGCTTTTCTCAAAGTTAATGTGTATTTGCAATTCCTCGCGTTGAAGTTCTACGACAGTCAATATTAAATCGGTGTTGGTTTCATCAAACAACAACATCCAGTCGTCTAAATAGGCCATCATTACTACGCGGGATTTCCGAAACACTTCGTCCATCTCCGCCCGCGCCCACTGCTGCATAATGGCAGGGGCGAGCGCGTGACCCTAATGGGTAACGGTGTCCACACGTACTATATCGTACCCCGGGTGATTGACGCCGTAATTGTGCCGATGAGTCGGTTCGATCGGCACCTGACAAAAGGCGTCCTTGAGGTCAATCTTAACGAGTAGTTGATCTCCTGAAGGGAGGGATTGACTCTAGGGCTTGGGCCGCGGATTTAAGCGTAAAACGTGGTGTGCGAATGTACCTCGTCCAAGCCGATAGATCCTGGACCACTCCTACTCCTCCCCCCCTGTTTGGGGATGGCAATGAGGGGAAAGATTTTGGTTGCCTCCGATCTATGGTCCGCCCCCTGCCCTCAGGTCTTATCCATTGGCTACCATCCGATCCTTCTTCGTGTGATCCTTGGGATCCCATTATCTCTCTATCGTTGTTTATCATGACTATTTGGGCATAGCTATTGTTGCGAGCATTTCACGTATAGCGTTAATGGCATGCGCCAGAATCATGGTTTTATTATTTTAAGGGGTTATTATTAGGTAATCTACCGTTAAAGGTAGGTTTTTTGGATGGACACAACTATCAAATAAACATTTTGTAACACCAAACAAAATCCAATCCATCTCAGCTCCCTCTTCATCTCTGTGTACTTCCTTCCTCCCTTCATCCCGTCCAACATCCCTATCTCGTATTCCTGCTCGCTCCTCTTCCTCCATGAACATTCTCCCCTCTATTACATTCTTCGACATCCCACTATTGCCACAAAATATACCTTTCATCCATCTTTCATCTGCCTCAATTGGTTTTCTCCCAACAAACCCCTCTCCTCCCCTATCACCATCCCTACTACTACAATTCCTCATTTGTAAATTCTCTCTTTCGGTCCATTTCACCTTCTCCATTCTTCTCCGCAACGCCTCAAATAAATTACATTAATTTTTGTGAAATACATTTATTGCGATGTGCGGACTTTATTAGGTTTAGCGACTACTTCAGTTTATATTTTCGTCAATCTCAATTATTTATTTTTAAATGACAAGACATTTTTCTACAATATTACTAGAATTGAGCTCTTACGGCTAGCAGTATTGAATGAATGAATTAGCTCCAATAGCCGTAAACTTTCTTTCGACCATTCCAGCCACAAATTCGCTGTCTTCCATTCTCTCATACACAGAATGTTAAATGTCCCTCTGAATACCATGGCTTACAATAAGGAATTAGAGTACATAAAAAATATTGCCAAACGGAATGGTTTTCAAGAATCACTTATCGACAACATATTAAAGAAACACAAATTCAAAAAACTAATCTCTAATACCACCACACACAAAAAAGACGCATTGAAGAAATACATCACATTGCCCTTTTATCCTCAGTTAACCAAGGGCATCGACAAAATTTTAAAACCATTGACATGAAAATCTCGTACACCAACAACAGCAAACTGAAACAGCTTTTGGGTAACGCTAAAGATAAGACACACACAACTGAGAAGTCGGGTATTTACCAAATCAACTGTGGTGACTGCCAAGCTTCTTACATTGGCCAAACACGCAGAAACATTCTCACTAGATTTAAAGAACACTACTCCCACTACAAACACAATAAACCCGAGAAATCAAGTATGGCACAGCATTTATTTGAAACCGGACACCACATGACAACAGACAATCTTAAACTTATTAAACAAGCGACGAACAATTTACTGGATGCTTATGAGAGCATTTGCATTTTTAAAGACAGAGGAAATCTCTTAAACAACGACACGGGACCCATTTCCTATTCATCATTATTCCCCCTGTTAAATTCAAAATTGTCTTAGAGTTCTAGGATCTCTCCAACGGTTGTGTTTCTCTTTCTTAAAACCCCCCTTTCCTTTTCCAAACGGTCACTCCCTGATCGTGAAGGGATTTCCCTTCATCATTTCACGGTTGCCCCCCTTCCTTAACGGTCATTTTGTCCGTTTGGTGCCCTTCACTTTTCCTCCCCCACTAACGCACGCCTAACGTTTATGCCAAGTTTCCCTTCACTTCTCCCCCTCTTCTCCAACGGTCATTGGCACTCCCCTTCACCTAACTTCCTGCCAAGCCAATCTTCTTAAACTCCTGACGGGCAGGTCACTCTATTGGCTCCCGTTTTTTCCCCCCCTCCACACTTCACATTTTTACACATTCTCCTCCCTATATATTCTCCGGATGTTTTCAACCCTTTCTCACTTCAACTTGTGTTGTCGTGGCGATTCACCTTCAGTACGCTGAGGAGGGCTACTTTGTGGCCGAAATACGCGTATTCGTATTCACCTTTCTTATCCTTATCCATTTTTACCCTTTCCATCCTTTGACTTGTTGGCAGTTGCCAACTACCTTATTTGTCCTTTGTTTTGAAAGGTAAACTGTTTACGGCTATTGGAGCTAATTCAATTTTTCTACAAGTTCATCAAATTATAAACCTCTCCCCAATGCATGTAACAAGTCAAGAAAACTCTTCCGAAGACAATCTGTACCGGAAAAGTCTTAGTGAAATTGATAAATATTTTCTAAAATCACTGGTTGTAGAACAAGCCTTTGAAAGGGATCACAACTCATGTATTAATTCCTAAAGCCGTATTCCATGTGCCAGGGAAAGTGGAAAATGGCATCTTGTATAACAAGGTACGTTCCAATAATACATATGGCGATCTATCTGGCTACCCTGTTGATGGAAGGTGTTGGAGATTAATACCAATTAATTACTAGTTCATGAACGAGTGTTATACAATTGGAAAGAAAAGTATTACTAACCTTATTAAATATTCTTTTGGCAATATTCTTAGTTATAGTTACGAGTAATTCAAATTATGCACAGAAAATAACAGCCCAACAATTTGTTAGCAATAAAGCATTAGAGGAAGCGGTTCTAACTAACGTTAGAAATGAAAGTTCTGCTCTTACTGAATTTTTTGCCAGTTTTAGCAATGAAATGCGTGCCACTTTAACCATTTGGCACTCGGATGTCGAGTGTGGCTCGACATGGTTAGCAGAAGCGGCAGGCAGCAGCTCGTATGTCGAGCCAAACTCGACACGGAGTTTCACCGCGAGGGGAATTGAGATTAATGTCCATATTCCCCAAAACCTTAACTTGTAATCATTTTGCATGAAAGGACAATTAATGTAAGGCTTAATTAATAGCATGGCTTGTTTTATGAATGAATAGTATTGACCCATAATGTCGTCATCAACATAAATGTCATCTCCAAAGGATGCCGCCACCTACGCAGATGTTTGTACTTATCCCTTTGCTGTGTTGCAAGTTCTTCTTGCCCTTCATTACTCTTGGAAGTCAGATAAATGTGAAGCAATGCCTTTGAGAGATGATCTGTGTCTGATAAAAAGATTGCCAGAATGTAAAGTTACCTTTCAGTCAGGTGTTCCGTAGAGTTCATTGCTTTCTTGTTTGGACTCTTTCATTTTCTTTTCTTGCTAGTGTCAGCTGTCTCATCAAACGTTCTTTTTCTATCTGTTGCATAATCAGGAATCTTGAGTAGGAGGGTGTAAATTCATAGATATATCGTACAAAGAATGCCAACAAAGAAAAAATGAAAAACCGATCTCTCATGTGAAATGTATTACGAAACTAGTGCAGGATCTCGTTGGAGAATTCCCAGATGTGTCACAAACTTCCAGGGTTAGATCATTACCATCCACAAACATAGAGGAACGTTTGGATGGAAAGCTCCATATAATCACACCTCACCCTAACAAAAAACATGAAGATTGTGCGTTTCCCTCTTACCGAAAAATCAAAGGTTGAAGAAGGGAGACGATATATATATATCTGTGAGACATGTGAATGTAAACCCCTTTAAATGCTATTATAGGTTTTACAGAGATTAGGATCTTACAACAAAGAGCATGGTAATTGTGTAAAAGATATTAACAACGCAGGAAAGCATTTGCTATCAGTATAATAACGGATATATTATTAGATTTGCCAAAAGCAACTGCTGACAAGTTATTAGTTGATTTTTTTGAGTTAGACCTAAATAAATTAATTATTAATACTGCTGTGAGGATCACGAAGTCAAAAGCTGAACAGGCATGAGTGGAATTAATTGAAAATATACCAAAAGATCATATTGTTCTCAAAGATGATCCCAAAAAGGCTTAAACAAGTACTTTTCACTCTTTTATCTAATCCTATAGAGTTTACCAAAGAGTCACGTAGTATAGCCATTCGTGCTGAGAATGATGAATCTTATTCAGGGCTAGTTTATGTCCAACTTGGGCTTGGTACACGGGTGAGCTCTACCATCACCTACTAAACCGACCTTCGGGTTGATTACTGTGTTTATGGTTTATATATATAGTATGTAAAAACGACGCACCAAAAACTTAGGGATCGCGTTCCGTGACGTGGGTCGAGCGTATATATGTACATATAGATGTTTATATAATATATGTATATATATATACACACACATATAGATGTATATATATACACACACATATAGATGTGTATATATATATATATATATATATATATATATATATATATATATATATATATATAACTTGGTCATTATTCAGGTATACATGCCACCGAGCAACCACAAGGAGGAAGAAGTCGATAGGATGTATGATGAGTTAGAGGATATAGTCGCGAGTGTTCCTGCAGGGAAACATTTGATAGTGATGGGGGATTGGAATGCGACGGTGGGCGAAGGAAGAGATGGGGGTGAGGTGGGGGACTATGGGTTAGGCACGAGAAATGAACGCGGGGAGAAAGCAATTGAATTCTGCAGGAGACAGGGGTTAGTCATCACTAACACATGGTTTAGACACCACAAAAGGCGTAGGTATACATGGAAAATGCCAGGTGACTCAGAAAGGTATCAGTTAGATTATATTATGGTTAGGCACAGGTTTAGGAACAGTGTGATAAATTCGCACAGTTTCCCAGGAGCGGATGCGGACTCTGACCACAATTTAGTTGTTATGAAATGTAATGTTCGTTTCAAGAACATAAGGCAAGGGCGGCGGGTTAAAAAATGGAATTTAGAAGCAGTAAATGAATTAACGAGGAAGGAGTATCAGGAGGCTGTAGAGAAAATGATGGATGACGGTAAAGAACTGAGTGCTATCGAAGAAAAATGGGAATGTATCAAGAAAGGAATATTGGAAGCCGCTAAAGACACTATAGGAACCGTTAACGGGAAAAGGATAAGGAAACCATGGGTAACGGATGAGATGATTGCAAAGATGGATGAGAGAAGAAGATGGAAAAATGTAAACACAGAGTTAGGCAAAATGAAGTACAAAGAGTTAAACAATAAATTGAGAAGGGCCACAAATAAGGCAAAAGAAGAATGGTGGAAAACGCAATGCGAGGATATGGAAAGTTTACAGAAGAAGGGTGAAATTGGTGCTCTATACAGCAAGGTTAAGTTATTATCGGGAAGTAAGAAGGCAAGATCTGTGCTAACAGTTAAAGATAAATGGGGTAAGATAATAGTTGAACCAGGAAAAATCCAAGAGAGATGGAAGGAATATATAGAAACACTGTATGGTAAAGAACTTAGGCCGACAAGGTTAGACATAGAAAAGGAACATGACGTAGAAGAAGATAGCTTAGGTCCAGGCATACTCGACGATGAAATAGAAAGGGCATTAAAGGAGATGAAAGCAAATAAGGCTGTGGGGGTGGACAATATTCCTGTAGAAATGTTGAAATGGTTAGGGAAAGGTGGGAAGAAGGCCATATATGGACTGATTCGTAGTATCTATGAGGAAGGAATCTGGCCCGAAGATTTTGTGAGATCGGTGTTAGTTCCTATTCCAAAAAAGGCAAAGTCTACGTCATGTGAGGATTACAGAACAATAAGTTTGATATCCCACGCAGCTAAAGTTATTCTCAGGATCATCAACAAAAGGATAGAGAGTAAGGCAAATGATTACTTAGGGGATGATCAGTTTGGGTTCAGGAAAGGAAGAGGTACGCGTGATGCCATTGCAGTAATGAGAGCACTAGTCGAGAGGAATATAGAATACAATCAGGACGTTTTTGCCTGTTTTGTAGATTTCGAAAAAGCGTTTGATAGAGTGAATTGGGAAAAATTAATGCGTGTATTGCAGACAATAGGAATGGATTGGAGGGACAGGAGACTGATCCGCAACCTGTATATGTCTCAGACTGCTCAGGTGCGAGTGGGGAACGGAGAGTCCGGATGGGCAGTGTTAGGAAGAGGTGTAAGGCAGGGTTGCCCATTGTCACCGGTACTGTTCAACGTATATGTAGAGGAGATGATTAAAGAGGCATGGGAAGAACTGGAGGTAGGAATGAAAGTCGGAGGGGAATTCGTAAAATCGGTTAGGTTTGCTGATGACCAAGCATTAGTTGCTCAGTCAGCCAAGGGGTTGCAAACATTGTTGAGTGAATTGGAGGTTCAGTGCGATAAATATGGGATGAGAATCAATATTAATAAAACAAAGGTTATGCGATTTTCCAGAAAGAAAAAGGCTAAGCTAAATATTAAAATAGGCGGGGAAAGAATAGAGCAGGTAGAACAGTTTACATATCTCGGAAGTGTTTTGGACCAACACGGTCAAAGTGGTAGGGACGTAAGGAGAAGAATTGCAATGCTAGGCAAGGAGGCTTTCTCAAGGAGGAGGGAGTTGATGACGGGGACGTTGAGTAGGGATGTTAAGACAAGACTCGTAAAAACTCTGATATGGAGCGTAGCTATGTACGGCGCGGAAACGTGGTCGCTGAAGCAGGAGGATAGACGTAGATTGGAGGCTTTTGAAATGTGGGTGTGGAGAAGAATGGAGAAGGTGAAATGGACCGAAAGGAAAACAAATGAGGAAGTACTAGAAATGGTGGGGGAGGAGAGGGGTTTGTTGAGAGAAATCCTATGGAGGCAAGAAAAATGGATGAAAGGCGTATTGAGCGGTAGTGGAATGTTGAAGAGGGTAATAGAGGGGAGAATGTTGGGCAAGCGAGGTAAGGGCAGGAACAGGATAGGGATGTTGGACGGGATGAAGGGAGGAAAGAAGTACGCAGAGATGAAGAGGGACCTGATGTAGATTAGTTTGCTAGATGGGGAGTCACAAAATGTTTATTCGATAGTTGTGTCCATCCAAAAACCTACCTTAACCGGTAGATTACCTAATAAAAATATATATATATATATAAACCATAAACACAGTAATCAACCCGAAGGTCGGTTTAGTAGGTGAGGGTAGAGCTCACCCGTGTACCAAGCCCGACGGCCTGAGAATAGTCACACATCAGGGTAGGGGGGCCAGTTCCTTTCCCTGTGCCGGTTATGGTTTCCCAGGAAGATCTGGTACCCGAAAAATAAACTAGCTTGCGTGGAGCTGCAGGTGCCCAAAGTGCCTTGCCCGGGAATTGAACCCGGGACCCTCCGGTCAGTAGTCCAACGCTCTAACCACTGGACCACCGCGACCCACAATATATACATATATATATATACAAAAATGAATAAGAACATTGAATTACGTGTTTTTGATTAACAGTATCTTGTTACCAAGCAACCCCAAAGTAAACAACAAGCACACGACAATGTTGAACAAATGCTAAACGATATTCCATACGAATTAGAAACATTAAAGGTTATTAAATAATTTATCCAAAGGGATAAAAGTGGAGTTCAGAATTTTAATCGTTATAAAAAGAAATAAAAATAATATTATATAATATTGCATTGACGTCTGTGTAATGAGATTGTAGAAAGTATCATGAGAGCAATTGTAATTTCTAGTCGAGTTTAGTTTATTCCGTTGCTATGCAGTTTCTGTTTACGGATATTCACGGTTTTCAAACGATACTCTTCGAATAGATACTAATATTGCCACTCATTTGTTTTCGTTCCCCTTGCGCAGTAATTCGAAGATAATAAACATGAGTGTCATTTGTTTTTCTAGCTTAAATTGTGGTAATTCAGGTGAGAGTTGATTAAGAATATCAAGATCAGTATTGTTAAACTTTTATTTATTATTGTTTAAGGTGTTCATTGTGTATAGAGCATCGTTTTCCTTCTGTTCAAAATTTTCGTGTGTTTGTTTATATTTATGATGCTTGGAAACAGGCAAATTTTATGCAATAACGTATACTTCAATGATTTAATTCGTGTAAAGTGCATAGAAAATACGCCGTAGGACAATTACATATGATTCTATGACCATATTCGGCCACTTCGAATGTAAAATGGTATCACGTCGTAACGTAGCATCGTGAATCACACACAAGTTGCTTAGTTAACATCTTGATTCGTGATTTATTAACAATTTAACCTTCCAGACGAAGTTTAATGTCGCCATTGGATGATACACAGGATACTTTAAGTACGGCAAATTGTACATAAAAAACTTTATCGGGAAAGGCATTCGGGATAATATGCCCACAACATAATCTATATTCACTCTGTCGAAAGCTTTTTCGGAATCCACCGCGATTAGCTTCAGACCCTCCCCCCTAATTCGACTCCCGATCACATCCCTGAGCGATGTAATTATGTCCTTTTCCTTTCCAGCCATGTGCTGTTCGGGAGTGATTAAATTCTCCATTGCCGCGCTGAATTTAGCTTTTATTATCTTTGCCGCGATTTTATAGTCGGCGTTTAGTAGGGTGATGGGCCTATATCCGGTTATTTTCTGCGGATTCTTTGCTTTTGGTACCAGGACTATCATCCCCTCTTTCTAGTACTGGTTCAGCTGGCCTCTTTCCATGACGCTTCTTATGGCTGGTGTGAGTATCCTTTCTATGCTCATTGGCAATTTTAAATATTGATGTACGTAAGATTTATGCTGCCCCATACATACCCTTGGCCTTTATTTTCGCTTTAATTAATTAATTTTCCTGCTTTCACTTCGTCAACTGCTGTTTACAATCTTGTACAGATGAACAGGAAATATTGTTTGATTCCGTTGCTAGTCCTGACGTCCATCTTGTTTGCGGTCGGAATTAATATTATTTGTTTGATAACATGACTGTAACGTGTTTTTCTTTCAGTATTTTCTTCGTTATTTAACATACTAAAAATTCAGAATAATTCCTGCTACAAGTGAATACTAATTACGAGTGAAAGCCTTCTTTGCCTAGCATTGCAATTCTCCTCCTTACGTCCCCAATACTACTTTGACACCGTGTTGGTCCAAAACCCTTCCTAGATATGTAAACTTTTCTACCTGCTCTATTTTTCCCCTCCTATTTTAACGTTTACCTTAGTCTATTTCTGTCATTACAATCACTTATCAATATTACGAAAAATTTAAATATAAATATGTCATAAACCGCAGAATGCACTCAAACCATCCTTGGGTTAATTTAAAAATTAATCTCCTAACATAAATTAGGATGTGTAATTATGTGAAAAGAATTACTCGCAGACATCTTTATATTACAGCCGTGAAATGATAGAAAACAAACGCCTAGCGATATTGCGTGAAACAATGACCCAGTAACGTTACAACCAATTTATAAAAATTATGTATTATTATACACAAAAAGTACTCAAATTGCCCTTGGATCAATGGATAATCCATCTTAGATAATAAATTACTGTCTGTCATAATACTGAAATAGGTATACGCACACATATTTATATTACAGGCATACAATGCTTGAAAACAAATGCCTAGTGATATTGCACCAAACAATCTCCTCGCAACTAATCAACAGGTTTAATTATAAAGTTAATTTAAACCAATCGTAGTACTCAAACTATGCCATAATTAATTGAAAATTCAAATCCGAAGATAAATTAGTGTCTGCAAAAATATTTAAAGAAATATACGCAGACTGGTTCATATTAAAGGTATATGGTACGTGTAAACAAATGCATAGCGATATATCAGTAAACAGTCGCCTAGCAACTTCGTAATACGTAATAAAAAGAGTGTTCTAAGCAGATTTAATTATAATTTTCAACACATTAACAATTAATTAAGGTACAAATTAATATCTGTTACAAAACAATATTTGTGTAAGAAAACTTCGTATTGGTGTGTTCCATTAGCAGTGGTTGGCAGGAGAAGGGGGGAAAGGTATGCGAGGGGAGGGGTTTGGAGGGGAAGCGTTTAGTGCGGGATTTTTAAAAAAGGTGGGGATGATATGGAAGCTGTTGGGGACAATATCAAGTCTATAAAGTGGGCAATTAGTGTCTGATATTAATACCTGGGTGATTCCAGGAATGCAAGAGCCAGATGGAAGCTTCTTTTGAAATTCCTGCACCTAACGTTTCCCCTCCAAACCCCTCCCCTAGCATACCTTTCCCCCCCCTTCTCCTCCAAACACTGCTTCCTGGCCCTCCTCCGCCTCAATTCTGTTCCTAAAACCTCTTGAGAAAGGCGGTTGCAGCACCTATTTATGACAAAAATTGCAACATTGCGTTGGTTAATACTATTCGATAAGAAAATAATATTACAGCAGTTATTAAATTAATTTGTCAAAAATTTCATTCCCCAAACAAGTCCAACACACGGTTAATTCCAAAGATGTAATCATCTTAATCCCCCTTACGATTTGATATACTGTAATTCTAAAGTCAATTATACATTGACAATTATTACGTGAAATTAAGCCATTTGGGGGATAAAACGTAATTTCTAAGAATTCACAAAATTGAACGAAAAAAAATTAACTACTTCTGTTAAACAAAATAAGAAAAGGAATATAAATCCATAACTATCTCGTTATATTAAGCGAGTGAATTCAAAATGCATTACATATCCAATCATATCTTCAATCAAAAATTTGTTTATCAACAGACTAAATCCTTGGTAACGGTTTCCTTCTTAGATAGATCAATTGAGAGATATTTGAGAGACGCCAATGCCTTTTGATGTCCAAAGTATGTAATTTTGAAGCGTGATATTCACGTAATAATTATTTACTTCGAGCAGGAATCATACTTAGCGCATAATATAAATATTACCATCTACAGAGAAATATGTTAAGGCCATGCAAAAAAACCAATAATGCCAATGTTCACCATAAACAAGATGGACGTTATGACGAGCAAACGGACGTAATCCACATTTCCTGTGCACCTGTACCAGTTTATAAACAGCAGTTGACGAAGTGAAAGCAGGAAAAATAACTGGTAAAAGGAAAAGTAAGGCAAAGGATATGTTTTGGGCAATATAAAACTAACGTACATCTCCATATTAATTTGCCATTGACCATAACTGGCAGGAGTATGACTGTCCATATCAGGGACGCTCAGGGACATGGTCGGGAGTCGAATAGGCGGGCGGAAAAGGGGGAAGGGTCTGAAGCTAATCGCGGTGGACCTCGAAAAAGCTTTCGAAAGAGTGAATATGGATTATGTTGCCGGCATATTATTCCCGGGATTTTAAAAAATTAAAATTAAAGACGTTAGCCAGCCATTCACAGAATACCAGGAAGGCGTGAAAGTGACACGTGACCCGCGGAGGGGGAGAGATGATCAGGAGAGAGAGAGAGAGAGAGGCGGATCCCGATGAGAGGAGGGGAAAGTGGACCCGGGCGAAGGGAAGGAGGAGGGCCCTTGGAGGGACGGACATGCCTGGAGGAACGCAGAGAGAAGGAAGAGTGGGCCGAGAGAGGGGAGGTGGACAGCGGCAGCAAGGTTTCGGGCGGCAGGTACGAGGGGGAGGGAAAACATTGATATAAAAACTGAGCATTTTCAGTACCCACCTTGCACGCAATATGTGGTATCCGAGGTTTTCCGTGACAATATTGCAGACAGTAGTGCATCCAAGTTGAGGAAATTGTTCAGCCAGGCCATTAATTGTCAATCGACGACCACATCGCAGTTTTTGTTCCACTTGCGAAACAATTTCATCGGTCAGAATACTACTGGGCCTACCACTTCGCTCTTCGTCTTTATGGACATTTGTTCGTCCATTTTTAAAATCACAGCACCATTGTCTAACCTTTCCTTATCCACTCATAACTGTAGGTTTAAAAACTAGGCATAATTCCCGATGAATTTCAGCAGCCGACAATCCTGTTGCAAATACATGAATCGTATGACAGAACGCATTTCACAGCTGGCGGGATCAACGATTGTCGCGGACATTGTTGTTTGCATGCACGGGCAAGCAAACGACTTCTGAAACAAAACAAATGCTGCTATAGCTTCTCAATGAATCAGTAGATGGATATATATATATATATATATATATATTTTATGGCTATGTGCAGTCACTTCTCCATTATGGTATTCCCTTTTGGGGCTCCTCTATCTTCCTTCCAAAGTTATTTAAAATGCAAAAAAAGATCATTCGCATAATAACTAATTCTAATAATAGAGCTCCCAGTAAACCCATTTTTGAAAAACTAGAAATCTTACCTCTTCCTTGTCTATACATTCTTGAAACACTGTCTCTTATTAACAAAAATCAGGACATGTTTATTAAAAACCGTGACCTTCATATTCATAATACGAGAAGCCAAAATGCATTCCATTTTAAAGTCAGCACAGAGTAAATGAAATGATTAAAGGGAGATAGATCATCAGGGAATACTTTTGTACAATAAATTGCCTGCTTATATTGAAAACATCAAAAGTTCCTTTAAATTCAAGTTTCCCGTGAAAAAACTACTTTCATGTAAATTATTTTATAGTGTAGATGATTTTCTAATGCACACACCATTTCAAATGTGTAATTGAAATGTGTTAATCCCAAAAAATTGTAAATTGTACGTATTTGTACTTTGCAATATTGTGCTGATTTTGTATAATGTTATTTTTTTACTGAAATGAAGTGTGAAACATGTATTGACAAAGCCATGCATAATTCTATGCTTATGGTGAATGAATAAATTACAAATTACAATTTCAATGCTTAGGCATCGTCATCAGGTACAAGAAAATAAAAATTGAACATGAACTTCCTCAATGTTGAGCATAAAACAATTGAAAGGATAAATAATAGATGGCCATATATTTGGGCTGTTTAGGAATTGGCAGTAGTCAGTCTTTTCAATTAAATGTGGTAACGTTTGATGCACAAAATGGATTATGTAGAGTATTGTTCAGTGATAAAATTCTTTGTGCAAACAAAGGTTAAACTGCAGATGGAAATTCACTTGAGGGTTCCAATTGCATGTGGCAACTCATTCATTTCACTGCCCACTGCAATAGTTCCACTGTTAGTAGGTAAGGTTATCTTAGTCAAACGGTTGATTTATACTTTGGTATGCTGTCCAGAAAGTCCCTTGTACCGGCTTATTCAGTACCATGTACATTTAAATAAAAGTAACCCCTGATTGCGTGTGGCATGAGAACTAATAGGGGGAGCCGCAGGTTTTCTGTATGTCACGCAAACGCATTAACAATAGGGTAGTATGCCTCAAGCTTCAGTGTTAGGAAGGGTGCATGCGAGTTGAGGGACGTTGAAGACATCAAAGAATAATGGCACTAACCCCAATGACTGAAACTTCACTAGGCCAAAACGTAAGTTAATTTCCTAAGTTAACGGTTCATTAGAGTTTGATATAAAACTTAACGTCCATAGTTTAATAGGTTAACTCATGGATCATTCATTATTGATTAAGATAATATGAATTTCAGGGTGAAATGAGTTAATAATTAAGTTCGTGGGTCATAAAAACATTGAATTTAACCCAAGCTACACCCATCGGAAGAGAATGATGTTTATTTCCCAGGATTACGTGCGTTAGAGGGTAAGTTTAGAGGAATTAAATGGTTTGAGTGATACTTATGTTAGATATTAATATAAATATTAGATGGCCATACATTTGGACTGTTTAGGAATTGGCAGTAGCCAGTCATTTCAATTAAATGTGGTAATGTGTGAATTATGAAATGGATTCTGTCGAGTATTGTTCAGTGATCAAATTCTTTGTACAAACAAGGTAAATATGGCTAGGGGAATTCATTCTTAAGTTTGCATTGAATACGGATGTCATTTAAATGCCCACAGCAATAGAATGGGGGGACAATTAATTAATCACTAGCATATAATGTCATTACCTTCTTTGACCATTTCCAGGAATCTAGTTGCATTGACCCCATTGAGGTCCCAGGTTTCGACATCGAACTTGAGATTTGTCCCCAGCGTGGTCTGCAAAGCCTCCACATCCTTCTCTGATCCAGATCTCTCTTCATTATGTTTTCCTTTGAATTTATTGAAATTTGCAATCACCGCCCTTCCACGTCTGGGATAATCCGTTCTATACTCCCTCCACTCCCTGCAATAGAAGAGCACATGAAACTGGGAGAATATGACTATATTAAGGTTTTATATCTTTAAGACTCCTAGATTACAGGAAATGTTATTCTAGAAACTTACCAAATCAAGATCTCACTTCTACAACTACGCCACAAGATGTAAAGCGATTCTAAATGATACTTATTGTAGACTGTCATCAAATTTCAACACATTTCATTAACATAATGATCTGATCTGATCAGTGTAATGATCTGCCTACTCAGTTGAAATTGGACTGTTACCAGAGTTTGTAGGACAGGGCGTATTTTCCTGTTTACTTTGCTAAACCACTTTACTCAATAGAGATAAGGAAAATTGTAAACTAACACACATAAAGGACAAACACAAGAGAGGTGGGGAAGACGGATGTGAGCAGATCACAAATGTAAAAATATTTTACTCGACTGGGACTTGTGTTTGAATGTGTGTTTGGCCAATGTGGCTCGTCTCTTCTTCTGGCTATGTGTGCCATGAAACGCACCGTTCCTATCCTTTATAAGATCGTATGAATGCTTTTCTACCATCCTTTCCCCTTCTTGTGTCCCGTCTATTTCTCCTTTGGTGGGTGTAACAGCTCCCTAACGCCATCTTCTGGGCATTGAATCGGAGCACTTTGGCGCTTTATAAGATCGCAGATTTAGGTGTAAAAGTACTCTTCCTCGATAGCTCAGGTGGTTTAGAGCATCCGCCCGGCAAGTGGAGAGATCCGGTGTTCAAGTCCCGTCGAGGAAAATATTTTTACATTTGTGATCTGCTCAAATCCTCCATCCCCACCACTCTTGTGTTTGTCCTTTATGTGTGTTGCTTTCCCATTTTCCCTATCTATATTTCAATGTGAACGCATATTTATTCACCGTATGGCGGTATTTTGTGTTTGAATGTGTGTATATATATATATTACATATCTCGGAAGTCTTTTGGATCAATACGGTGTCAAAGTAGTATTGGGGACGTAAGGAGAAGAATTGCGCTAGGCAAGGAGGATTTCTCAAGGAGGAGGGAGAGGATGACGGGGACGTTGAGTAGGGAGGTTAAAAAGAGACTTGTAAAGACTCTGATATGGAGCGTAGCTATGTACGGCACGGAAACGTGGTCATTGAAGCAGGAGGATAGACGTAGATTGGAGGCTATTGCAGATATGTGGGTGTGGAGGAGAAGAATGGAGAATGTGAAATGGACCGAAAGAAGGAATTAACAAATGAGGAAGTACTGGAGATGGTGGGTGAGGAGAGGGGTTTGTTGGGAGAAATCCTATGGAGGCAGATGAAAAATGGATGAAAAGCGTATTGAACGGTAGTGGAATGTTGAAGAAGGTAATAGAGGGGAGAATGCCAGGGAAACCAGGAAAGGGCAGGAATAGGTGATAGAGATATCTTCGATAGGGGATGAAGGAAGGAAGGAAGTACACAGATATGAAGAGGGACTTGATGTATATTAGGTTGCTATATGTGTGTGTGTATATATATATATATATATATATATATATATATATATATATATATATATATATATATATATATATATATATATATATATATATATATATATGCGGGTCGTTGTGGTCTAGTGGGTAGAGCGTTGGACTGCCGACCGGAGGGTCCCGGGTTCGATTCCTGGCCAAGGTACTTTGGGCACCTGCAGCTCCACCCAAGCTAGTTGATTTTTCCGGTACCAGGTCTTCCTGGGAAACCATAACCGGCACAGGGAAAGGAACTGGCCCCCCTACCCTGATATGTGAATATTCACAAGCTGTCAGGCTTGGTACATGGGTGAGCTCTACTATTACCTACTAAACCGACCTTCAGGTTGATTACTGTGTTTATATATATATATATATATATATATATATATATATATATATATATATATATATATATATATATATATATATATATATATATAACCCTTCCTCGATAGCTCAGGTGGTTAGAGCATCCGCCCGGCAAGTGGAGAGATTCGGTGTTCAAGTCCCGATCGAGGAAAATATTTTTACATTTGTGATCTGCTCACATCCGCCATCCCCACCTCTCTCTTGTTCGTCCTTTATGTGTGTTCCTTTACCATTTTCCTTATCTCTATTTCAATGTGAATATATATATATATATATATATATGTGTATATATATATATATATATATATATATATATATATATATATGTGCGGGTCGCAGTGGTCTAGTGTGTAGAGCGTTGGTCTACTGACCAGAGGGTCCCGGGTTCGATTCCCGGGCAAGGCACTTTGGGCACCCAAGCTAGTTGATTTTTCGGGTACCAGATCTTCCTGGGAAACCATAACCGGCACAGGTAAAGGAACTGGCCCCCCTACCCTGATGTTTGAATATTCACACGCCATCTGGCTTGGTACATGGGTGAGCTTTAACATCACCTACTAAACCGACCTTCGGGTTGATTACTGTGTTTATGGTTTATATATATATATATATATATATATATATATATACATATATATCGATGATGCGGAAGTACTCACGAGAGCAATATAACTTTTGGACGGCACAATAGAACACGGAATAAATCAGATAACACGTAAAAGGACACTCACACTGCAGATGATTTAAGCTTTCGGCCTACTCCGAGGTCTTCTTCAGGTCATATATATATATATATATATATAATGTTGATAATGACGCTCTCCGGCGACGCACAAACACACAAACACTAAGACAACAAACACCACACACACAGAAACATAAAAGAAGGACACTTACAGTGGATATTTACGTTTCGACGGCCGTGCCGTCGAAACGTAAATATCCACTGTAAGTGTCCTTCTTTTATGTTTCTGTGTGTGTGGTGTTTGTTGTCTTAGTGTTTGTGTGTATATATATATATATATATATATATATATATATATATATATATATATATATATATATATATTCATTCAAATTGAAATAGAGATAAGGAAAATGGTAAAGGAACACATATAAAGGACAAACACAACAGAGGTGGGGATGGCGGATGTGAGCAGATCACGAATGTAAAAATATTAAATGGTTTAGAGCATCCGCCCGGCAAGTGGAGAGATCCGGTGTTCAAGTCCCGGTCGAGGAAAATATTTTTACATTCGTGATCTGCTCACATCCGCCATCCCCACCTCTGTTGTGTTTGTCCTTTATATGTGTTCCTTTACCATTTTCCTTATCTCTATTTCAATTTGAATGAATATTTATTCGCCATATGGCGGTATTTCGTGTTTGAATGTGTATTTGGCCAATGTGGCTCGTCTCTTCTTCTGGCTATGCGTGCCATGAAACGCACCGTTCCTATCCTTTATGATGTTGTATGCTTGCTAACCTACTGTCCATTCTCCTCTTGTGTTTGTCAATTTCTCCTTTGGTGGGTGTAACAGCTCCCTAACGCCATCTTCTGGGTAATGATTCGGAGCACTTTGGCGCTTTATAAGATCGCAGATTTCAATGTAAAAGTACTCTTCCTCGATAGCTCAGGTGGTTTAGAGCATCCGCCCGGCAAGTGGAGAGATCCGGTGTTCAAGTCCCGGTCGAGGAAAATATTTTTACATTCGTGATCTGCTCACATCCGCCATCCCCACCTCTGTTGTGTTTGTCCTTTATATGTGTTCCTTTACCATTTTCCTTATCTCTATTTCAATTTGAATGAATATTTATTCGCCATATGGCGGTATTTCGTGTTTGAATGTATATATATATATATATATATATATTATATATATATATGTGTGTGTGTGTGTGTATATATAGTCACTTTTTTGGAAAACCCACAAACATGTAATGTAAATTCGCTGATAGTCATAAAAAACACAGGAACCAAACACAAAAGAGGGACTCACTGGTTCTCGAATTTTCGGTGGTCCAACCACCTTTCTCAAGAGGAATTAGGAACAGAACTCTAATTCTGTTCCTAATTCCTAGTTCTCTAGTTCTGTTCCTAATTCCTCTTGAGAAAGGTTGTTGGACCACCGAAAATTCGAGAACCACTGAGTCCCTCTTTTGTGTTTGGTTTCTGTGTTTGTTATGACTATCAGTGAATATATATATATATATTCACTGATATATATATACTATATATATATATAGTGTATATATATATATATATATATATATATATATATATATACACTATATATATATATATATATATATATATAACTTTTGGACGGCACAATAGAACACAAAATAAAACAGATAATACGTAAAAGGACACTCACACTGTAAATGATTTAAGCTTTCGGCCTACTCCGAGGCCTTCTTCAGGTCTGACTGAGAGGTTTTGAGGGAAGAGAGCCTGGGGAGGGGAGGGGGGGCGGAAGGTTTAGGGACTGTTGGGAAAGAAATTAAAGATGGCGGTTAAGGGTGGGAATTTTAAAGGATCGGAAATATAGGATGTATGCGGATTCGCGAGTTCTCACCTCTATGTTGGTGGCTGAATCGGGTAGGGATTCTAGAACTGTTAGGGAAACTGCATTCGTCAAATGATAGGTTGTGAGAACTTGCATGTAAAGGGATAGGAAGAGAAGAGAGTGTAGCAGAATTACATGAGTAGCGGTGATTGTTCATTCGGATGGATAAGGGGGTAATGCATTCGCCTATGTAGAATGAGGTGCATTTTTTGCACGACAAAAGATAGATAATATTTTTTGAGAGGCAATTAGCGTGGGAACGGGGTGAAGAGACAATGAGGGGATGTGGGGAGAGGGGAGCAGATCTGATTAGGAGACATGTTTTACATCGGGGGCGATTGCAGGTAGGGGAAATATGTGGAAATTTGTCAGGGCGGGGTGTCAAAGGGTTGGTGGATCTCAGAAGGTTTCTGAGGTTGGCTGGTCGTCTGTAAGCGACAGAGGGGCATTGGGGCAGTAAGGATGTGGTCGCGTCATTGTCATGTAATATAGGATAAAGTTCTTTGAGAATGGTTTTCAGTCTGTGGGATCCGGGGAAATAGGTTGTGCAAAGGTTGAGTCCAGCGTCAGATGTGGGGTTGTCATTCTGTGGTGTGTGTGGTCGGGTGGAGCGGTACATTTTATCCTGTAGGAGCTTTTCTGGGTAACCGCGTTTGTGGAGTGCATGGTGTAGATTGTGGAGGTATTTGTTGAGGGTAGCTGTGGTGTTGCAAATCCGATGTCCGCGGATAGAGAGAGAGTTGGGAATTGAGGGTTTGGTATGAGAAGGATGACTGCTAGTATAGTGTAGATATTGATGATGATTGGTGGCTTTGATGTGTACTGAAGTGATGAATTTGTTATTGTGAATTGAGATGTCTGTGTCAAGAAAGGTGATGGTGGAGTCTGAAATGGACGAAGTGAATTTAACAGTGAAAGAAGAATTTAAGTTTAATACATATATATATATATGTATTACAATCAATTTGGGACAAAATTATATCAAAAACGAACAATTTTTATCAAACCGGTAATTCACAAAGGGTAATCAAGGTATTCATCATAATTACTATTATATTTGGCTGTATGACTGATTTGGAATATCTTCAGTCAGGAATTGTACACGGATTGGTGGATTTGACAGTGGACATTTTTGCCGGTAAATATCAAAATCTCGCAATAAACATAGATGACACACTTGGAAGTTGGGCATGGGATTTTCTTACTTGCTTTCATAGGAATCCTCGATTCTTTGGCGAATTTCATTTTCTCTATAAAAATCCAGTTTAACAGATAGAGATTTATCCGTCGTCGTGGCCATGTTATATCGTCAACACTGCAAAACAAACGAAGAACAGACTGATCAGTATATGTTTGTTATATCCACTAACATTTCGAGCAAACTCTTTTTTTTTCTTATCATTGTAGATATTCGTGTTTAATGTTGAATCAAAGTATCGTTTGCAGGCCTCGCGAATAAAACGCTTTAAGATTATTTCACTTTATGACTGTGTTAACGATTCACACCTAAAGAAATAAAAAAGAATCGTTTTTTAAACTAAGAATCCATTCGGTCGTCCATAATTCTATCCTAAATATCTTTTCTTCCCTACATCGAGATCAATCATTCCATTATCTCAATTATTCACAAGTCTTTAATTAAAATAGATATTCAGCCATATGTATTTTCATTTATACACATGCATATATATAAGGAAACAGAGTCTTTGTATGAAATGCAACGGATGAGGTATCCGAATAATACACACCTAACACGTATGTCAATTGATTGATGAAATAAGACGTAAGCTTCCGTTGTTCAATATGGAAGTCGTGAACCCTTGCTCGCCGACAGAACAGAATGTACGTGAATATTATCGAAGCATGTAGAGGCACGGCCGAAGGTGAAGTAATCTCTTCTGATAAGAGAATTCATATTCCTGATAAGCGAAACAAGCCCTCCTCTCTTAAAACGAGACGGTGAAGACCTTTATCGCTTTAATCTTGTGAAATTAATTGCGCTAACGTGAGGGTTATTGAAGTGAACGTTTATCATTGCGTTGGTAAGGAAAACAAATACTTGATTTCCGAATTGGTTTTCCTAGAAACTATCTTCTGCCTTTACTTCCATTCGTCACCTGATTATCCGAGTAAGTAATAAGTCGGGCTCAAAGTTCTGTTTTGATCGCAACTCATCTGTTCAAAGGTGTCATGATGGCTCTCTTCCCGGTAAACTCTTCCGGAGATAAAATATTCCCTATATATATATATATATATATATATATATATATATATATATATATATATATATATATATATATATAGGGAATATTTTATCTCCGGATGAATTTACCGGGAAGAGAGCCATCATGACACCTTTGAACAGATAAGTTGCGATCAAAACAGAACAGTTTACAGAGGAAGGGTGAAATTGGTTCGCTATACAGCAAGGTTAAGTTATTATCGGGGAGTAAGAAGGCAAGATCTGTGCGCACAGTTAAAGATAAGTAGGGTAAGCTAATAGTTGAACCGGGAAAAATCCAAGAGAGGAATATATAGAAGGAATATATAGAAACACTGTATGGCAAAGAACTTAGGCCGACAAGGTTAGACATAGAAAAGGAACATGACGTAGAAGAAGATAGCTTAGGTCCAGGCATACTCGACGTTGAAATAGAAAGGGTATTAAAGGAGATGAAAGTAAATAAGGCCGTGGGGGTGGACAACATTCCCTTGGTGGAACTGTTGAAATATTTAGGAAAATGTGGGAAGAAGACACATTAAGGACAATAAGTCGGAGGGGAATTCATGTAAAATCGGTTAGGTTTGCTGATGACCAAGCATTAGTTGCTCAGTCAGCCAAGCAAGCAAGCAAGCTATGCTGAGTGAATTGGAGGTTCAGTGCGATAAATATGGGATGAGAATCAATATTAATAAAACAAAGGTTATGCGATTTTGTCCTAGAAAGAGTGAGGCTAAGCTAAACATTAAAATAGGAGGGGAAAAAATAGAGCAGGTAGAGCAGTTTACATATCTCGGAAGTGTTTTGCACCAATACGGTCAAAGTAGTATTAGGGACGTACGGAGAAGAATTGCGCTAGGCAAGGGGTCTTTCTCAAGGAGGAGGGAGTTGATGACGGGGACGTTGAGTAGGGAAGTTAAGAAGAGACTCGTAAAAACTCTGATACGGCGCGGAAATGTGGTCACTGAAGCAGGAGGATAGACATAGATTGGAGGCTATTGCAGATATGTGGGTGTGTTGTGAAGAATGGAGAAGGTGAAATGGACCGAAAGGAAAACAAATGAGGAAGTACTGGAGATGGTGGGTGAGGAGAGGGGTTTGTTGGCAGAAATCCTTTGGAGGCAGGAAAAATGGATGAAAGGCATATTGAGCGGTAGTGGAATGTTGAATAAGACGGTAATAGAGGGGAGAATGTTGGGCAAGCGAGGAAAGGGCAGGAATAGGTGATAGGGATGTTGGACTGGATGAAGGGAGGAAAGAAGTACACAGAGATGAAGAGGGACCTGATGTAGTTTAGGTTGCTGGATTGGGTTTTTGTTTGGAGTTGCAAAATATGTATTTGATAGTTGTGTCCATCCAAAAACCTACCTTAACCGGTAGATTACCTAATAACAATATGTATATATATAGTGACATTGGTGGGTGTTCGTAGAGTTCACCCATGTACCAAGCCCGACGGCGTGCGAATATTCACACATCAGGGTAGGGGGGCCAGTTCCTTTCCCTGTGCCGGTTATTGTTTCCCTGGAAGATCTGGTACCACCTAAAAAAATCACATAGCTTTTGTGGAGCTGTAGGTCCCCGGAGTGTCTTTCCCGTGAATCAAACCCGGGACCCTCCAGTCATTTGGCCAGGGGGTAAAGTAGGTAGTAGTCTATCAGGAAACCCCTGGACTAGGGGGTAGAGCGTTGGACTTAAGAAGTCCTCCTTTAGGCAGTAAGGTCCTTTTTAGTTTCCTATCGTCTCATTTCTTGCGTTATTATTGTCTTTCACGTCTAATGTGCACCCTGTGATATATATGACCCCAATTATCACATTTTATGCATTTAATGGGAATAGGAAAAGGTAGTCGCAAAGGGGGCGAGAGATCTATATTAAGAATTAGAAGGAGGATCGTGATCAAGGATCAAGGGGAATTTGAATTTTTAGACCAGAAACAACGGCAAACAATCAATGCTCTCAATGTTGATGTTGCATTACGTCATGGTCCATGGGTCCATCCATCACATGTGCGGTACTGAAATAGTATTGTGTGCAGTGTTGATTTTCCCAAATTCTGTTCACTATTCAGCTGTTATCAATCGGACAGTTTTTCGTCGATCAGTAAGGATAAGGGACCGCACACGATCAATGTTGTCGACAACACAGATGGTTGAAGGTCGTCCCGGCCTTGCATCATCCGTCTTGGCGTCTTGTCGGCCATCTTTTTAATGCGTTTAATTCACTTGAAAACGGAAGTATTCTCCAGAGCATTATCACTGTAAACAATTGTCAACGTTGTAGTAATTCTCTTTAACTTTTTCCGCTCTTCACTTCTGAAATAAGTAGCGCCATGCGCACAGCTGGACGACCCGCCAAGCACAAATTGGGTCTCAGGCAACTATCGGACGGGACTACACTCCGTGGCATGGTGATAACCTGAGATTTTGGCTAAATATCCTCTCGTTGCGGCATTATCACTTTATAATTTTGATGTATTCTCTTTTCAAGGTTGTCTTTTTGAAAATAAATGCTTATTTTTTTCCTATTCGCAGCAAAACGTATTCGTTCGTAGCAATAACTAAGAATCAACCATATTATATTCATTATATTAGAGTTTATTTTATAACTACGCGATAGTTAACCTCTAAAAAATCCTTCTTTATTATTGTATTAAGTATTTTTCCCGTTAATGAGAGTCAATGTTTATTTATTTTTATGCGTTGCTATGTTGGTCTTATTTTATTATATTTATACTTTAGCATAGCCTAGTTATTAGTGATGAATTAAATAACACATTAAGATACGGTTCTATAATAATCAGTTTAACATATTTGCTTGATATTCTGTAAATAAATACTTTATGTCCTTTATAAATACGTATTTTTAATAGTTTGACCACTAAATGAAAGCAAATTGGTGATCCCACAATTTCAATTTAAAAACACTACTCATAATGACACGAAATTGTACTAATTTATTAGACATTGCGTATAATTACCTTACATTTAAAACAAAATTTCTGAACCATATCGTAACTGCGCAAACAGTTTCCGCTTACATGTGGAAATCATTGATTTGGAATTATAATTCGAAGTTATTTTATAAAATTATGCTATTCGATCAGAAAGTTTACCTTTTAAAATTAATTCGTATTCACACAGGCTTCATTCCGAAATTACGTTAGGTGGCATTAATAGGAAGTGTACGTCGTATTTAGGAGTTGGAGGGCATTTTTGTTAAAGTGTCCTTTGAAAGTCTTTTTAAATCACGAGTCGCCATATTGGAAAGCGCTCGGTTGCCTAGCAACGAACCTCGTCAACAAGCAAGTTCTCGAAACAGCCGCGGGATGTTGTGAAATTTAAAAATAAGAAACATTGGCATTTAAGAGCATACTCTTGCTTCCAGAAATTACATATTCACATTAATATTTCCTGAGTCAGTCTAATTCGACAGTTATTAAGTATCCAATAGTCTTTCTCAACCATGTACATCCGTAATAAAAATTACCACCTAATGTCCTTATTGCAGATTATCTAACTTATCTCTCCATTACATTAAAATTAGTTTCTTGGCATGTAGAAATTATACAACACATTCATTATCCATCCCTTGTGCCATGGTTTGTATATAATTCAAAAAGATTTCCGTCATAACCCATTACTGAACGAATTCTCGAAGAATATAAATATTGGCATCCGTCGTAAAGTTTTCAGGTACATCATTTCATTTTTGTGTTAAGAAATTATTAATTATTTTTCAGACACAACAACAAAATTGAAATTTGTTGCTAGAAGTTTTATATTTCATTATGTCAAGGCTATTTCACTCATTAATGAATAAATCAAGCTCTAACTTTCGTTGAACAGCTTTTCTGTATTAGAGCTGCTATTTTTTATAAAACATATGAATAACTGAATTAAAACGTGCGTGTATGATTGTCAGATAAATACCCAGTCGCCGTTGCTATGTAAACAGTTCCAAATCAACAAACATATTCCAGTCACGGCAGTCATGTCTAAGTTGATCTCAAACCGCACGAGAGAAGAACGAAGTTTTAAATCAATCCAGTATACTAGCCACTAATCTGCCTGATTTTACGTACGTGATCTTAATAGTAAGTCTATGCGATATGCCTTCAACATTTTCAGGTAAGTAACTTGCCTCAGAAACACAAATTTAAGTTGTTTTGCAACCCACGGTCAACTAGTGGCTCCCATCCGATTTTACTCCGATAAAGTCGTGGTGAGACCGCTAAATTGGTCGCGATGAGTTTTCGTCAAGTCCAGCTGCTCTTCTGTGCATTAGATCTTGTATTTCCCTCGTAAAATATTCATCGCCTAACGCAAATCTTCTTCTTGCATGTCTTCTGGTAGGTTCTACAAGGTTAAAGGCACTTCCAGCTGTCGACTACTTAAGGTTTGATTGGCACACCGGTCTTAAAGCACGACTTCAGCCCCGGAGATGTCAGGGAGTTTTACGAGTCGTATTCTCCG